>JAHHFK020002388.1:0-157508 GCA_024533555.2 Aedes koreicus | reverse complement strand
TATATATATGTATATATATATATATATATATATATATATATATATATATATATATATATATATATATATATATATATATATATATATATATATATATATATATATATATATATATATATACAGCAATTCCATGAAAAAAAGTTATACGATCTCTCAGAATTTTATAATATTCGGTAGGATTGTTCAACATCGAAAAATATTAGACCCGTATTTTTTTATTTCGTTATTAGACTGGACCTTTCTGCGTTAGACTGGTCCAAAAAATCGTGATTTTTCAAAATCTTCAATTTTCAAAAATTTATAACTCCTAAACCGTTTAACCGATTTTAGTCATTTTTGGCCATTGTATTGGTATTTTTTTGAATTTCCAAGCAAAAATACGAAACCTTTGAATATATCAATTTTTGTATGAAAAAAATACAAAACAAATAGTTTTTCTTGAATTTGACTGCGAGGGGCCTCAACGACTCCTTGTTTTAGTATTTTTAAATGAAAGAGCATTCAATTTTACATAACATATCAAAAAATTGGAGATGTTCTGCGTGTCGTTTTTGAGATACAATTTTTTAAATAATAAATCATTACTCTTCATTTTATACATCACCCGCCTGTAGAAACGATGAAGATGCATGGTAGATTACCATGCGTCTCCATCCAATCAAACCTATGACTAATGAAATCTATGAGTTACTTACAAACTTAGTATAACATTCGAATCAGTCTTTAAGGCTTTCCGTTAACCACACAGACCAATTGCTATTTTTTGACGATTACCTTTTCAAATAAATAAGGCTTTAAAATTTCAAATATTTTTGCTTAGTGTAAGTTCCAAGAAAAAAACACTTTAAAGCCGCGCGACATGATGAACATGTTAAAAAATAAGAAAAACACTTTTATACATTTATTTTTATTTATTAAGTTTTTTCATAACAATTTTATACATTTTTCTTCCGTTGAAAATGAATTTTGTTTCACAATAATATACTCTTCGTTTTGAGGCTTAAAACTATGGAATGACTGAGTCCCTGAAATTTGCTTCACACGTGTGTAACGATTTTTTAATTTTCTTTCCATTTTATTATAGTCGGATTCCGAAAAAAATTGATAGTGTATTTTCGAGTCTGGCTTAGAAATAGCCCATGAATAAAGTTCTTCGGCCGTTGTTATGTGATGATCTTGCAAACTGGCTTTCGCAGCATTTCGTTTCAATACGCCTCCCAAAGCATCACAAGGGCCCTTTCCATGACAAGTAGCGAAAAAATTCCACTCGGCATCTATGCCAAAATCTTTTTGCATGTTGCACAAATTAAAAGCGGTCATTTTATTTTTGTATTGGCTTCCAGATCCATCTGAGAAGAAATAAATTTTCTCTAAACCTGATAACTTACTTTTTATGAACGCTATGCATTGAGTCAAAAAAAGACGCACTGCGACATGATTATGTTTAGTGAAATCAGCAATTGCAATAAAACTGGTAAACTTCAAATCATTTGATTCTTCATCTTTAAAATAAATAGCACAAGGGTGAATAGTACATTGAGCGTTTGCCCAATGAAAGCCTTGAACTGCATCCTGCACAACGAATGAATAATTCTCCGAAAAATCACAGATTATGATACACTCAGTAGCTTTTAAATTGTTTTTCACGTGTTTTAAATAGTTTGCCTGTCGCTCAGCTGTAAAGTTATGTGGCAATAAATTGAGTAATTTTTCTAAAAAAGTATCAATAAATTCTTGTGTGTCCATTTCAACTAAGTCCAAACTGCATCTTTCTGCTTGACGCCATTGTTTAAATTGTAATGATTCAACGTGACCGTTATTAAGAATGGTCATAAGTTCTACCGCCAAAATTTTCATTCCCGGACAATTTTCGCAACATTGCTGCCAGCAATGCTCATTTGGATTTTGACAAATTATTTTTGAAAACATATCATGGTAGGACTGAACACCATCTGGAAGTAATTGTTTACTTTGGAGTGTTTTAAAAATCAATTTAACGTTTTGGTGGTAAATGCAAACGCACACCGTATGCGTGCCACTTGTTCCTGCCAAAATGCAGTGTTTTGGACGGTTACTGGCGAACATCGAAAATCCAATCTTAATATCAGGATGAGTATTTTTAAATATGGAGTACGCCTCTTGCAAATTGCATAAAACTAACCTTCTTTGTATGTAGATCCTACCTTCTTCATTGTTGGATATCAAATAATCCCTTTTTCCCGGGCACACACGACTTATATCGTCGCTATTATAAAAATTACGAACACGCATTAGCGTTTCCTCTCCTAACGAAGCTCTACTAATCCTCTTTTTAGGCACTGACATTATTCCCTCCTGTTGTTGTAATACTTTCACTTGGTTGGCCATATATTGGGAAACATCAAACTCTTGCATAATCCTATATGTAGACCAACTTTTGGGCAGTGTGGTTAAAATCCTATACCGCTCATTGCTATCTTTTGTTTCCTTAAATTTATCCTTAAGCTGTGTTAGCATTTCATTATCGTCAGACAAAAACGTGTTATTGGTGGTACCGATCGATTCATAGCTGGTTGTTTCCAATGAGCCTGTAAATAAATATAACAAATTATTGATTAAAAATTGATTGATTGGAAATCATGCAAATAATTTCTATTTTATTATTTACTTTGGTAGGGAAAAGGAACAATGCAAGGGCAATTGTTTCGTGACTGGTTGCTTCGCACGATTCTAAAAGAATGTAAAAATAAAAATGTTCCAGTAACAATTGCAAGAGAAGAATTCAAATTAAAACAGAATTATATGAACTTTTATATAACATACCTGTAGTGCCTATACTGGATGGTCCTGTAATGGGTTCTTCGGTCATGGTATCAATGTGCTTATACAATTTCTTGTAGCAACTTTGACAAATGAAAGAGCTACTCTCATCAATTTTAACCTTTTTTTCCACAGCATGGTCGTACAATTTTGCGTTGATTTTTCTGGAACACGAACTCAACACCCAAACACTACAAATTGAACACTTACGTTTCATTTTACGATATTCTTTGATATAACTGTTCTGATATGATACTTTGTTTTCAACTGGTAACTTCTTACATAAATTTCCGTGTTTTATATGATGTTTATATTGTACCTACGATCAAGTGAAGTGAACTGCAGCCTAGACTACAATAGGTATTGAATTGTTTCTCGGCTATAGCGATCAGGTCTATTTGCAGACGGGAGCGAGTAGAGCGGAATTTCTAAAGCGAGAAAGCAACAGAATAACAGATAACGCAAGCGAGCGACGAGTATGAAATGAAAGAGATGTTGTTCACTCTGCTGCTTCTCCGCTTTAGAAATTCCACTCTACTCCCTCCCGTCAGCGAGTAGACCTGATCGCTACAGCCGAGAAACAATTCAATTCAATCTCACAGGTCGATAAACATTCTACATCTACAGTAGGTAGTCAATACGTATCAACGGTTCTTCTTTTAAATAATAATACCAATGCCCCTCTGTGTAACGAAAAGAATGTTAGGTAATCAAATTGTCAATATCTACCTAAAGTCTCATTAGTCTTAGTTGCTATAATATTATATAATTATGTCAAGTAAATATTATTTATTATATAATATTTTTTTTTTTTTTTTTTTTTTAACTCTTTATTTATTCCAAATTTTACATTATTTTACATTCATATATTAACCTAGGTGATCCTGCTAAGTAATTAACATTTCAACCTTATATGCTATCATTTATATCTAATTGTGTTAATATTATTTTTACTTTGTCTATTCAGTATTTTTAACAGGGTTCCTTTTGCCTGCGTGTAAGAATAATTATTGATTTCTTAAAACTAGTTCTTATCTATAGAGAGAATTGATCATTGCAATTGAAGACTGCAATGATTTTTGTCTAAAATTATGAATTATTTTGTTGGACATTTCTTCTAGAGTCTCAACGTTTGAAATTCTATGTAATTCAATAGTACTGAACCAGGGAGGCAGCTTCAAAATCATTTTCAGAACTTTGTTCTGAATCCTTTGAAGTGTTTTTTTCCTAGTAGCACAACAACTAGACCATATTGGCACAGCATAAAGCATGGCCGGTCTAAAGATTTGTTTAAATATTAGAAGTTTGTTCTTCAAACAAAGTTTGGATTTTCTGTTTATAAGAGGATATAAACATTTTATATATTTATTACATTTGGCTTGAATGCCCTCAATGTGATCTTTAAAAGTTAATTTTTGATCAAGTATCAGTCCAAGATATTTTACTTGATTTGACCAAGAAATTGGAACTCCGTTCATAGTGACCATATGACTATTACTTGGTTTCAAAAATGCAGCTCTAGGCTTGTGTGGGAATATTATAAGTTGAGTTTTGGAAGCATTAGGAGAAATCTTCCATTTTTGAAAATAATCTGTAAAAATGTCCAAGCTTTTTTGTAGCCTCCTGGATATAACACGAAGATTTTTTCCTTTCGGAAAAACCCCTGCCCCCCCCAAAAAAAAAAATTTTTGACCCCCCAGGGAAAACAGAGGAAATCGAAAAGAAAAATGTTATAAAGTATTGGCCCAAGAATGCTACCTTGAGGAACACCAGCTCTGACAGGCAATTGATCAGATTTAGAATTCTGATAATTTACTTGCAAAGTTCTATCAGACCATGCATCTTCATCGTTTCTACAGGCGGGTGATGTATAAAATGAAGAGTAATGATTTATTATTTAAAAAATTGTATCTCCAAAACGACACGCAGAACATCTCCAATTTTTTGATATGTTATGTAAATTGAATGCTCTTTCATTTAAAAATTCTAAAACAAGAAGTTGTTGAGGCCCCTCGCAGTCAAATTCAAGAAAAACTATTTGTTTTGTATTTTTTTCATACAAAAATTGATATATTCAAAGGTTTCGTATTTTTGCTTGGAAATTCAAAAAAATACCAATACAATGGCCAAAAATGACTAAAATCGGTTAAACGGTTTAGGAGTTATAAATTTTTGAAAATTGAAGATTTTGAAAAATCACGATTTTTTGGACCAGTCTAACGCAGAAAGGTCCAGTCTAATAACGAAATAAAAAAATACGGGTCTAATATTTTTCGATGTTGAACAATCCTACCGAATATTATAAAATTCTGAGAGATCGTATAACTTGTTTTCATGGAATTGCTGTATATATATATATATATATATATATATATATATATATATATATATATATATATATATATATATATATATATATATATATATATATATATATATATATATATATATATATATATATATATATATATATATATATCTTAAATGACATTTTACCATGTTGATTCTACTGAAAATTTGGCGATTGTAATCTTTTTCCGAGAAAAACTCGTAATATATTTTGGAATCTACTTTAGAAACAGCCCAAGAGTAAAGTTCGTATGCAGTTGTAATATGATGGCTTTGTAAACTTGTTTTTGAAGCGTTTCGCTTTAGAACACCTCCTAAAGCGTCACAAGGCCCTTTTCCATGGCAAGTGGCCAAAAAATTCCTCTCTGCATTAAGACCGAAGTCCTTGTACATGTGGCACAAATTGAAAGCAGTCATCTTATTTTTCAAATTATTCATCAGAAGAAAATGGATATTTTTCAGGTCAGGTACCTTTTTTTTTATGAAATTCACACAATTTGTTACAAACAGCCGAACGGCAACATGGTTATGTTTAGTAAATTCTGCGATTGCTATGAAGCTTGTAAACTTTAAATTTTGTGCTTCATCCTTTTCATATTAATATATGGCAAAAGGATGGATTGTGCATTGAGCGTTTGTCCAATGAAAACCTTGTATAGAGTCCTGAATATCAAAAGAGTAATTTTCAGAGAAGTCAGCAATTATAATGCAGTTGCTTCCAAATTAATTTTTAGTTGTTTTAAGTAGTTACCTTGTTGCTCTGCAATAAAATTATGCGGAGATAATTCGCTTAATTTTTCTATAAATGTTTCCACAATCTCTAATGCATCCATTTGCATTGAATTTAGATGACAACGATCTGTTTGCTTCCATTGCTTAAATTCTAAGGAATCGATATTTTCAAGAAAATTCATCAGGTCATTCTCCAGTGTCTGCGTACCCAGGCAATGATCACAGGCTTTCAACCAACATTTCTCTGTTTTTTGGATTTTCACATAGTATTTTAAAAAACAAGTCATGATACGTTTTTAAATGGTTAGGAATAAGTTTCTTATCCTTAAGGGTTTTAAACATTAATTTAACATTCTGATGATAAATGCATACGCAGACAGTATGCGTTCCACTTGAACCAGCCAGAATACATGTTTTTGGGCGGCTGCTGGAAAACATTGAAAATCCAATTTTAAAAGTAGGATATTGCTCTTTGAAAATCAAATAAATTTCACGAAGGTTACATAAAAATAACCTGCGCTGAACATGCACTTTTTCTTCTGTCATATTTTCAATAACGAAATCCCTTTTCCCAGGACATGCTCTGCTTATCTCGTCACTATTATAAAAGTCCCTAACTACAGTTAGAGTATCATCGCTCAAAGATAACATATTTACTCTGGTCTCCGGTGTGCTCATAAAACCATTTTTCAATCTGTAATTCCTTTGCACGTTGAGCAGATCGTTGCGAAACACCGAATTCTTGCATAATTTTGTATGCAGTCCAGGATTTGGGGGGAGAAGTTAGAATCCTATATCGATCGTTTCTGTCAGATGTTTCATCAAATTTTGCCTTCATCTGTTGAAGAATTTCCTGTCCGTCTCCGGGTTTCTGGGCAGCAGCGCTACCAATTGATTCAGCACTCGTTGATTCCAAAGAAAACAAAGATTCTGAAAACAAGATGGAAAAATATCACAATTAGTTAGGAACATTTTTATTTGTGTAATGTAATACAGATTGTATTCGATTATTTGAAGTATCTTATTTGAAGTATTTTCTTGTATGATAGGCAACTGCTCTACAAATTGAGCTACCAGGTCGGATTTCGTAAGATTATACGGAACTGATATTTTTTTAAATTTTCTGAATAATCGAGTACAACTTGTATAACGTAGCAAATCATGACGTCTGAATAAACAAAAAGAAGAGATTATTCTACTTACCAACACTAGGAACAGCGTCAATTTCCGATGATCCAGTGGCATTGGGATCGATTATTTTGAAACCACAATTATTGATGTTTGCTGGTGCGGCGAAATTGTTCACTCTAGATGGTCCGGCCACGGCAAAATTATTGGTGCCTGATGGTCCGGCAACGGCGAGATCATCAAGTTTCGATGGTTCAGAAACAGTGAGTTCTTGATTTTCACATTCTAGATTAACTGCACTTGGAGTTGCTGGCTCGTTTTCTTTCTTCTTCAAACAAACAGTCTTAAATCCCCTCACCTACCTTTAAAAAAAAAACCTCTTCCTTTTTTTTCTTTTCTTTTCATTTCTTATAATAAACGGACCAACACAACAACGGGAATAACATTTTCATACTTTTTGTTTGATTTGAGCTTATTGAAATAATGGAGAATAACGTTCATTCCATGTGTGTATGGGCAAAAAATTTGAAATTTTCAAAAAAATGTAACTCAAAAACGGCTCAATGAACATTTCAAATTTTTTGATATGATATGTAAAAATGTTTGAATTTTCATAAAAAAATATAAAAATAAATAGTCGTTGTGGTCCAACATTTAAAAATCATAAAAAACAAATATTTTGACCATTTTCGCAAATTTTCGTACATTAATTATTTCAATCAATATTTTTAATAAAAACAAATAGTAATAAGCTTTCTATTCATAAAAAAACATTGCAAATCGATCCAGTGGTTCAGAAGTTATGATTTGTTAAAAATAAAAAAAATCGAAAAATGTCGATTTTTCTGGTAACCCTATATCGAACATGGTCACCCTAATAAAAAAATTAAAAAAATACGGGTCTAATTATTTTCGATGAAGAACATACCAAGCGATTTTGAGCAAAATCGGACAACTTTTTTTTTCAACTCTATTCTTTTCCCGTGGAATCGCTGTATATATATATATATATATATATATATATATATTATATATATATATATATATATATATATATATATATATATATATATATATATATATATATATATATATATATATATATATATGTATGTAGTTATTTAAATAAATATTTATTTATATTTTTTTCTTTTTTTGTTTAATAAACAGGTATGTTCGTTTCACTGAACATAAAATATTACAAATCAAGTTATAAATAACTACCAAAAAAACTCTTAAATGACACTTTATCATGTTGATCCTACTGAAAATTAATAGTTCCAGTTTATTTAGTATTTAAAGGTTTATTCTACTTATTTCAATTTTCTATGTTTCATGGATAATTGTCCCCGATGTAGAATTTAACATTCACGAATTCAATATACACGTTTTAAATCAACGGAAATTACGAATAAAGTTTTAATGTTTCAGAGTTAGTATATACATTAAATATAATACTTAGAACATCACAAAAACTTAATGGGTTCAAATTAAATGTTTTTCTACTGTATAAAAGTGAATTATCATTTGTCACCTCAATTAATTTCTTGACGACAGTCAACTAGGAAAACTATTTCATGGCATTAAGTTATTTAAAAAAAAAAAACTTGCCACCGTCGTCTTCAGAGAGATAAAAGATGAAACATTACACAACTAGGAATATAATTTTTTTATGAACTTTGCAGTTAATGCGTGATTGTCTTTGCATTTGTAAAATAACCAATTCAATCCCTGATTTCTCGTTAGTAGCAACTTAGCCACTTCAACAAACTATGTTTCACCAAAAGACAGTGCCGGTGGTGCCTTTGGAAGCATGGTTGCCTGATTACCTCTTCCATCGGAAGGGATATCCCAAGTAATAATTTAAGTTTTATTCCAGCCGTATAGCAGTCCTCCCGGCTTTGTTGATAAAGCTACATTCAAAACTGTTTTGTCTACCAACATCTCCTCTATGCTTCTTTAAACTCTAAATTTATACAAAGTGGCCCACTCTTTAGTTGTGAAAACAAGTTAATGAAACTCTTATACAGATATTGACAAAAGTTCTAGTGAAAAATGTTATGACCACTTGAGAACCTTCATAAAACTTATTGGCTGCCATGAAAACGAACATACGGCCAAATGGCCACAGCTGTCAAACTTCACTGTGATATTGTGGTTGGTTTTTGTTGTTCTGCCTTATTCGATTCTCTGCTCTTCTGATTCATTTAGCAGTAAATAATATCTATGAAAAAAGTTCTAGTGTTGCGGGAAATTTTGTTTGATAGCAAAATATCCAAAACAAATTGAGTTTTTTACAACGTATCATGCTCTAAATCATATGCGCATTTAATTTTATGTTGAATGTTGGCACGATAAGAGCCACAAATTCATGCGCTTCGGAAATTATGCGAGTTTACTACAACAAAAACTAAATTACAAATATATTCGATAAATTAGTCATGAATTTCCTAAAACTTGCTGAAATTCAATAAGGTTATCTAGAAAAATGTCGAAATTGATCTCCGATCACCAGTTCATTTGCATTACATATAACATTTGTTTATTTTTCCACTATTCAATTAGGAAATATTTCAATATGGCGATTGAAAAAAATCACAGTTCAGCCAAATAGCCAAATTATCTTCGCAATGACTACTTAAAAAAAAAAATTTGCCGTTTGGCCATGTTTTTCGCCGTTTTAAAACCCTCAATGCCAATTTCGGTTTAATGCATTTACTGGAGGCAAAATGGTTTTAAAATGCTTTTTTAACTGACCATTATAAGATAATACGAATGAGTCCTAAAACTGTTTTTCAAAACAGCATTTTACGAATTCACAAAGTCGAAATAATATAATAACCTTTGATAGGTGTAAGAGGAATTTGAGAAAACAAGGTTTTAAGATCGTTGTAAACAAGCTGTGTATGTTCTCATAAACCTGGCTAAAATATGAAACCTATTGGCACCTCTTGGTGCCATAATAAATACAAATTGATTTCTAGTGGCTTTCATAAAGCTTTAATAAAACATAATAAAGCTGGATGGTTTTGGCATTGTTCTTAAAATAAGCCGTTGATCCCAGCCCATGTAGTGATGTGTTCGATATGTAGAATCCAGCGAACCAAAGACGGTCAAAGTCACGATAATGTAGCATAAAGAAAATTTACGTTCGAAGAAGATTACCTACCTCACATACCTGACATACCACTCTAAAAAAATCAATTGCGCAGTGAAATGAACAAATTCAAACACTCTAAATAGATTTAATTGTCCAACAGAAAGTAATAAATCCGAACCCAATGAGCCTCATTTACGACCACTTCAATTTGCTGCCATTCCAAAAGCGCCGAACACACTTACCTACGGACACAATGCGATTACACAGCCACTTGAAGCTCTTCAACATCCCCTTTGTACCATGGATTTTCCCTTGATCTTCTCATTCGTCTGTTGGAACTACACACAAATCCTTGAAGGCAGTAGCAGCAAGAATGTCATTAAAAACGTGTCACTCCTGAATGCAGGAAGCCAGAATCCAGGTAGATCCGGGTGTTCTCCCATCCGATCAATAGAGCCCTTTTTCCTCACGAGCAGGAGGAGGGTGACATACTGACGCGCGATGTTCACATAAGAGCAATTTGTTTACACTTCAAATGGAGTGTCAATGAGTGCTTCATTTTTATAATAAAAAGTGAACAGCACTGCTTTTGAGTCTTTTCCATCCTTACTGAAGCAGAGTGGGAAAAATCTCATTTTGGACTCGTCAAGAGTCGATGAATGGGTCATAATGATGGATTTCGTGTCGGAGGTACAATGGATTGCACGTTGCACAGAAGAGGGTGTAGAAAATTATAATAAACCGAAATTCCGATTTGGGTGAAAAGTTGTGACAACATGCGAACGAAGCATGTGGGTGTGGAAATAAGGCTTAAAGGAACATCGCCGGTCGAAGGTTTGACAAATGGTTCCTAGGAACATGACGGACGGACAACACCGACCCATTCCTCACAGTCACAACTGCAGAGGTGAATTGTAGCTTACTCTTATTCTACTCAGTCATTAATCCTGTTCTTCAATGTGGTGTTAGGCAATCTTTAGAGATTAAAAATTCTAAATTGATTGTGGCTTCCGCAGGCGAGATGGCTACCGGTTGTGTCGGGAAAGAAACGACGAAATAGCTCATTTTCGATCCCGTCATGCCTTGTTTCCATTTCTCGGAAGGAGGATCAGCCAGGGCGAATTATCCCAGGATAAGTGAAGCGTAGAGCCAAACTGGAGCAAACTTGATTATATCAATAAGAGGCAGAAATCAAAAGCTCAGTCGGGTGATGTAAGGTTATAGGCTCTTAGTAGCTTAAAACAAATATTTTCAGTGCAACCAAAACACCCACTTGTTCCTAAGTCTATCGTTATAGTATGAGTGTTAAAATAAAATAAAAAAAAGGACTATGCAGGCTTCAAAATCTTCCTTTGTTGTTTTCTAACCAGCTCGAAGAGCAGTAAAAGAGAGAGGATGTAACGATCCTAACATAAAAAATAAAAAGTAAACCCATCAACATACGCAACCAGAAGCATAAGCTTTAGTTTGATGTTTTCAAGAGCACCCCATAACCGGATCGTCACAAAGAAAAAACAACGAGAATTTGCCGAACTGGGCAAGAATGGAGGAAGCAACGGGTAAATCCGAAAAGTTGAAACGAATTTCCGAAGCCTTTTAAAATCCTGGCCGACTTTTGAGTATACCGCTTTCACGTTCACACGAACATACACGCTTGACAGTGAATGGTTGTCTTAGATGCATTGTGAAGAAGGTTGACAAAAGCAATAAAGTGATTCACAGTAGATTTCAACTAGCAAATGGCTATATTTACATGTCCTCTTTGAAGTGGAAGTGTTTCTAGAATACTGATTCGATAGCAGGCGACAGCTCGTTGAAAAAAACATTAAAGCTCATATATTCTCATTTAAATTACAACTCCGAATCTTATTCCAAATCAGGTCTTAGTCATGATGGTGATTCTACTTTCCGTGAGGTGCTGAGAGTTTTGAGAAAATAACGTTGGTATTTTGCTTCTCCTCTTTGTTTACAAAATCAGATACGTCTGTTTGAAAAAGTACTGGAGAAATGATTTAATTTTTATTTTTACATGAATAAAAATCTTAAGCTAGGGTATCAATATTTGAGAAAATCTTAATCCATCCATCTAATTATATCTCCTTGCATCACCTTCATCAATCTTTTTTCTATCTACTAAGGTGTGCCACATTAAGTATTGAAAAAAAAAACATTTTTGATTCTTACAGTGTTCCTAGTGTCGGATTTATAAACTATGACATCTTATGTGTCCCCTATAACAATAACAACATCAGAAGTTTTTTTTTCACGGTGCAGTTCGAACGTGTTTCAGAAAACTACAAAATGGAAGAAAAAAGACGAAAAATAATTGTGCTCAATCATTTGGAAAACGCTTCGTGGTCTGGGCCAAAACTTGCTAAAGTGTTGGGTTTTCCCCGAAATACAGTGTGGTGTTTTTTGAAAAAGTACAGAGAAACTTTGTCGATGGATCGCAAGCCTCAAAGCAAGTGCCGGGCGGGTACTGTCAACGTTAGCTGAACAGAACGGAATGTCTCCAAAAGCGAATATTGCCATTAATCAGATCCCACAATGAACCTGACATGTTTTGGCCGGATCTTGCCAACTGTAATTACAGTAAAACAGTGCTACAGTAGTATGAAACCAACGGGATTCAGTTTATACAGAAAGAACTCAACCCACCAAACTGTCCCCAGCTCAGACCGATAGAGAGATTTTGGGCTACTGTGAAGAGGAAGCTGTAGGTGAACTGCACTGACGACACTGCCGTCAAAAGCATCAATGAATTGAGAACCAAGTGGAATAAGATTGCCAAAACGATGGATGAGAGTAATGTGCGTCGGTTGATGAAACGTATTCCGGGAAAAGTCCGCAAATTTCTTTGAAATCAAGATGATTTTTTTTTTTGTATTTTCACTCTAAAGTTCACATAAATTCGAACATTTTAGTGAAAACAGAAAACTATTTTGTTAATGCATATCCGAAATATGCGCAATAGTCTATGTTCTTATTCTAACTGGGCCACGCCTTACTGGCTTAAAAAAATTGCAGCAACTCAGACTCGAACCCTCCGGCAAAAACAGTCATGCGACTACGCTCGATGGTTTGTTCGTACTGCCAGCTACGTCCCGGAGCGAAGAAGTTTGACATCATGAGGCATTTCGTGTGCAGCGTATATAGCCGATCCGGCATTTGCAACATTCTCTTCCTCTCTCCAGAAGCCTGATTCCGACCACCCAACAGTGCTGTGCAACCGTAAAGTGTAGCAGAAGCTAAAGAGGAAGACCGACGGCAAGGTTGCCGCATCATTAAACGCCTTGGGTCGAGTGGAACCGATCAAACGGTGAAGAAGTACCTGGAGGACATTGTTATGTGGAAGCCTCAGTCAAGGCCAGCCAGTCAGTTTGAGCAGCAGGTAATCGCCCAGAAGGATCAGCTGAAGGTTCTTTGGTAAAACGTCTTTACGGTGAAGCGAAGACGTCGCGGTCATCATGAATGACGAGAATTAGTGGCAACGACTGGCAGAAAACCGGGTACTTCACTTCCCCCATCAAAGGAGGTAAGCGTTGTCGTCAAATATGTCTCTCACATCCAGTTCCCGTAGAAGCCGAGGATTACAATCAACTGCCATAAAGCTACCCGGCCAAGCATTTTTGTAAAAGGAATAATAAACGTAATGTAATAAATTTCAATTTTAGAAAATATGTTTCATTGAATTAGTTTTTTTTCATCGCCATTAAAATTAGTTCATTTTTTTTTAATTCGATTTAATAGCATACACAAATAAATGCTAGATGTGCTAATTTATCCAAATTCTACTTCCATATGTTATTTTGCCAAAGTGCTTGACGGATGAGAACAAGCAGTTTTGTTCTCCCAAAGTAATGCCCATAGAAACTTCAAAGTTTAAGTCCGCAATCAATTGAGCTCAAATTTTGAAAGAAGATACAGGTCCTGATTTGAACGCCACCCACTGGCTGGCGCTGAATGGATACTTTTAATCACTTGTATTGTACTGCATGTGGATAATTTTTATCGAGAAGCAATTCAGTGATGTCTCAAGAATTTCAAATATGCCATATTTGCACAAAGTTACGAGGGTCACTCTGTTTTGATAAGTATCACTCTGCTAATCTTATCGAGTTTATCAGTAGCTCATGCACGAAACGTCAATCAAACGTTTTTATTTTTTGGGATTATCAGTGGTATACAATTGCAACTACCAGTTATCATTGACATTAGGTCGAATAACATTTTTCAAATGGACACATCGTCGAAAGTACATTTAGTAGAAAGGTTGGATGGACATTTCAGACCGATTTTTAATGTTTCGTCAAAGGGAAGTATAGATTTGAAAATTGGATTTATGGACATTTGGTGTAAACACATTTGGTCGAATAGCAGCTTTTAGTTAAATTAAATGTCCATTTGACTAGAGATTTAGTCAAATAGAGATTTAGTCGAAAAGACATTTTGTCGAAATCTCAGAAATAGGTGGATCAGCTTTGTAAAATGTGGCCGAAGGAAAGTTTAAAAGCAATATGATGAAACGGATAAACAACTTAAATGGATGTCGTTCTTTCATGTTTGGTATGAAGAATGCAAGAAACGATTGTATTGTCAATGACATGCTGCTACAATATAGAGAGAAATCCTGTGTGATCGTATACTGTTGGTTTTTCAATTATAACTTAATAGTTCTATTGCATAAGCGTTTATTTGTTCATTAATTAAAATAAAAACAATATTGTATGCGAAACATTTTTTTTTTTGCATTTTGTGTTCTAATTTGCTTAGTAAGAAAATGTCCTTTTTTCTCAGACATGATGATCTGCTGTACAAAATTTCACAGCAATGGTATAGATGTTTAGATGGCGTTTCGTTAAAAGCTTATTATTGCCACTTGCAATTAAGTATAAAAATATAAGGTTTCACTCGTAAAATATGTGAATAATTTTGCTGTCCGAGTTTAAAGGACAGAATGTTGTCCGACCATAGAGGACATACAAGCTCGTCATAAAACAAAAACAAAATTAATCCAATCGACATTCTCAGGTCGACTTGGAATCAAAATCCAACATTCTAGATATACACCGTGTCCAATATATTCTCATACACTTTTTCCTTGCATTGGTGTCGTGCAACTACTCAACATGCTTCACGTATGTGTTGGTGTAGTTTTGCACTATGTTTATACAAACGCTTTTAGGTTATGTCCGATTGTTTTCATTCGGTGTTTATCTTTAACCAGCGATGAAGGAGTTTCGTGCTGTGGTGATAAAAAAGTTTTTGAAAGGTGAGCGCCCGGGCGCTATTTTCAGAAATTTGAAAAACCTCGGAGTAAAGCGGGATTTTGTGTACCGAACCATCCGAAGGTACCGTGACACCTGCTCGTTGGATGACCGGAAGAGATCCGGTCGTACTCGAACGGTGCGGACTGCACGAGTTGTTAAAGTGGCCGGGGAACGGATTAGACGAAAAATGCGCTCTGTACGTAAAATGGCCGCAGATCTGAATTTTTCGAGATCGTCAATGCCCAAGCATATTGTTTGCTCTATGAATAATTATATTATAATGCTCATTGAAATTAAGTTTAGAATCCAAGATTACACCTAGATCCCTTACTCTTTCACATTTTCCAACATCTTGATTCCCTAATGAGATTGATATATTTGGCGTATTTCGTTTTCTGCTCAATGATATTAAATTACATTATTTGATATTTAGTTGCAGTCAGCTTTTCGAACACCATGTATGGAATATGTGTATTTCATTCTGGAATATATTAATATTCTCCTGGTTTCTTATTTCTAGAAATAGTTTCATGTCGTCTGCATAAATAAGCACTCATGTTGTTTTCAGAATGAAGAAAATGTATGGAAGGACAGTATGGATAAGAAAGGGCCAAGATGGGAACCTTTTGGGACTCCTTAAGTGACTTGTCGTATTATTTGCCAAATTTAAAGATAGGCACCAGAAAAGAGCTTTTCCATATTTTCGGGAATATTCCAGTTTCAAGCGATATTTTGAAGAGCCAAAACAACGGAGTTGTAAGTTCCATAGCTAGGTTTTTCAGGAATACAGGGGGAATATCGTTAGGTCCTGCACCTTTCAAGGCATCTAGATTTTTAAAGGCATGCAAGATGTCGTGTACCGTGACTTTATTGACACCTATACCGCAACGAAAATCCGGGATAAATTCAAAGAAGTCCCGGTCCCGGTCAGTTTTGGATCGGGTAGTATAAATTTCCTGGAAAAATGTTGCAAAAAGATTGCATATTTCTTCCGAATTGCTGCCAATGCGTTCAGCTAGATGCATGGATGATGAAAAATTATCAGATTTCAATTTTGTTTTAACGTAATTGAAAAAGATCTTAGAGCACGACTTTATTTCAATTTCAGTTTTAGTGTTATACTCTTCAAATGCGATGTCGATGGCTAAATATAGTTTATTACAAACGTCTAAATATTTCTCTAGTTCTTCATTGTTGCCTTTTTTTGTAAATTTTGTGCGCTTTTTGCTTGCGATTTTTAAATTTTTATTTGTCTGTTTTACCAGGGTGGATATTTTGAATTGCCATGGCGTCGTATTACCTTGATTGGAATCTCTTCATGAATAATTCCGCAAAGAACATTATAAAAGACATCAACAGCAATTTCAACGTTTCCTTCATTCCGTAGTATTAGTTGCCAGTTTACACTACTTAATCTGCGTTTAATATTTTCATAATTTGCTTTGTGTTATTCAAAGATTTCCTCGAATTCACAGTCGTTTGGTCTTTGAGTTTCATGAACAAATAGAGAGAATTCGATTGCTGTGTGAAATGCTTCATTTTTCCATAAGAGATTCAATGATTCATTCACACAGAAATCTTCGTGAACATTGGTCAACAGAAAGTCCAAGTAACAGTTCTGTTGATTTTTGACATTATTAATTTGATTTAGACCTAAATTAGCAGTTTTGTCGAAAACAAACTGCAGTGTTTCATTGTCCCCAACGACTGGAAATAAAATACTTTTATTTTCAGAGTCCTGAACAAAGTCAACTTGTCGTTGGTTAAAGTAATTGTGATTCAGCGTTTTGAAAAGAAGATTCATAAGCAGTTTTATTTGCTTGATCTGGTGGAAAATACACAGAGGCCAATACGTGTGTTTCGCCAGCAATGCATGATTTCACCCAATCATGCACAAATTCTTTGAATTTAGTCGTAGAAATGATTTCTGAATTGAAATTGGCTGAAATTGGCTGAAATTGGCTGAAATTGGCTGAAATTGCTATGAGAACACCTTTACCAGACTTTTTCTGGGACTCATGAAAATTTCGGTCGTCTCTGAATACATTGATAGTACTTCCAAAAAGTTATTCACTTCGAACACTTTCATCCCAGCTTGTTTCAGTAGCTTAAATTACCGAAAGGACTTTAAAAAAAACAAGTAACCCAATTGAAAATAAAAATATCATTATATCTGATTTCAAAATTTTATTCTGTTTTCGACCAAATGTCTTCCGAATAAATATCCTTTCGAATAATTGTCCATTCAACGATATGACGGTCGATCAAATGTCATTTGACGAAAAGTCCTAAAGCACTAAAGGGTACATGTCCTTTGACTCATCCTAATAAGCAGTGATCGATTACAATTAAAACTTGTAAAGTAAATGAGCTGGAAACGATATTCAACTAGGTTAGACATGTTTAATAAGACGTTTGCTGTTTTGGACCACGAAAAGTTAACAACTTACTTTATAGGCGAAAACTTTCGATGATGGATATGGATATTATGTCGATCTATAAACACCATACTGAGTCTATTTGTGGGTGCAACTTCGTCTCATCATTAAGAATTCTTGTTCAAAAGAATCGTCGGAAAGTTTAGTTTTATTATCTCCTTAGGCCTTCCATTTTAAGCTTTATTCGCTATACTCAGCATAGGAGCTAACATGGGAGCTTTTTCACACACAAAAAAAATAAATAAAACTTCTTTATCACACATAAATGACTTTCACGTATGATCAATCGTTTTCTTGTAAAGCTATTTTTCCTTTGAGAATAGTTAATTTATAACGTGTGATTATTTTCTGTATATCTAAGATGCATCACTAAGCATATCGGTTCAATTTAGCTAAATTTAGGTCATTTAAAGATCATGAAGACAATTTGTTCAGCTTAACCAGTGAAACCGCGGTAGCTTCAGAGATAACGAAATCGAAATATCACTAAAATACATAGCTTTAAATTGATGAATAATGTCTCATTTGCTTCAAAATAAATCGAACATCATGATGCCAACATGGATTTGCCGATTATCGCTGGATTTATGACAGATTTGATACATACACACTTAGATTTTTTTACAGAAATCTGTAAAAGTTTACCGAATTCTCAACAACCGTCCGGCATCCGATTTTACTAAATATATGAGAAAGAAAAAATATATTTAAAAAAAAAATTACAGTATTTTGTAAAAAAATTTAAAAAAACCCGTAAAAAAGAAAAACCCAACCCTCGCTTTTGAAAAATCGGAAAAATTTTTAAATTTTTTTAAAAAAATCTAAGTGTGTAGGCCGAGCACTTTGTTCTGTATCTATTATTCCGCTTCTATTGTTCTCGCTATCACTCATCGATTGTTCAACTAGCACCATCGATCCAATACCGGCGATTGCTGGTCAGAAACGGATTATTCCCACTGCCACATCAAACGGTAAGGAGTTAAATGGCCCAAACCAGAAACATCGTCGCCCTCAAACGGATTCCCAGAGTTCAACTGCCCTGATTGATTTGCCAATCATGGACACAGAAACCGCCACGTGTTCTAACCTCAACTTTGGTTACAACGTCCCTACTTCCAACTCGTTCGTCACTTTGGCTAACAGTGATCCCAACACGCTACCTAGCTCGCAAACGAAATCCGGTAAGAATGGAAAGGAGAAAATTCCACTGGTCACAATTACCGAGACCAACATTCCTGCTGTCCATGGTATTGTCTTGAAAGCAGGAGTTTCGATGTTCAACGTCAAACGAACATCAACAGGAGTCAATGTTTTCTTGTACTCTAAAGAAGACCACTCGAAGCTTGTTTCTTTCATGAAACAACAGAATTTGAATTTCTTCACCTATGTGCGGGACGAAGACCGGATGACGAAAATTGTTCTGACTGGGCTTCCTGACATGACTGTCGAGGAGGTCTCCGATGGCCTCAAAGAAGTCAATGTGTTTCCAAAGGAAATTCGTAAAATGACGCTCAAGCAGAAACGAAACGAGGATCACGCTCTTTACCTACTCTACTTCAACAAAGGAAACGTTCAGCTCAATACTCTCAGGAAAATCAACGCAGTTCATCACTGTATAATCAGGTGGGATTTTTATTCAGCCAAAACAAAAGGACCCGTTCAATGCCGTTATTGTCAGATGTTCGGACATGGATCTGCACCAATGCTTCCGTCAGCCACGATGCGTCAAATGTGGAGACGTGCACAAAACCATTGATTGCCCGCTGACAGCCAGCCGTGAAGACAGGACCGTCAAGCTCCCAAAGGAACAACTCTTATGTGCAAACTGTGGCCAGCAGCACACCGCTAATTATCATCAATGCATAAAACGTCAAGAATTTGTCAACGCCAGAAATCATCAGCTTCTCAAACTCAAACTACAAAGATCACGTCGTGAAGGTTTTGTATACCGACCCGAGGATTTTCCCCAACCTGGATCGTTAGGGGAGATGTCCCAGAATCACGTATTCCAACGTTTTATCTCATCATGGAGTTGTACCAGAACAGACACCACAGCACAACAAGAGGTATGCCAATAATCATTCCCCAGAAAACAATCTTTTCACCCCCGACGAAATCGTCGAAATCGTGACCGAGGTTTACTCACGACTGAGCACTTGTACGACCAAAAAACAACAGATCAGAGTGATCTTTGAAATTACTGCCCATTACTGTTTCCCTTCTAATGGATAATGTGCCAAAAAGGTTAACTATTTCATTCTGGAATGCCAATGGTATTCAGAACAAATCTCACGACTTCTTCAGATTTCTCATAAGTAATTCAATTGATGTTTCTCTCATATGTGAACCCTTTCTCAAACCAAATATCAAACTCTCTCACCCTGACTTCAAAATCTATCGTTTGGATAGAACTGGACGTCGAAAAGGCGGAGTTGCAATAATCGCCAATTCTTCTATTGGGCATTCTTTACTACCTGCGTTTGATCTTCAGATTATTGAGGCAATTGGCATAGAGATAATTACATCTACGGGACCGATTTCATTTATCTCTGCTTATAATCCTGGCTCAAACAGAGATAATAATTTATTTATACAAGATATTCAAAGGGTCTCAAAAATTCGTAACAGTTTTTATATCTGTGGTGATTTAAACACACGCCATAGACTTTGGAATTGCATTCGAGCTAACACAGCAGGAAATTTGCTCTTCAATGAACTACAAGCAGGAAACTTTGTAGTTCATCATCCACCACTATCTACGTACATTCCTCCCGATCCAAACCGTCGACCATCGACTCTTGATTTAGTGCTAACAAATGGTATGCACTCAATATCTAACTTACAAACAGTCCAAGATCTAACATCTGACCATGTACCGATAATATTTGAAATTAATTCTTCTACGGTGAACCTAGCCCATCCCAGATCTATTCCAGATTACAGCCGTGCCGACTGGAGAGGATTTAAATCTTTTTTAACCGAAAACATAGATCTACAGCACCTTGATTTGAGTACAGTCCACGAAACATTTCAGATTGATAATCATATAGAATTTTTTACAACAATTATGCGCCAATCACATGATAGATTTATTCCCTTGTCCGTCCCTGATAGATACAAGATGATCCTACATGATGATATTCTTCTTTTGATAAGATTAAGGAATAGTCGCAGAAGGCAATGGCAACGTAATCGTAGAGATTCTTACCTTAAATCAGTTTACCACCACACATGTGAACTTGTAAAAAAACGAATCGACGATTTCAGAAACAAATCCTGGTCAAATAATTTGCTGAGGATGAACAACGGTCAAAATAATCATAGAAAACTTTGGAAATTCAGCAAACTCATCAAGAATAATCACAGATCTATTCCATCACTTTCGAAAGATGGTAAATTACTAATTATTGATAGAGAAAAATGTGAAGAAATTGGTTTCCATTTTTCCAGAGCACATTGCACTACCTTCCAAGATCAAAGTCCCATAGAATTAGAAGTTAATACAACAATGAACAATTTTTACGCTAATCATTCTCAGATTAACTCTGATACTCAATCTTTGGTAAAACCCAAGGAAATATCAAATTTTCTCAAAAAAATTAAAAATAGTAAATCACCTGGCTTAGATCAATTACATAACCGATGTTTAAAAAGATTACCACGAAAAGCTCTCGTGCTTTTGACATTTATTTTCAATTCGTGCATAAAATTGAATTACTTCCCCTTGGCATGGCGGCATGCTAAGGTTATAGCAATTCCAAAGCCAAATAAAGATCGTTCGGACCCAAAAAAAACTATCGTCCTATCAGTCTATTGAGTAGTTTGAGTAAAATCTTTGAAAAAGTTTTACTGAAACGTCTCAATCAACATATCTCAGAGAATAACATCATTCCAGATACTCAGTTTGGTTTTAGAAACGAACATTCTACATCCCACCAGTTACATCGGCTAATAAACAATATAAAAAATAATCGCGATGTTAAAAAATCTACTGGACTTGTACTGTTAGATAATGAAAAAGCTTTTGACACTGTATGGCACAACGGATTGATTTACAAAATGATAACCTTGGAGTTCCCTGCGTATCTCATAAAATTAATTCACTCCTATCTGAAGGACAGAGTATTGTATTATCGATAGGTTCTGAATCTTCTCAGATACACAGTATTCCTACTGGAGTACCGGAGGGAAGAGTTTTATCTCCCGTATTGTATAACGTATATACATATGATATTCCGGATTTCGGTGGATGTGAACGATATCAATTTGCAGATGATACAGCCGTTGCCTCATCATCCAATGATCATGTCGAAGTGACTATAAATCTCAATGCCATCCTGATTCAGTACTCTAGTTATTGCAAGAAATGGAAAATCAAAGTAAACGAAAACAAAACTACAGCGATTTTCTTTACTAGGTTTAGAAATCCGAGAAAACTTCCAAATAGGAATCTCGTTTTCAAAGGGTTTGGAAATACCTTGGAAGGATGAAGTAAAGTATTTGGGCTTAATTTTGGATAAGAAACTAACTTTCCAGAAACACACTCAATACATCCTCGAAAAATGATGGTAAATATGAAAAATTGGTTAGAATTATGTATCCATTTATTAATCGTAAATCGAAGCTGAATATTAAAAATAAGATTTTACTATATAAAACTATATTTCGATCGACATTAACATATGCTTCGCCAGTATGGTCAGAATGTGCCCTAATTCATAAGAAAAGATTACAATTTTTTCAAAACAAATGTTTGAAGATCATTCATAACTTGCCTCCTTGGTTTTGTACTGAGAGTTTACATCAAATTAGTAAAATATAAATGCTAGATCAATATTGTAGTAGAATTAAAACAACATATAATCAAAAATGTGCAAGTTCTTCTTTCGATATGTTACGTACTCTGTGTATTTAGTGTTAAAGTCTTAGTTTTTAAGTTCTTCTCTAAGCGGAGGTTTTAATTTTATCTAAAATGCTGTTTTCCTCCATAGACAAATGAACTATTATGTAGTAGATCTCAAAATGTTAAAAAAAATAATTTAAAAACCATTCCAATGTTGAAGGTGTTAACCGAACTCATTGTTTCTAGAATAAGAAATTTTTGTATATTAATTTTCGTTATAAATAAACATTTGATTGATGATACATAGGCCGAATGAAGAAAGTAACCTAACATTAGATCCCGTTACCCTATATCACTCAAATTTGCATGAAATATGGCGAGAGCTCATGCCAAATCTACCATTCTAATTATGTCAATTAGATATCAAGTGATGGTCCACTAGACCGAATGCAAGTGGGCAAAATCCGTCACTATGCTGACTGCATGAATAATAGTTTATTTATTTGTTTCTGTTTGCTTAGAATCGCTTTCTGTTTTAATTTCAAAGATGTAATCAAGTTGAACTTTAACATTTTTGCTGATTTAAAGTTTTAAAGTTAGTAAGATCTGCTTATCATTGAAAGATAGTCATCTCTCAAAGCCTCAAAGATTGCAAGAAAAGATAAGTCCAATCTTTAAAAAGACATGATGCCAAATTGAAAATTTTTAAATT
Source organism: Aedes koreicus (assembly GCA_024533555.2). NCBI lineage: Eukaryota > Metazoa > Arthropoda > Insecta > Diptera > Culicidae > Aedes > Aedes koreicus. The sequence goes on along the minus strand of JAHHFK020002388.1, from coordinate 134,137 downwards.
CTAAAATACTGCTAAGTATTGAAGCCAAAATCCTAAATTCAGCCTAATGACCCAATTGGCCTAATGGTATTTGGCCTAATGACCTATTTGGCCTAATCACCTTCGGTCAAATGGCGTCCTACAAGTTGCTTTCAAATTGTATACATTTATTTAGGGACTTGTTTTTTGCAACAAACATAACCTCTTTTTAATTTAACAAACTTTTGAATAAAATAAAAAAAAACAAGATAACATGTTAATTTTGTGGATTTCTTATTTGTTGAAACATTTGCATTTTAATATGACTTATTTGTTCGAATTGTTCGTTTCATCAAATGTAAGAAATCGTTTATAATAATGTAGTAGTAATATGTCATATGTCATCCAATATGTCGATGTGTCATCCGAAGAAAGGTCCTTAAGCGACAGTGTTGATATCAAAATAAATTTCATGAACAAACTAAGCAACTCAGAGGCACATATATATACACAAGAGGTGCAAGGAAGTTATTCAAAACAATTCACCGAACTGCCATCGATTTTATTATCGCACGAAATTCCATGATATTCTGGTCACTTGTATACTTAATGGATTTAAGAACAAGACAATTTAAAAAAAAAACAGACTTCTCAGCTCTTCTAGAAAATTCTAATTAACCTTTTTCAATTTTTTCAGGCATCACCTATTTCAAAAGTTCGTCACTTAAGAACGGAGCAACGTACAACAATGTTTTCCTCAAAATGTAAGAAAGTTTTATCAAAACATATAATCTGAAACAAATTTCACAAAAGTTTTCACGGCGAAGGAAATTGCTAACAAATTTAGGAGAAATATGTTGTGAACCAGGAAGAAAGTCTTTTGTTCACCCAATTTCAAGATGGTTTATTTCTTTTCTTATCTCTTTTTTCGTTACCAAGTAATGTCCAGAAACTAGAAGCTGGAATATGGTTTGGCATGAACCTGTACAACGATTTAAAAACTACAAGGTTCAGCCTTCGGGCAACTACGGCTGAAGATTCTGGTCAAAGAGATCTTCCCGGCGAAGCATGCCAACCCTCCCAACGTTCCCCAGCTCCGCCCAATCAAGAAGTTCGGGGCCAATTTGAAGAGGAGAGTATATTCAAATAATTTCGTAGCCAAAACGACGGATGATTTGATCAAAAAGGCGACCAAAGAACTGAAGAATATGCCTACAAGCTTCTTTTTTTCACCTATGACCAAAGTTCCGGCTAACTGCCGCAAGGCAGCGTCGCAGGGGGTAAAAGTATTTTTGTGATGTTTTTAATTTCTTCACAAATAAAATGCAATTTGGTTTGTTTAAATATCGTTTTCCGTTTTTTTTTAACATCCATCCGAAAATAGTCGCTTTTTTAATGCAATCATTACAAGGCTGATAAAAAAATCCATGTTATTTCTGAAATTTCAACAGTTAGAAATTGTGTCGACTTGCCTGAGCATAGAGTATAAGTATGCTAACCATACAATATACAAATTCATGAATTTGTGTAAGAATCGAAAGCCCTCAATAATAATTTTGGAAGTGTAAAACGTTAAGTGCGGACAAACCGCTCGCTAAAAAAAGCACGATAAGCCTAGCAAAAGCATTGTAATCCAGTGCTTCCAGTAAGAAATCCCTGAAGATCGGCCAAAATTAACATTCGGATTAGGCCAATGCAAGGATGAATTGTGAATTAAGAAAAAAAAAAACAAAGAAAAATATTAACATCACGTTAATCCGGTTTCATTAATCTTCTGACCACAAAAAACTACAATCAAAGACCGACAAATTCTCCGAATGGTCAATAGACATTTGGTTATGGTTGATAGTGGAAAAGTGCAAACGTTTTCCTCCGTCCATGTCGTTGCGTTGTTGTTGATTCGAGCTGACATTAAACCAATGATGTGTGAATTAATTGGTTGGACCCACTTGGTTCGTTCGTAAAAATTACCCTGGCGGTCGCTGTGCCTCTTCCCGAGAAACGATGGACGCAGCACACCCGGCTGGCACGTTTGATGGATTTCGGTTCATTTTCGTGGAAGAATCTGCGCTCGCGAGGTTTGATGATTTATTTCCTTGCAAACGGCTCCCTTGATCGATAACCATATCCACAACCGAAGCTACAACGAACGCAACTGGTACGCAGACGGTCACCAACAACCACTACCACCTTCGCCAGCAGGACCGGTCTCAACCGGCAACGACGACGATGTTAGAAAAAAAATTGTGCACAAATCATGGAACGCGTTTTTGACGATTTTATCTCGTATCACATTTGTCATCGGGATTAATTGATTCTTGGAAACCTGTGGTCACCAAACCGTGGAAATGGTCATGTGGAGCGAATCAAAATGCGTAGGACTACCTCCCAGCGCCAGCAAATCTGACTGGACCGTTAAAATATAATGTGTGAAACTTTCTCACAGATCACTGGATTTCGTTGGAGACAGATTTTCTTGTTTCGACTGTTCTTCCAATCATCTCGATGGGCGTTCTTCTCCACTGGCTCTTCTTATGACTCATCAATCTAACTCGATAATGAGACATCCCATAAAATAAATTCAATAATAAATTTAAATATTTATCGATCGTTTTGCTTCGTTACAGCTTTGAGGGTACATTTTCGGGATCAGGATCTGGGTTCTGGAACGTCAATACTTGTATCGGGGATACCAACAAAAAAGACAGATGCTATAACCAAACTTAATTCAAATCCAATAAAAACATGTATCGGATTTGATGTGGCTTTGCGTATTCCCTCATCCATCAATCTGACGGTGGACACGCTGGTTTTGGATGACAATCGATTGATATGTTCGAGGGCAACGCGCAAGAAAGTGTTGATTTTTTAATCTGGCAGTGCCGTTTAGAGAGGGACCACCGGCAACGAGACATTTTCGAGGGCGATCATAGATTGACAACAGACGGATTATATCGTGCGACCGGGTTTCCTGATTCATTAGATAAGATACTGCAACGATATGTTTACACCCTATTATTGATTGGTTGATTTTTGATTAACTTCGCAGATTATGTGATGATGATAAAAAATTATAAATTACTAATTACCATAGGTTGAGATTGTGCAAATCTTTCTATTTGTAGACGAAGAATCTAAATACATTTTTTTTTTCTCTAGGAAGAAACCCCTGTTCGTTCTTCAGAAATTGATTTCCTGTTTAATTTTTGTCTGCTCAAACAAACAGCACATGAATCCTTACAACCTTTCCGATTCCCAACGACAGGCGGATGCGTTCTTCGATTTGAGCCCTCCTACCTTTACTCTCTACTGCACACCAAATGCTTCCATGTACCGATCTACCAACATAACCACTCCGTTTACTGCAGTTTGTGTTTACTTTTCTCCCACATCACTCATATGCTGCTGTGGGTTTCTTTTAACTAACCGGGCTTGTGTGTTCTTCAATATTGAAAACCGAAAGAAGCAGCACAAAAGCAGCCGAACCCGTCAGTCAAAGGTTGAACCTGTCCCCGTAGTTTCAAACCGAGCGTAGAACCTGCCTTGATATAAAATGTTGCATGCTGGCCAGACCGGGGGCCGTGCCCGGAAGGTACGATCAAATTGAGACGAAACGATCAAACTGATGAACGGCAGTGAGAAAAGACCCTCAGCGCGGGCGGTATGCACTTGTATGGTTAATCCATTTACGCCTAAATGAGAACAATGGCTTCAAAGGATTTTGTTTTTCACTTAGCAAAGAGCACATTGTCAGTGGTTCAGGATCAAAAAGATTATTTTTAAATAGTTATCGTTAACGTTATTGCATTATCACATTAACGTTATTACATTGTCTTCAAAGACGTAAAAAAAAGATAAAAGATACGCAAAAATCATTTCGATCCAATTTACCTCTAGTCGATTTGTTTATGTTCAGATGTTTAGTATGTTTAAAATACAAATATAAATGAAATCTTTGTTAACGTTCCTCCATTTCTATCAAAAATGAGGTTTGACTCTCGTGAAAGTAGTAATTTATAAATATGTCGTTTATTCTTCTATATTCCAACAAAAAAAAACAAAACATAATTAGGGGCCATTTACGTAGTCAATAGTCGAGTATTAGTACACGACACTGAAGAAGTCTGCACATTGTAGACGAAATACGCGTATCTGTCAAGATAAGCAATGAAGGTAGCTGTAATCATATGCAAATTATTAATCTTTCTTCTCATTTTCTAGTTCCAAAACTATGTTTAGCTTTAAATGCTAGATTTAAAATGTGTGAGCATGTTCCTATCGTCAAAAGAAAAACGTCTCCTCAGACACTTTTCTCTTTTCAAAAAACAAGTAAAGGCGCCATAACCGTAAGCCACATGAGGCTTTGACTCATGCTCATGCTTAAGTTCCAACCGTTTGAAGAAAAATTAAGTATCGCTTAGACTACAGTACATGGAAATACTTGATGAAGTAATGCTACCTTAAGCTGCGAAGGAGATGCCGCTGAAATGGGTGTTCCATCAGGACATCGACCCGGTGCATACAAGCAAACGTGCTAAGGTATGGTTTCAGATGAATAAGATGAAGGTTATGGAGTGGCCAGCGCAATCTCTAAACCTCAATCCAATTGATAACTTATGGTGTGATCTCAAATACGCCTTTTCTAAAGCAAAGCCGAAAAATATGGAAGAATTAAGTTCTTTAGTTCGTGACTCATGGGCTGCAATACCAGTCTCTCGTTGTCAAATACTTGTGTACGATGCGTGGCTGCTATCAGAAACAACGGTTATGATACAGAGTACTGAATTGTACACATACTTTACAGAAAGAGCTAAAAACAGGTTTTTTTTAATCGTGGTTTTCTTGTGTTGAACTGAAATGCTGCTATTTTTTTACTAATACATACATTTAGAGCTATTCCACTTAATATTTTCTAAAAAATCCAGTGCTATTATTTTGAACACAACTGTAGGTATGTTTATTTGGTCATGTTTTCTAAAAATGTATATTATATGTTTTCAGTGTATTTCTAATCTAATGTTTCTGAGAATTACAATTATAAATAGCTTTGTAATTTGTATGAGCAATTTTAATTGGATTTTAATTGGAAAGATTTGAAAAATTAAAGACTTTTGTCACATGTATAGTGCTAGAAATTATTATTATGACGGAAACCTATCAGCTTATTATTGCGTTTATACTAATTGCCATTGCTTTTTTTGAAAGTTTTACCGGCCACTTTTGAATTATTGAAAGTGAATTATCAATTTTTTATTGCTATTTTAGGTTTTTCTAGTGCGAATTGTTATTTTTTCGTTGGCACAGTGTTTAATAATGTAGTGGCAATTTTGTGCATTTTCATTGCTATATGTTCATTAATTATTTAGTGCCAGTATATATTTTAGTTTTTTGAAAATGGCGTCGTATATCTTGGGGGTGGGTGGAAGGAAGGTCAAGATTTGTTACAGTACGTGTAAAAGGTATGGGAAAAATTGTGATAGAGGGGGTTGATAAATCTAAAAACATAGCGGACGTCATATTTGAATTGTCTTTAAATGGATATGCATCAAGTTTAATAAGACTTTATGCATATCCATTTAAAGACGATTCAAATATGACGTTATATGAATTTTCGAAATACTGTTTATGTCAATGAAAACTCATAGGTTTTTGCTTGGTAAGGGTTTTATTTTATTTATATTTTATATGTTCCTTTTCACGTATTAGCAATTAACAAAGCTTCATATATTTAATTTATTAATCTTTCACAAACAAAGTAAATTTCTTTGGATTATCCTTTGAATCAGAAAATCTTTTAGCTGAAAAAGGTACAAAGCAATGGACCTGTGTACCAGGTATTGTCTTTACGTGGCTATATAACTCATCAAGGTCTTCTGACATTTTTGCATACTGATCAGCTGATATAAAGCAGAGATTCAGTTTTGTAATACTTTCATTTGTCTATTCAACTGCCCAGTGCAATAGTTCCCGAGGAGTTTTGATTGTGCTCCCTTTATCTTGAGCAAGGCTTGCTCTTTTTGCCATTCGCCTGAGAGTACCACCAATAGCATCACATGGACCTTCCACATGAGACTTTGCTAAAAAGTGCCATTCTGCTTCCAATCCATACTTGGACTTGAAATTGCACAAGCTGGCAAAGTTCTTTTTATTCTTGTAATGGGCCACTGCTCCATCTGACATGAAAATAATTTTTGAGCAATATATTGAATTTTGTTTAATTAAATCTAGCAATTTTAATATAAACAACGGAACTGCTACTAAGTCAGGGGTCAATACTTCAAATATTATGATAAAGCTTTTGTTTTCTAATTTATAATCCTTCTAGTAATATACTTCAAAATTTTGGTAATAAACAAGATCAACCACCTGATTTAATTGTATTGTCACTAAAGTTTAAAAAAATTAATAATTTATAAATAAGCCCTTTCCAAATGGTAGCCTTGATTTTTCAAACATTCAAAGACCCTTGAAAAATCCAACTTGTTATTATAATTAAATTTAATTGGCTTCTGTGAGGTTTTAGGACGAAATTATAAGACGAGTTGGCGCGATATACGATAAAAATAGGACATGAAAAATGTGTTGTTAGAAAAACTTTTTTTTCCTTAAAAGGGCCCATCTTGCACTGTATGGCAAAGTGTTAGACAATTATATTGCCTTTATTAAAAGAAAATTTCGTCCAATTCTAAGATAGCCATTTCTTGCAAATTGACTTTAAATTTTAAAATATTTTGTTTTAGCGTGCATGAATTGATTTTACAATTTTTACATTTTTTTCATAAAGGTTAAGACGATTTTCTAAAAGTCATTCATACATCACTTATTTTGCAAGGCTTGTCCTTTTTAAGTTATGTTGACATGAAACATTTATTGTTAGGATAACTTTTTTTCATTCAAAATGCCCATCTTGCTTTGTATGGCGAACTTTAAGACAATTATTGCCTTTATTAAGAAAAACTTTCGTCATTTTATTTTGCAAGTTGACTTTAAATTTTAAAATATATGTTTTTAGCGTATAAGAATCGATTCTACATTTTTTACTGTTTTGTTCATAAAACAATTTTCTAAAAGTCACTAATACATATTTTTTTTGTAAGTCTTGTTTTGAGTTCTGTTACTTTAAAAAAACTATCGAAAAACTTAAGCCCTTTTCAAATGGCAGTCTAGATAAATTTATAAAAAACAAAGTATGCAAAGTTGCTTGAAAAGACATAGTCTACACACCCACAAAGTTTCATTGGATTCTGAGAGGGTGCTGCCAAACACTGGATGAGTTGGCGTGAAATTCGTCACATGAAAAAGTTGGGGAGGAAATCCTTTTTATTTTTTCGCTGCAGTTGAATGGTTTGTTTGATTAATTTCCTTCTAACCTTTGCGCAGAAATCCAAAAAAATTCCCTTCTACTTGACTGCTGCGGCTTCCAGCCCGGTCACTTCAGTCTGGACACTTTTGGAAAAAAAAATCACTTTTTGTAACCTTAAACGCTAGCCAAAAATGTTTGTTTCTCAGGCACATTGCCATGACACTTTTTGTATGCGGTAAACAAAGCATTATATATTGTAAACATTTCCAATACAGAATGGAATCAATTTGGAATTGGATTGACCTACCCCGCATGGGGATGTGTGGCAAAAGTGTGTGTGCTTGCCCTACGCTCAATTTCAAACTACTCCTATTCAATTCAATGCTATAGGACCTATCAATACTTTCTCATCATATCTTTGCTTCTAGCAAAAATTGCTGTTCACTACTGTACCCATGATGTTGGGAAGATATTTCCAATTGCAAAACATTATAATTTGGCGCACTGTACGCAATAAAACATAATTAGTAATGCACGGTAACATTCGCATGGAAGGAGTTCTTTCCAACAGCAAATTAATGAAAATTAATTGTATATAAAAAAAACAAATTGTGTTTTGAAACCAAATTGTTAAATTGATGCAGATAAAAAATCTTTAATAGATAAATGATTATTTTTACATGTTACATTCCATCATTCTTATTTTTTCATCGAGGGCGTGGTTTAAGGACCTTCACATAAGCCGTGATTTCAAACGCGTGATGTCCAACCACTACCAGTTTTCAAGTATGCGAGTTTAATCTGTTTGTGTTTTTTATTATTCATTAGTTTGTGTTTGCTTTGTTCCGACAACTTGAGAGATCTCATCGTCGCCCAATGGTCACCACAACCGGCCAAACACAAAAGGGAGACCTGATCGTATCGCACAACGATCTACTTGGCACCCCAGTGGGTCTGGGTTCAATCCCAGTCGAGGTCGGTGGTTTTTCTGAGGCGGAAAAACCTGGTCACGTCTTCCTTCGGAAGGGCTTTTGGTCCCGGCTCATATGTTGATGAGTGCGATATGTAGGGTCCAGGTGGGTGGAGTCATCTGTCTGACGTCGGTGACGGAAAATAAACGAATAAAAAAAAAGAAATAAACGAATTATTACGTTTGGAGTGCTGTCAACCGGAACCACGTCGACATAGATTTTCTGGAACATTCCAAAATACCAGATGAGGACAAGGATGAAACTTCCACAGATTAAAATAAGAACAGTTGAGATCAAGCAATCGATAAGCAGAAACAGGAACAGCCTATTTTTTAAAGTAAGATTTACTTCTCCTCTCCAACTTTTTGGAGTGTAATGCTTCTTGTTTAGTGCTGTAGAGTACTGCCTGTTTCATTGCAAGAACACTCGGAAATTTAAAAAAATATTCTGCTTGAAAAATTCTTAAAACGTATCAGGAACAAAGCCAACATTAAATTATATTTGGACAAGCGGCTGAACCATTACTAACTGGGTTATAAAATACCTAGAGAATGACGCGTATTACCAATATAAATGCAAGGCGAACAGTGCATGTAACACTGATGATTATCTACGATTTCGAATTCGTTTGACTAACCGTTTGATTTTTTTGTCCATAAATTAACTAAGCTCTAGGGTTTTTTTTCATCTGCTCTCAAATGAGCAGAAAATGAAAACAACCTTAACAGACAACCTTAACAGACAGTCGAAGTACTATCTTCGTGAATTATAATATTGAAATGACAGTATTCTCTTGACCAGAGCAACCGCTGAGTTTCGAAGTCATTATTTGGTTTTGTTCATTCGTCGATGGATGTTCATTATTGCCTGTGCTGTTGTGTGTTGCTGTGTCCACATATATGAAATTGAATGATATTGATATTGATATTCACCCAGTAAACCAGTTTACACGTATATCCCAAAATGCAAGCGCAATATACATGTATATATCCCCTGTAGTTAAAACGTATATGATGCCATAAAACTCCTTGTACGTGAAAAAGTGGAGGCGATATAACTGCATTGAATGAAATTTAGATATCGACAACGATTTAAAATCTAAATACATACGACTTGATAGACATTCTTACGATCAAATTCGTTACGAGTCCAATGTTTTTAATGTGCACTGTTACGATGCTTTTCATTAAACTCTACGACTTTATGACCATACATTTGCCGCTAAACAAAAGTATAAATACAAGTTATTTTATTTTAAACACGATAGTAGTTGGATTCATTCACGACCAATGCTTATATACCGATTTGGATTGGTATTTTATACGACTTGATCTAAACATTTCACAAAAAAAAAAAAAAAAAAAAAAAAAAGGCAACAAGTTATTGCATCCTTATTGAAGCAAAGTGAAGCAGCCAAATTCTTGTTCCTAATGATTGATCTGAATTTTTTAAATACTTTTCTCCATATAACTTAACCACTTTCACTGAGTCTCGAGACGAGCACTCTTATGTCGGTAAACGTCATCCAGTACACTGCACCATATCCTAGATATGAAATGTACTGATATTTGGCAATCACATTTTACATTCATCGTATAGAAGGCCAAAGTAAATCATTTGATGTGTTGAATAAAATAAATTTTGTTATACGATTTAAAATAAAATCATATGCGGAAAACTTCATTACTCTGTGAGACTTAACTTGTAAACATACATGGTATTCTCCACGTATGCCGATATTGTTCTTTTCATTGGTTTCAACGCGTTCATCTGATCAACCGTTCATCTAAACATTAAGTGTATCCAAGTGTCCGATAAATTATCCGAGTTAGCACCAAGAAGTAAGTATCTAAATACAAATAAATGCATTGCTAATTGAATTAAAATAACACATAAATTTCTGCCAAGATGATTACTGTGGCACAGTTATATGAGAGGCAACAGCTATGTGTTCTAGCGGTTCCAGCTTCTTGGGCGCGGGATGGTTATTTAATGTGAGCAAAATTGACGAATGAAATGGTAGATAAGTTTCTAGGATTGGAAAAAGCTCGTCTATAAATGGATTAAAGTGATCGACGACTTCACAATACACACTATTTAAAATATACATAAAATGATTTGGCTCATACATATGATGAAAATTTTATTATTATTATTATTTAAATCGTAAAGCATGTTTTGCGTTATCACTTTGTACGATGTCATAGATGCATGGAATATTTACAACTTTTCACATTCATAATCCGGAGGTTTTCACATCATTATGCGAGTTTAAATGAACTATCGTAATAAGTACAACAAAAATGCATTCTATGCGATAAATTGTGCACATGGACCATACATAGCATATAGTTATATATGATAGTGATTTTAACTCACATGTTATACGATATTATCTGTGAAATCGTATACGACTTCTGGTTGTCTGGGGCAATTCCATATAGGTGGAGATGATTTTGAGTATCAAATGAAGAAACAATATTTGTTTCTTTGGTGTAGAACATGATGTGTATTTTTTTAGGCTCAGATAGGTTCAATTACTACAAGTTTCAGTTATGATAACAAAGGGCAGTAAGACTCTGCTATTGACACAATAATCATTTTGGTTGACACTTTTTAATGTTTAATGATGATCACTTTCGATTTTAATAGAGCTGCCCTGAAAACTTAAACTTTTATGAGTATCAAGAAAAAAGTAGTCATAGAAGCATAATGAGTTGATTTGTTCATTGCCCTAGGTTTTGACATCTAAGATTTTCAAAACAAATAAAATTCATCTACACTGATTCGAAACACATTTTAATGGCGTTTGGTAGTAAGTGATAGAAACAGACTCAATATAACATAAGACCTCCTAAATTTATGCTTGGGACGCTTCGTCACTCCAGGGACCCGATATGTACCCTGCATATCGAACCTTTTCACATAAACGGTTTTGCTTCCTTGTCTTAGAAAGACGTGAGCAAAGATTTTTCGGCTCATAAATCATTAAATTGTATTTTGATAACTAAAGCTTTGTAAGTAAATGTTATTGAAGGTCAAAAGGAAGATAATATTCAGGGTTATCAATTGGAAACAAACACGGTTGGTCATCTAAAACGCTGAAAATAATTATTGAGCACTACTCACTGTACAAAGTGCTAATGGAGAACCACAAAACAAGTTTTCAATCTTGCCATTTTCCGGCGATATTGCCTCAAATTCATCAAATATGTTCCAGATTAAGCCACCGGCATGCTTCAAAAAACAACAAAAAGCTTATTTTTTTTCATTATGTTTACCCTCAAATCTCCAAACCACTTCACTACGCCAACTTAGACCCAGACATCAAACCGAACCTGCAACCCAGACTGCAACAAGCCGATGCGGCCGAGCGGATCTTTTTTGTGGTTTGTCGGAAAACATTACACATAATCCGCTTGGCTCAAAGAACTACTGGAACGGCTTGCTCTCGGCTCAGTCTCCGTAAGCCGCCTCTACGAAGAGTCAAGGGCGCACAAAGGGTTTCCTTTTTGGGTTTCAAATATTTTCGAAGGCAAAACTAAAACGTAAGAATTAAAATTGTCTGGCCTGAGATTTGCCTGCGTTAAACTTTCGGCATTTATGTTTCCCATAATGCCTTGTTTGGAACGATTTTCATTTGTGACGGGTACGTTTATTTTGATGTTTTACGATTTCACGGACTTACAATTAGAATTCTAATGGCTTCTATTCACCAAAGTTGACTGCCTTAAATTAGCATGAAATTTTGCGTTCAAGTATGTTTGTTTGCAGGCGAAAATCGGCGTTGAAACCCCCAATGGGAACACGTCCAAACCTCAATTAGCCGACAGGCAGCCTACCCGTCAATCATTGCAACCGCATTGACGTGTATGTCTTCTCATCATATCTTCATCAACCTTTCTATATGAGGGCCAATGAAGGAAGCCACAAAGAGAGCATATGCATTATGTTCCGGACGAACAAAACCACCAGCATCTAGGAGTTTTTCTTTCCTTTTTTTGAAATCTTGACCGCCAACGGTTGAAAATCCTACTCACAGACCTATATCATACTTCTTCGTTTTTTCTGGAAAACTATAATACTGCGGATAGTTTTTTTCACCTACTGCTCTTTTACTTCATCTATAATTATCAGAAGGTTTTTTTTTTCGGTCGGTTTTCTAAATTCGGTAGCCACAAATCGTGTTACGCATCATCCGAATCGATTATTTTGAGGGCCTGTTAGGAAGAATATTTTTATAATGGAAGCCATATGAAATAGAATTGTGGGAAAATACAAAAAAAAAAAACAAAATAACGCTTCAAAATAATTGCCTCGTTAAGAAAAGCTAATTCAAATTCTAACCTGCCGCAACGATAAGCATTTCGATAAAAATTTGTCACTTTTGCCCAATCGCTTCCCATCAGTTCATAACTTGTGACGACTGGCCTAAAGCAAACCGGCCGGCGACCGCGTGTCTATGTAAATTAACATTTCACTATCTGTGTGCAATAATCTAATCTATAAATAACAGCATCTTTAGTTCTTTTTTTCTTTCTCTTGCCACAAGCCAACGAATCCGATAGAGAAACGCAATGGAGCGTGATTTTCGAGGAATTCCACCCTTACACAACTCTGCTGGGGGATAAGGTAAAGATCGACAAAATAAAAACAGATCAACTGGCAGAGATAAAATATGGAAAATAAATTAACGTGACTTTCTAAGATACTGTGAGGAATATCTGTGAATAATAGATTTGCAGTTCAATTATACGTGTGTAATAAAATTCCGCATGTATTTTGATTGGCTTGATTAATAACTGTGATAATACCCTAGGGCATAGATTATTTTAGTCATCAGCTTGTTGATCCTTATGCGCAGTTTTTTTTTCGGGTTTACTGGCAGGACTCTGAATAGATTAGAAACCTCTACGCCAGGTCTTCGATGATATCGTTGCGTGAATCCTTTTTTAACCATTTTGCCAGCCGTGCACGGAACATTTCGTCAAAGAAGACGCTGTTGCAAATGGTTCGGAAGGAGCCACGTTTGAGTTTTTTGAGACCTTTCGTTTGTTTTTTCATTTGTCTGTTTGTTATTTTGTTAGTCAGTGTTACGTTCATAAGTTTAGTAAGGCGTTTCGTTATTTTTTATTCTTTTATAGTTTGGTGTGTCATTTAATGTGTTCTGAGAAACTTTTCGAACCAAAAATTAAAAGTTATTGTATTGTACCTTGTGCGTTAGAATTATATATCTTAACTCCTTTTGAAGCATTTCAGTAGCCATGCAAGGATCATGTCGTCCATAGAGACGCTGTTGACACTGCCTCAAAAGGTGTTACATTTTCAAGTTTGCTTTCCCTTTCTCTCAATCATGTTCATGTCAACTTTTTTGTATGGTGTCGTGTAGTCTTTTTGTCTGTATTTTATTTAGTTCGTCAATGTCACGTTTATAAGTTTAATAAGGTGTTTTACTTATCTACGTTATTTCTTCATGATTTCTGCAGTCTTTTGTATTTTTTTGTCTGGAGCCGCTTCGTGCCATTCTATTATATGAATTCCAATCCTCTCAATGTCTTGCCATGTGCAGTTTTGCAATGAATATGCGTGTCGTACTCTATATTATAGGGCTGTTTTTAGTATACTTTCGTGATCACTTCTATATGATAATGTATCGGAAATAGTTCAGCCTGGCAGTTCTAATTTTCTTGTTAATAATTCTGTTGCTAAGCCAATTCGATGCAATATGTGGATTTTCTCTTCCTTCTACGACGTTATTATTTGCGCCGTCGTTATTTGAGTAGTTAGTTTGACTTTCATCTTCTGTTTGCTCTGTTGAGTTAATACATCGCCCATTGCCGGTGCATACTGTAACAGCTGCGTTTTCTTCAAAACTGAGTTCCTAGAATTATATAAGCAAAATCACCTCACCATAAAAGACCTCTATAAAAGTATAGCATCTAGGTTTACCATTCCCATTTTCATCTAATTTCTGATTTCGAACTTTGTTAATTTTAATTATTTTTACAAAAGGAATCAATCGGTTGATACATCAGACCTACATTTCCGATTAATATGAATAATGGGTCATAAGATGAATAATGGAACAGTTCCCCTATGTGGTAATGCTTTCCAAAAAAGTGCTGATTTGTGATAATAAACTATTTCAGCTTTTTCAACTGATTCTATATGATCAAATGCAGCATTTCTATTATTTGCAAATACTGTACTTGACCATTGATCGCCATCTTATAACTATAATGTTCATCGATAAGAAGTACTAGAGGATTTTCAGAAGCACTTTTGGGCTGCATTTCCACTGATCTGGCAACACTTGTATGCTTCTTTCCAAAATGGTAAAGAACCAGACCAGCCCAGGGACCTGGTAGTTGAAGTTAAACTACCTCAAGGAATTGCCAGTGCCCAGGGTAAATAATTATGTGTAGTTTATTATATTCATAATGAACTGCAAAAGCAACCCCACTAGAACTTACAACTATTCCGCAAACAGTTGATGACACCCCAAACATGTCAATTGGTAAAATAACCATAAGAAATTTTTTAAGCAGTGCAAATTAAAAAAAATGACTCTAAAATTCGGTTTGTGAAATTTATGGAAGATCTAATCATGCCCTGATTATTTTATTCGATTAAATACCAACTATCAGCAGCAGAAGTTAAAATGTTCTGTTTTAAAATAGCTGAGCATTGATCAGCAATAAAATAAGCCAAGTAAAAAAGAGCATAACATCAAATTCATGATAGGATATGTATCCCTTGACTCAGCCTCATATACAACGTTATATAAGACGTTTGCTATTCTGAATGTATTTTTGTGAACAATTTCATTCATTCGTACAGGCTCAATCGAATTAACTTTAAAGATCAATGGTTTCTTTGTCAATATGCATCTATCATCAATCAATACATCATCATTAAAATTCCTACTGTACATATTATGTAGCCAGGATTTTTGTTTAGATAAGTCATTCCGAAAATATACAACCACACACTCATGCAATATACCACATTTCATCACAATCAGTCAAGTGGTTATTGAGATGGCTTCCAAGCAAGAAGTGCTTCGACACAAAGTTATTGGCGCGGTTGTGAAAAAACCAGGCTATCCCCACAAGTGGATCGCGAAACAGTTGGAAATCGTCAATTCGACCATGCCTCTTGTGGTAAAATCGTTCAAGAAGACCCAACGATCCAGTGGCAATCTGGCAGCGGAAGAAAAGCGAAGACGACCGACCCCGTGAACGCAAGGCAAGTGAGCGAGAGTTTAAGCGCAATCCGGACCATTCGATTCGGTACGTGGCCAAGAAGGTCAAATCTTCCATCTGGTTCCAGCAGACAATTAAACGGACCGAACTTCATGTCTTCAAGGTAAGGAAGGCGATAAACAAAATACGGTGACCAAATCCCGCGCCGAAATGCATCGTAATGGACGGCGAGACGTACATTAAAGCGGACGCCAAGCAGATTCCCGGCCTGGAGTTTTTCATTTGCAAGTCCCGCCTGGATGTTAAATAAGAGCACATATTCTTGAGAAAGAACATTATGTGAAAAATAAACAAACTGTCACAATGGACATACAGGTGAACAAATTAAAATAGCGGATCGTTCAAGTGGAAATTCAATAAAAACCTATTCAATATATTAAACACTCCTTCATCTCAGCCACCAACGACAATTTTTTTTTGGCCATTCCATTGGATTCGCAGCTACTGAGACTAACTTATCAAAAGGGTCTATGCGTTATGCGTCCTATTTTTTGCAACGAATAAAATTAAATGGTGCAATGTGTCGCCAATTAAAACCAAAATGCATAACTCATGATATTTGATTTATGCCAGTTATGCAAGTTAAGCCTAACGTCTCAGATAGTGCGTTATATGGCGCACCACCGTGGAAATACAGCGCAGTACTTTTTTGACGTAGGTTTAATGTGCACTACGATTGTCAAATGTTATGTTAATGTTGAATTCTCCCGAGTCGTGCATTTCAGTTCACAATAGGCTACACATTTATACTAGTTGCAAGTAAAAATTAGTATATCATCTGAGCGAAAATCGATTTTTCCCATAATCCGCACTTTTTATCCAAAGTCGGAAGTAGTGCGCTGGAATCGCTCGGTGATCCACTACACAGTGCTAACTGGTGGGTTCGGCGTACATATCAAGAGAAAAATCATCTTTCGCTCAACTGATGTTTCAGCCATCGACGCAATATTATTATCTGTTCTTCTTCCCAAATCCATTGTTAGCATATTCAAGTTAAGTTTTTTTTAAATGTTTTAATCGACTTACGCTTCGAGTGATTAAAAAACATCAAATTATAAGCTGTAATTATGAACAACAACTATGCATAGGCACTTTTGATTTGGACGTTCACATTTCTTTGTTTATGATGTGCCTTCTCCACAATGATTTTATGGCTATCTTACGAAAGACTTGTTTACCTTGAGCAATTCAAACAAGTTTTATTCAAGCGTTACTCCTCTTTTTCAAGAATAGAACAAGTAAAGATGAACTTATCGCGCTCCTAAAAAAATCTTGTTAGTCTTGTGCAAGAAATATTAGTTTTATATGCGTTTTATGGTAGTTTTAGATAAAACCATTGAAAAAATGGCGAGCGTGGCTATTCTGGATTCCCTCCGAATGGTAGCCATTTTCATTTATATGCAGCAAAACTTTCGTTTTTCCAATGCTACGAACAATTTCTGCTGTTTAAAATACATTTTGAAACTTAAAATGGATTGTAGACACAATTTATTCAAGATCTAACAATTTATCAGCCTTGTCACCTAATTGTTGAATTGTCAAGTATTTTTTATTATTCAAATAAATCAATGTTCTAGCAATGATTCCGTGGCGCATTAAAATTTTCGAACTTTTATGTTGTAAAACACCAATAAACTGAACGTCGCATGAAAAATTCATCAATTGCAGGATAAAAAACTCAAGCATTAATGGTCAATTTTACAATAAAATTAAATACTTGTGGTAAATGTTTCATCATGAAGGGCCAAAAACGTATTGTGGGCCTGTAAGCAGATACACTTACACGCAACCCAGAGCTACAGGAGTCTAAAGAGAATCTCCTTCCAGAAACAGGTTGGTAGAAACCACAACAAAACCGAGCTTCCGCCTAGTAAAAAGTCCCACTAGATGGGGAGAAGAGCCCGCCCTTTATTCACGAAATATTAACAACAGGAAGTTGGCAGTCCCACTCTTCCTATCCAAATCGCTTCAATCGGGTGCTCTGATGGTCCCTCCCTTTTCCCAGTGTATGGGTAAAAAATATGCAAAATTTAGAAAAATAATATGATTTTCTTACCTTGATTTTGAAATCATCTTACCATGAAGCTTGTGTTAGAAAATTTGGCTGGTAAAATTGGTTAGAGTTATATGCCATTCCCACTTACTGCTTCAACCTCCCTTTGCTGTAGGGTCGACTCGATGTTTCTGCTTTTGAAGAGCTGACTTCAGTAGCGCATATCGAGACTCACAATGTGTCATATGGCACCGCTCGCGGCCATGGGATAGGGAAGAGATTTGGAGAAAGGAGAGAAGCATAAATAACTGGTGACAACGGCCGTTCAGAATGGTTCGACGGATGCATGTGAGAGATCATTCCCGATGAGTTTCCACTAGTTTACTCCATTCCATAACGTATGACTAAAGAAGACAAGAAATGTTTTCCTACGTGCTACATTTGAGAATACCAGAGCAATGATTTCCCATCGCATCTACAAGTGATCGTTACAAGCTGTCCATTTGGTTCAGGCACTTTTAAACGTTGAAAAATGTAGCATGATGATGTATGATGCATAAATGCGAACCTGAAAATAGCATAAAAAATATCGTGAAGGGATGTTAAAAAATAAAATAATAATAACAATATTTGTAATGTCTGCATGTCTGCAGATTTTGGTCCTGCTGCAATTGTAGACGGGCCTGCATTATCATAGCCACGAGGGAAAAAACAATTCAAAACTATTACACAATACTTGAGAATTCCATGGATGATCGGGGTCGCGCTGTCTACATCGCGTTGGTGGATCTGCCACCTTAGGTATAGCTGATTCGATACAGCGTTTCTTACTAAGCCGCTGGACGCCAGGACAGACGCTGTTTGATCCGCACCTCCTTGGTGGACAGACGCTCGGCACGCACCTCCTCAATCTAGCTGAAGTCAGAAGGACAACAGTGCCCAGACTGCACTACCAGCTAAGTACGCAACCCTTAGCTGGCGGTCTTTGTCATCTCTTGACCCGTGGAAGCATGATGTAGGAACTTGTGAGGACCAGAACTATGTTGCGGTGACGCACGCTTCATCACAGTTGTCGACTCACCATTTTGCAGCCCAAAAATTCAACACCTCGTCTTATTCCCAAACGTCGCCAATAAACTGCTCATTGACATGCCTTGTGGATCCACTTTAACCCATTCATGGAATGTAATATTGAGATTCCGTTAGAAAACATCTTTCGTTATTCAAAACAATGTCACTCTAGTGCATTTCTTTAAATCTATAAATCATCATGTTATAGCACTCGAACTACAGTAGTATTCCAAAGGTTTGGTTAAATTGAGCAGCGTATTTATCAGAGATAAATTTGGCTCTTTCTGCTTTACGGGTTATTGAGCCAATGTTGTTTCCTATCCTTTAATTATACATAATTAGATCTCCTGATAATTTTGTGTGGATACAATAATATCGCAAATGAAATTACAGACGGCTCACTCCATGCAAATCACACGGATAAAAAATTTGTTGTTCGATGTAACATAAAGAGTCACTTCTGAAAATAGCTGAGCAAGAGCTACGACAATTGAAACCATACTAAGCAGCATGTTGAACACCAATGGACGTGTGCGTGTGACCATCATTGCAACGAACAAATAAAAATCAACCATTCAAAGCAAGAAAACAGGAGAAATATATCGCATTTCAAAACAAATGTCCACACACTAAAAAATGATCACCAATAACAGAGAGATCATACCGAAACAGAAAAACACAGATAGGCAGTGTGAAAGATTGAAAACCGAGACGGTCGACCGTGATCGCGAATGAATTGGTGTGACATGTACCTAATTGGATCCAATTTGAGATGGCACGAGCGCGCAGATTTAAAATGCGGGGAAAAAATGCAACAAGATAAACTGTTTTGTTTGAAACTCGATAATGGCCGAAGGATACCTTCTCAATATCAATCGCACGGCGGTGATTGTGATTCGATTACTGACGCGACGACCGACCAATGGTAATGTGCTCTACATTTGATATGGATCACTATCTGCAAAGCATTATCTCTACAACTTCTGGGTGGTATCAAAATGTTGACGTCTAGCTGACTAGTGTTTTTGTTAGAATAGTCGTAGATTGAAGACCAAAGGTGATTAAACTGCGTGCGATGGCCACATGATACCGCGTCGTATAAATGGCTGTAGCCATACAAGAAGTATCACTTTTCACTTCATTCACTTTTTTTTTAGAATCTCTCACATAAGAGTTCAATGATGGATAACGAAATGGAATTCCGTTCCGCAGGCACGCGTACAAAATTTGGTAACCAGTTAAGGGGAGTTCTTTGAATTCCGATGCAGTAACCCGATGCCACCTGAGGGATATAATCGCATCATCATTCGGTTTAAAGATAATTAGAATTGGTAGCCGCTTTAATTACAAATGTTTTACCGGTTAATCAATAAGATTGAATATGGAGAATAATATTGCCAGTAATTGGAATATGTGAGCTAATAAATTAAAATACGCTCTAAAACAAAATTATTCGAACAGCTGAGAGACAATCTTTTCCAATGTCTACAAACTAAAAGACATATTTTGCAATTTGTTAGCGATATTTCTCCCAAGTCCACACATCACATTTGCCGTACGAAAAGTACGATGAAACATCGCATAAACTAAGCGCGCAAGAGAGATAAACAAATCGCGATAAATGTGATAATTAATTACAGAACCCCATGGTTTGCATAAATGGTCCTCGTTTTTTTTTTGTCTGTGCAGCGTTCCTCCCTTCCTTAGGTGGGGTTTCCCGTCACCCGAGTAGGAGAAAATAACATATGAATTACTTATTTTGAACTTGCTAAATAAAGTTGAAATTAATCAGCGCTACCTAAATATTGCATAGAAAATATGTTTCGAATAGCAAAACTTTTTATTTTGGGATACCTGAGTTTACCTGAGATGTCCTATTGTGGAATTGTTTTACCTCAATTTAGTATTGACATGATATTCTGCGAACATTTGTATGGTATTATCCTTAGGTATTTTACTCCACACGCAACACTCATCAATGCCAACTTCAGTTATCGAAATATTCGTTTCCGCTCGGGCATTGGTACTGTAGACCCACATGGACGATGTGGTGGCCGGGAGTGTGTACACGCGCGAGTGCATTTCATGTACATATTTATGTTAAAGTACGAAACGATTGCCACCTTCTGATAACACGCCCTGGCCCGATTCTGTGTTGCTGGGTCCTTATGAGAGAAAAGTGTCCCGCCCGAGAGACACGGTATATTTCTGGGTGGCGTGGACGGAATGGTTTCAGATTACTACTATACTACCTACTGCCATTTCCACCACCTTGTCTGCTGGTTTCTGCTGGCCACCACCTTACACCAGCTGGCTGGCTTATTCGCCGTCGTCCTCATCCCCGTCACCCTCACGAGGACAGAGAGATACCGCGGCAAATGATGTGTTTGCCGTGTCCATTGTGGCGGCACTTTTTAGTTGCGCTGTGTTTATAATAGTATAATCAGTGCCGGTAAATCCAGTTTTGCTTTACAATGATTACATTCAGAGTGCAGTGGAGAGAGCATCATGAAAGTGTATCTACCGCACCAAAGACCACAGACGACTGACGATGATTAATGGCAGTAATTTTCGCGATTTTTCTCGCAATTATGGATGGTATCTGCTGAGTTGAGGAAAGTTATGTGGGACACGAGCCGCTTTTCTTTTGAAGCGGAATTTTATCGTGACTATATGAACTACATAAGTTTATGTGAGCTACACACATTCCTCTTTCAAAGGCAGAGCATCACCTTGATTTACATTGAGGAACAACTACTTAAAACGAACTTCAGTTTTAAAACATAAAAATGTATATTTTACGGAATAAAGTGTTATGTTCTTTTCCCGTATGTTAAACGAACCATTTATACAAACAAAACCCTTAACGGGTCCTCTTTTACCTCTATCGGTGAAGGCGCAGCAACAAAGCTATGCTGGAGGTGGTTGAGTTCGATTCCCGACTCGGTCTAGGAATTTTTCCTGAAGAAAAATATTTTTCGATTCCCTGGGCATAGGGTGTAGTTATGATAATGATATAAAATCTATGAGGAACCACTGCAAATAATCATCAATTTTTTTATCACCCTTCGTTTTACAGCCGGCTATAGTTCCACCAGCATGGTAAAATTCAAATTATTATCTTCGCTTCTCCTAAACACACCAACAAAATCAACTGAAACTTAGAAGATACAGCATTGCAATGTTGGCTCTAGCCGCTACTATAAAAAAAAAAGAATACATTCTGACGGCACCGGTGGTGTAGCGATAAGCGTAGTGGCTTCATTTTCTGAGACGAAAAGTCTCAGTGGTGGTTGTGTTGATATGATCAATCAGCTGGAGACAATTATCCTTATCGCGTTATAGAATTTTGAGGAGTTAAGGAATTTAGAGTCAACAATTAATGATAATTTTAATAAGTTAATTGATAGTCGCGAATATTCACAAATGATTGATATAAAAATCTCGAAATGATACCGAAAAATGATTTAGTTATTGACGTTCAATTTTTATTTTTTTCATGACGGTCGCCATTTTTAAAATTTACAATTGGTATGCTATCTTTGCCTTACGCTTGTTAGATGATATATATATATATATATATATATATATATATATATATATATATATATATATATATATATATATATATATATATATATATATATATATATATATATATATATATATATATATATATGCTTTTCAATTATATCGAAATCGTTTGATTTTCCGCGCCACATTGTACATATGGTTAAAGGTAAAGGATGAGTCGATAGTTATTGCGGCTTTTTCAAACTTGCGTAGATGTTTCCTTACTTGACCAAAATTAACCAGAGTTTGCCCAGTTTCTCTTTACACTTCTGTATTGTTTACATCCGCTCAGTTGTGCAGTTGTTAGTGAGATTCCGAGAAGGAATAAAATGAGCAAACCGTTCAAGAAAGGATTTTGTTCATCCACATGTAAAATCGTAGGTTGATGCATCGCGCCTTGGGAAAACTGATTAATATGCATCATTCGACGTCTCAAGCATCCTACAAAGAATCCAGCAACGGATAACAGGAACAGGAACCGCAAACCACACGCAAAAAAAAACGAATGAGCCCTGATTGCTCATTTCAAGCAGAATTCGAACATATCGACACGGGACTTGGCCAAAAACTTGATCCTTGAAGGATCCAGATTAAAAACATGCTCGAAAACTCTACGCAGAGCTGCTAACGGAACGTCGGTGCTGCGTCATTGCTATTGAAACATAAATCAAAGCAGATTTTGCAGGAACAGGAATATTTCACGGGTTTAGACCAGTTTGCTGTGGATGAACGTCTCTAACGAAAAGCTGCCGAAATTCGCTTTTAACTACCTGATATGGCCGGCAGTAGTAGCAGGAGTAGTATGTGGCTAATTCTGCGAATTGTACCAAAAGAAGTGATCCCACCAAACTGTCCTGACCTCTGATCAAAACTTATTGGGTTATGATGAAGCGCGAACTTCTACAGACAAAAAGAGAGTCGAATGGCGACCCTTTAGGCGACGAATGAAGGGAAAGTTAAATGAGATAAAAAAAAATCAAATCAATCAAACTCTTTAGCTGGGAAAATCGAATTGGTCGCCCTGAAAAGGACGGATTTCAGATGGTGAGCATGACACCAAATATACTTTATTAACAATATAAATCACATCCATTTTCCACATACACATTTTCGGCGACCCGTGCAGCGCTGCCAACAGCACCACCTAGTGATAAAAATGACAATCAAAATATATTTTACCTTTCCATTTGGTAGACTTCATCTTAACGTATATACACGGTAAAACCAATATACTCTTTTTATGAGTATTGTTTGCTCACTTTTGAGAACAACGCCGATACGTCAAAATGTGCTTTTTTACTCCTAGAAGAGAATTAATTTTACGCATTTCACATAAACAATGTCAGAATACAAGACTAGTTTTATCCAAACCAGAAACCAAATCGTATTATTTTTTAAAACAAATACATGTAAACTTATTCTTTAATCGAGATGATAATTGCGTAATGCGTTAGAAGCATCACCAAATTCAAAAAATCATAAGTAATCGACCATGCACTTAAAAAGCAAAATTTCTCAATGAAGCTTCAGTAGAACAACCAACAAAAAAGTAGATCAACATGTGTTTGTTCCAATCATTAGCCAACAATAAAAAAAAATGCGAATGATTTTGTAGGCAACTAAGATCTTAAAACAAATATTGTTGTGTGCTTTTCAAATCATGAATTGAGGATCATTTTCAGACCAAAATTTTATCTGACTGCATCAAAGTATTTCTCTACTTCATAATATTTGAAACCATTCGTTGGTAATCAAGAATAATAATTGAAGCCGTAAATCTCGCATTCTTCTCAACAGCCGATCTTTGTCCTATTCTGTTCAAGTTGCAACAAACCATAGTTACGTGTCGTTTTTGTCGTGACATTCGCAGCTGGCAACATGTCGGTGTTGAAACGAGTTTCTTGGAAATTGATTCCCTAGTTAGGACCTTAGTTTTACCGCAGACAGAAGTTTAAGCAGGAACAAAATTAATCGATAGCTTTGTGTAAATTTTCAAATCGCTAGCAATCATTATATTTAGCAATCGCTTGTTCACAAACGCCGCGTAGTTCACTTAGTCGAGATGTGCACTGATGTGGCGAAGTTGCAGATGCTAGCATGTCAAACTATCATGCCGACGTTCGCCACACGCCACCCCATATTGACACGATGTTTTGAAGTGCAATGATACCACCTAGACAAAACAAAAAAATTTTTTTTTTTTTTTTTTTTTTTTTTTTTTTTATTTAATATTAAATTATACACAACACAAAAAATTAATAATAGCAGTTGTTTTTATTATATTTTTTTTTTTTTAATATTTCACAAGAGTAAATTTAAAAAAAAAAAAAAAATAAAAAAAAAAAAAGAAATATAAAAAAAAGCGTATGGATTTAGAGTGTAGTAGTCCCCCCTTTCCCCCTTATCGCCCCACATGCGCAAAGAAAAGGTCACCTGAAAAAATGTGAAGTAGTTATTAAAGGGTGTCCACGATGAAATTGCCACACTATGAAATTGCTCTAACTTTTTAACCGTTGGGTAGAATTTAATGAAAATTTGTGTGGATTTAGTTCATAGTGCATTATTTACATCCTGCAAGTTTTAAAGTCCTGTGATCAAAACTCGCGGAAATGGAGTCGAAAGAACAGCTCGTGCGTGATAAAATCTTGCGCATTCATCACGAGAACAAGGATCTCTCGCATCGTTCCATCGCTAAAACGTTGGGAATCGCGAATTCCACGGTGTCGCGAGTGATTAAGCGGTTCGAGGAACGGTTGACCACCGATCGGAAGCCCAGAAGTGAAGGAAAAAGTATTCCGTACAACACCAAAAATCACAACCGCGTAGTTGGGGCCTTCAACCGAAATCCGAAAGCCTCCGTTCGGGATGTGGCTAAGAAGCTGTACCTAAGCCTAAGTTTTGTCCAGAAGGCCAAAACTAAGGCTGGGCTTCGAACGTTCAAGGTACAAAAGGCCCCTAATCGCGACGAGAAGCAGAACAAGTCCGCCAAAACCCGTGCCAGGAAGTTGTACCTCAACATGCTGACGAAAGTTGAATGCTGCATCATGGACGACGAAACATATGTGAAGGCCGACTTCAGACAGATACCCGGCAACCTGTTTTTCACGGCCAAGGATAAGTTCAGCGTTCCGGAGCATGTCCACACTCAGAAGATGTCCAAATTTGCGAAGAAATTCCTGGTTTGGTAAGCCATCTGCACGTGCGGGAAGCGGAGTGCACCTTTCGTGACCCAGGACACGATGAACGGACAGGTGTACATAAAAGAGTGCCTCCAGAAGCGGCTGCTTCCTCTCCTGAAGGCCTACAACGTCCCAACAATCGTCTGGCCGGATTTGGCTTCATGCCACTACTCCAAGGACGTGCTGAAGTGGTATGCGGACAATAAGGTCAATTTCGTGCCGAAAATGTTCAACCCTCCCAACACTCCGGAGCTCCGCCCCATCGAGAAGTACTGGGCGATTATGAAGCAGCACCTTCTTAAACGACCTAAGGTAGTGAAGACAGTCGAGGAACTGAAGAAAGTATGGGTTTACATGCAAAAAACGGTTGATTCACAGGTTGTGCAGAATCTTATGGCCGGGGTTAAGGCCAAGGTGCGGGCATTTACGTATGGACTGTAAATAAAATACGAGTAAAATGGTAAAATGAAGTTTAATAGTTATTTCTCAATTCCTGAAAATTTGATGGCAATCGGATGAAAACTCGAGTTTTGCGAATCAATTTTGTGTGTGGCAATTTCATCGTGGACACCCTTTAAAAAAAAAAAAAAAAATTATTTATTATTTTTTTTTTTACAAAAAAACCCTAAATAAAAAAAAAACAAAAAAAAACACAACCCCCCCCCCCCCACTTTCTTTTTTCCCCCCCCCCCCCACCCTTTCCCCCAACCCCCCCCCCCCCCCCCCCCCCCCCCCCCCCCCCCCCCCAAACCCCCCCAAAAACAAAACATACATTTTACACACATCTTTTTTCTTTTTATTATTTTTATTAAAAAACCACCCCCCCAAAAATTTTTTTTTTTTCTCCCCCAAAAAACTATCCACGAATCTGCGTCAAAAATGTTTGGTTATGCTACGATCAATAGATCTTCTAGGTTTTCCACGAATTCCCAGGAATATAACTGGGCCGAAACCGTCAATCGTTTGATAGTTTTATGTACTTAACCTACAAAAAAAACAATATTTTTGGAAAAGTGGCAATTTATTTCTCAATATAGTCTCCTACACTTGACCCAGCTATGCTCGATCTTCTTTAATCCGTCTGAAAATTACGTTTTTTTAAGGTCTGCAAAGTTAAAATTGAAGAAATGATCCATAAATAAACAAAAGTCGTTCCCTAAAGAACGTACTTATGACCTGTGATAAGTAAGGAGTGTATCGAATATAAGCTATCCACATACATTTGCGTTGTCCGCATGTATTTGTGATGGTTTTTTATGCTCTGAACACTGCATGCTGTGCGTTTGACTGTCAGCTTTCTTTTGTTTACTTGTTTGTGCGGTTCAAATTCTGCGTTTTCAAAATGTCGCGTATTGAAAAGGAAGTGAAAATTAAGGTTCTGGACACATGGCTAAGCGAGAAGGGTATTACTATGCGAAATTGGCAAGGCGGTTTGGAATTCATCATGCTAGTGTTAAAACCATCATTAATAAGTTTGGGGAACACTATTCTTTGGATGAGCTACCAGGAAGAGGCAGAAAACCCGGTTCTTCCAACCCGAAACTGGAGCAGAAAGTGGTATCTCTAATCATGAAGAACAAATCAATGTCAATACGTGATTTGGCCAAAAAAGCAGCAACGAGTGTCGGAATGATCCAGCGTATCAAGAGGCGAAACCACCTGAAGACCTACAAGAAGCAAAAAATCTCGCAACATAGTGCAGAACAGAAGAAGCGAGAAGCAACAAGGGCCCGGAAATTGTATTCGCGTCTTTTGCAGCGTCCGGATGCATGCGTTTTGATGGACGATGAGACCTATGTAAAGGAGGACTCAAAAACCCTTCCAGGTCCACAATACTTTACTGCCGTCGTTGGGGAGGATGTGAGCGATGCGGACAGGTCGATTCAAGTGGAGAAATTCGGTCGAAAGGTACTGGTATGGCAAGCAATATGTTCCTGTGGTTTGAAGTCAACCATTTTTTACACTACCGGAACTATAAATGCGGAAATCTATCGATCTGAGTGTCTCCAGAAGAGATTGTTGCCTTTATATAAGAAGCATAGTACACCTCCACTGTTTTGACCGGATTTAGCGTCGGCTCACTATGCCAAAACCACTCTCAATTAGCTTGCGGAAAAGGGTATAGATTTCGTTGAGAAAAATATAAATCCACCAAATTGCCCTCAGCTTCGACCCATCGAACGTTACTGGGCAATCGTGAAGAGGGTCTTCAAGAAGACTGGTAAGGCAGCTGGGAAAATGCAGGACTTCAAAAAAATTTGGGCTCAAGCGTCCAAAAAATGCGATGCAACACTTGTCCGGAACTTGATGAAGAGCATTCGATCCAAAGTTCGAAAATTCGTGAAGGAATAGCTTAAATTTCATCCGGTCTTCATTATGTTCAAGTTTAACCTCGTACAATAAAGGATCAATTTTTTTGAATGAATAAAATATCGGTTTTCAACATAATTTGAAAGAAAGTTTGTAGATAGCTTATTTTCGATACACTCCTTACAACAATGTAATCCATACTTTATATAAAATTTTGCAAAAATATTTCAAAAATGAATATCTGAGGAGCTATCGATAAAATTGTACGAATTACCCAAAAACATATTGTAAATGGTCCATAAGTGGTTCGATAACATTCCCTAAACTTATGAAATGGATCCACAGCATGTAACCTTTGTGAACTAAAATATATGCATATGATCCATATAGTATAGAAAATGTTCAAATAAATTGCCAGCTGTCTATAATTTGTTTGAATAATGATCCATAAAGTTCTAAAAATTATCCACAGCAAATTATCTTTGTGCACTTAAAATTATAGGTATGATCCATCAATTATGGAATTAAAGGTAAAGGAAAATGAATAGTCGGAGAGAATACAGAATGCCCTGTTTGGTGTACAAAACAAAAATTCTTTTAAAAATGATCGTTGGCATCATCTAAATAGTCTAAGAAGGTTAAGTGATGCTCCATTTCTCTTCAAACGGTTGGGTCTTAATCATAAACTTTAGTCCTAGCCCCATATGGCTTAATTTTCAAAGCACGAAAAATCGGAGGTAAATTTAAAATTTTAACGGGAGAAAAAATATTTGCTGCCATCATCGAACAAGGCACACTTCGATCTGCTATCGCTGATGAGAAGGAATTACCTTTTATTTTGAATAATTTACATTTTGTGAATGATGATTTGTTAAATTTAACTGATAAATTGTTTTTAATTTAATTGACAGAATTGCGAGAATATAAAACTTCTAAAAAAATTATCTAGAAATTATTGACTAGCTAGTGTTTAATTTATTTCAAGTTTTCGTGTTTTGATACCCTACCCGTGTAAAGTCTAACCTGATAAAGATAACAATTCAAAAACTATGTTGATGTCAACACGAAATACAAGTCGTAATTTGATTTTGCTCTACAATTGTCATATTTTATGTCAAATAAAGTTTTTAGATTGCTGTAATCTTGAACCGCTTTTTTTACCTACAAAAATAGTTTTGTTTTGCTAGTTTTGCTATCAGATGGGGAAAATAAGTACAGTAACTTGACTTTTTAGCTTGCTCTCAGTAATAGCAGAATGGGTTTTAATTTTGATTTCAAATTTCTCTAACTTTTAGAAGATGTGCTGTCATAACATAAATTAAATTTGATCTCAGACTTTACTCAGGTATCCTTACCCATAAAACGTACCTAGTCTAAAGGTTTGCTGAACTTTAATCTCGCATGAGCTCAAAATAGGTTCGAGAATAGGATAGGATTTATAAATATACTTGGATTTTGCCATGCTTAGAAATGCTTATTGTTTAGGTTTCTATAACATTAAGAGAAGATTATCGATCTAATTTATCTCTCATTGATGCATTATAGCACTCTTTGAAGTCCGGGATGAGATTTAAGCTGATGGCTAAAGTATGTTATGAACTGAATTTTATTTATAATATTTTTTATAAAAAAAACCTTTTTATAAATTTGCAGGATTTGGCATTTGGTGCGATAGATAAGTACCAATAAGTATTTGATTGTCCAATAGTTCACACAAACGCTTAAGCCACCCTATCATATTTATATATTTCCTGTGCAGATCATATTATTGCACAAATCGACACACAATTTACAATGCTTTCTCCTATCTTCTATTAAATACTATAGTATCAGAATAGAGTATACCCAGTGTTCGGTTTAATACACACAGCAGCACACACTCAATTTTCAATTTATTCTAACATCATCGAGACTATTCATATGTTATGGTTTTATCTTGCTTTTATTTTTTATTTTACAAAATTGTCGGTTTCTGCTGAAAGCAAAACCATGCAGCCGCCTACCATATGGCGCTAAAAAATGGAATCAATGTATTACAATGTTCTCCTTTGTCCTGAAAGCAGAATTTGTCAAAAGCAGCATAACTGGATCTGGAAGCCCCAATCAGTTATCCTTCCAAACAACATCCCACCCAACCACATTCGCTTGTTTCAGCGAGGCTGCGTGCGTATGTATGCGAGCATCCTGCAACCATCATGTGGCTCCGCCCTCGCTCTTAACCTGAGTCAAACACAGGCATAACACGGGCACCATCCAAACATCACACAAACCAATGCAACCTCAATGCAACGGTAGGGTTTACGAATCGGAAAAGCATTTTCATTCCACCTTCGTTTCAAGTCTGTTGAACAATTTCTTCGAATCTGCACAAATCCATTCAAAATTCCTCGAAACCCTACCGGAGCTGACAGGTTTAGCTAGAGAGAAAGACAAGAAAAGTGCCTAATCCAAGTCCGTTGGGTTGGGAAGCAGTACAAGTGCTTCCCATTCACCAACGAGCATTTACTTTAGATGAATGGAACGAAACCTAAAGTTCATTCATGTCTTCTCGTTCCCAACCAATGCATGGTCAGTCACTGCGACTAAAATCACATCTAATGCAATAGAAGAGTGAGAGACGGACCAGTTCAAGCGTGGAAAGCCAACAAATTCCAGCGAAAAACCTCAACAACCATCAAAAGGCTGTCAACGTGAACAAGAAACTGATTTTTTTCTTTCCTCATTTTTGTAGGAGAGTTGGGGTCCTGTAATATGTATCAGTGGAATTCAATGACACCAGTGACACTTACTCTCCCTATTTAAATTAAATGAACATCATCCAAGCGCAGCAAATTCTATATCTCCACAATGCGTGCCTCACAGGGACTGGCAAAAACCGCACTGTTGTATCGTTTCAAATGGAGCTCACTCGTCACTCTTTTTATTTTTTGTCCTAACCAAAGGTATGATGAACTAGTTTCGGGGTGATGTTGTGAAGCCAAACCACTGCACCATCCTGATCCATATATACGTATGTAGGTAAGACCTGAAGGCGCATCTGTCAGCGGGAAACGGACCACAGATTGTAGCTGTTGTTCTAGAGAATTTCTCAATGAGCAGCAGCAGCTACAGTGTACCTATAAGAATAACGAGCAAGGTGGCCCAGATACCGTCCGACAACAACAGGCTGTTTCGATATCAGATTACGAACTCAGTCCATCATCTCGTCACTCGCAACTGCGCGTCGCTATTGGGATAGTTTTAAAACTAAATTAATTGAGGACAGCCAAAAAAGTAGAGCAATCATGGACTATACTATACTCAGTGTGAGCATTATTGAGAAACTCAATAAACTAATAAGGTTTATGAAATCTGACATGTCGCGAAAACTCGATCGATAAAATTGGGGTCCTATTTCTATTTCATGGTTTTTCGCAACGTTTAAAAATTTACTTTCTTAGATTAACCACGGCTTCAAACATGAAATCAAAATTTGCTCCATAGAGAATTAAAACAGATAGTTGACCATCTACAGTTGTTGAAGCTGAATTGTCGCATTCAAAATACTGACAGAAACCATCACATGTAGCTGATTTGCTCACAATTTATTTGTTAGTGTTAGTAATTTGTTCAGTGTATTTAACTTTTTTTAAATTGTCTATGGTGTCCCAAAATCACTTTTTGTCAGAAAACCTAGGGGCACCGCTTCCAAATCATAGCTTAGGGAGTAACAACAAAACTTTTCTAAGGCGACAACGTTGTGAAATGCTGTTTAGAGGTCGCTAATTTAAGTTTTTTGAAAAAAGTCCCATATTTCTAGTTATTAAAAAATCTTACAAAAACTACACCTTTTATATTATACAAATTTTTTATGGTCCAAACTATAAGAGGAAAAAATATCACATTGGATTCGAGTCAGTTATTTTGTCGCAATTGTTATAATTTTGGGAAACGATGATATTGCCAATTTACAATATTTACTCATATAAAAGTGTACCCAACATAATGCTATTTTGAAGTTAATACAATAAAAATATGCAAAAATGTATGACGAACAACTTTGCCGAAAAAAGCAAGGAACAATTTTTAAAGCTTGCTGAGATATTTGAAATTTACTAAATTAATTGAATACACAGTTTTAGAAGTTTTGGATTTTCTTATACATTCGCTGAAGAAGTTTATGTATGATAAGATAATAATCCTAATAATAATTTCTAAACGTTGTTTAATATTCAACGACAGAGGTCTTAAGGGAATTATTTTGTGGCTTTCTATTTTTAGCTACGGCCAATATCAATTCATGTTTTCCAGACTCAGAAGTTGGGCCATACTCGTTCAAGTCTCCTTCCAACATGGAAAATCTTGAAAAATTTGAGGCGCTGGTTGTTAACAAAATCTTGTAATTTCCATTGAACTTTTTAACTCTTTTCATGTTTTTACCCTCACTTTGTTTTGAAAAGTTGGCGAGCATTTCCCTCTTTAGGATATTGTCGACTATATCAACAAAAAGCGCCAAGCAAAGTGATTTGTAAATTTTTGGTATGTCGTCTGACCGATTTCCTCATCACCAAATTTCAAATCATTTGTTGGCGAAGACGTCACTGATGGCGCGTTGTATCACCCTTTTAAGTATATTCGCACTACAAAGAGTATGAAATGCAGCAGGTTAGTTTCATATTCTTAATCCACAGTAAATTGGGATCGAATCAGGTACATTTGAAGTTCATATATGACTTTTGGTATCCATCTCGCGTAATGAAGTGCACCTGGTCGTCGAAACTTCGTGAAACGTTTGTTCCCAAGACACATTAAAGCTAGCTGAAGAAGTTCACGTATGCTTCCTGTATAAACTTCTGAAGTACCGTGTCATTGAAAAATTAAAGAAGATCCGCTTTCGGTGAGTAACACTCACCACTCCTGAGAATCACAAAAGATAAATACATTACTAGAAACAGAAACTTATAAAAAATAAGGCATTAAGTCCTATACCTTCGGGAAGTTCGGAATATTTACTTGTGTCTATCTTGTCCCATTCGTTTCGGTATAGTTTGAACAAAGTGTTATCTGGTGAAAACGTTAGTTGTTTTAATCATGTATTGTAGGCAGCCATAAGAACCAACTCGTAAATGGGGTGCCTACACGGTAAGTCCAGCGAATTTTGTTTTAGCATACCATCAAGTATGACCGCGGCTCCATTTTTTCGCCAGAATTGACACGTGTGGTGTCGTAACTTTTCCGATTAAGATTTTATCCAAATCCCAGGACTGCAGGCTTGCAAATACTGCTTCCGCCTGTGATTTTCCCGTTCCAGACTGAAGAAAAATGCTGTTTATTATTTGTTCACCAAAATCCGAGCCTGTCACTACAATAGCGAGTTTACCGGTTTTCCTTCGTTTGAACATCATTTGTTTCGAGTCAAAATGGACAACCAAAGCTTTGTCTCTTGGGAAACTGTTTTTATGTTTTCCGAAATTTACTTGCGGGCCTTGAAAAGGAAGAAAGCCCTCAATAGTGAAAAAAGGAAATATTTATAAATAATTTAAAAGCTTATTTCTTTACGTTTCCGATGAACTGTTGGCTTACTTAAACTCAAACCCTGCAGATTGGCACCAATTGCAACTGATTTTGCAGCTAGTATGCCAACTTCTCGACGATTTTATATACAATTTTGGTCCAGATTCTCGACGACAGCGTTGTTGAGTAATTTAATTCTTCTGCTACGGCGTTGATTTTCGGAAACTTGTCCAGCTGATTTACGCTTCAATATTGAGGTAGTGTTTCTTTCTACTACTTTACTAATTTTTAATCACTTCTGTAGCCACTATTTGAACAGTGTTCCCGGTTGTCTGTTTGCCATTCTCATGAGAGAATCGAAAATATCCTAAGACTCCTGATTTGGATGGTAGATGGTCTTTGAAATTTTTCTTATTGCGACACCGGGAATGGATCCGACATCAACTTGATACTCCGAGACATTTTTTAAACAGTCACAGTAACGAGAACAAGAATATACTATTTAATAATCTATTGATACCGTGCGTGTTACTACTTTTAATACAACTTAACACCTGTTGCATAGCAACCGTAGAAAACAAGTGTGTAAACAGCCATGTCAACTTGATCAAGCAGAACGCGCCTACTGAGATTTCTAGGAGAATCGATCAATAAAGGTAACTCATAGAACACTCACCATATCAAAACAATGGGGCTACTGTCATATTCTCATTACTTATATTAAAGATCTTTTATTGTCAGTCATTCGAGTTTAAACATGGCTTTTAATATAACACTGATATGCAGTTTTTTCAAATTAAGATGTTCTTATCAAACAAACAAAAAGCTAATATCATTCATAGTTATGAACTGGAAACTACCAAATTATTCCGTAATGTTCTCTAAGTTGTGTGTTTATCATGTGTGGGTAAAATAAATGAGTTTTATGTTTCAATAAAATAATTTTTTACTGTAAAAATATTAAGATTTCAAAAACTATTAAGACTGTGTATTTCAATAATTCAGTAAATTTCGAATATCTCAACAAGCTTTGAAGATTGACCCTTGCTTTCTTGGGCAAAGTTGTTTGTCAAACATTTTTGAATTATTTTATTGTATTAACTTCAAAATAGCATTATGTTGGGTACACTTTAATGTGAGTAAATATTGTAAATTGGCAATGTAATCATCGTTTCCCAAAATTATAACAATTGTGACAAAATAACTGACTCGAATCCAACGGTGATATTTTTTGCTTTTATAGTTTGGACCATAAACAATGTGAGCATGAGCATGATTGACCACCCGAGGTTGCTACTCCGTTATTGCAAGATCAGCTGTTATTACACAGAGAACCAACAGATGATGCTTGGGACCAGCATACATCCTCAATGTGTAAAAACTGGTGATCCAAAACCAAGGCAATACCGGCGCCGGCCTCGCCCGAATGCAGGTCAAGTAGGGAATGGGTAGGAATATGTTGACGTGATACTCGCTTTATTGGAAGCCGAGAACACCTCTGCACTTCCACGAGAAATCACTGGGATGTTGGATAAATGGTTGGGTTTGCAGCGGGATCCGTTTTGGTAAACGGTGTGCTGAATTCAACTGACGTCGGCAACGAAAAAGATATTTAACTATGTTCCCGGTTTATTCTCTGCACAGAGATGCACATTAAAGTTATTAAAATTTTGGCACCGATTCAAACCAACAGGGTTGATGCCGTTGGGGCCACTCACAAGTGTGGGTGGTTTATTTCAATGGAATGTAAGAATACGTTGAGATATCCAATTTGAAGACCGATTTAAACCAACAGTAGGGATGCTGTTGGGACCACTCACAAGTGTGGATGGTTTATTTCACCAGAATACAAAAATATGTTAAATCATCGAGTTTGAGGACCGGTTTAAATCAACAGAAAAGATGCTGTTGAGGCCACTCACAAGCGTGGGTGGTTTATTTCAATGGAGTACAAGAATGTGTTGCGATATCCAATTTGACGACCGATTTAAACCAATAGTAAGGATGCCGTTGGAGCCACTCACAAGTGTGGGTGGTTTATTTCAATAGAATACAAGAATACGTTGCGATATCCAATTTGACGACCGATTTAAACCAATAGCAAGGATGCTGTTGGGGCCATTCACAAGTGTGGATGGTTTATTTCACCAGAATACAAAAATATGTTAAAAACATCGAGTTTGATGACCGGTTTAAACCAACAGTAGGGATGCTGTTGGGACCACTCACACGTGTGGGTGGTTTATTTCAATGGGATACAAGAATATGTTGAAATATCCAATTTGACGACCGACTTAAACCAACAACAAGGATGCAGTTGGGGCCACTCACAAGTGTGGGAGGTTTATTTCAATGGAATACAAGAATACGTTACAAACATCGAGTTTGAGGACCGATTTAAACCAACAATAGGAATGCCGCTGGGGCCACTCACAAGTGTGGATGGTTTATTTCACCACAATACAAGAATATGTTAAAACATTTACGAGTTTAAGGACCGATTTAAACCAACAGTAAGGATGCTGTTGGGGCCACTCACAAGTGTGGGTGGTTAATAGAAAAAGATCTTATGTTACACAGCAGTAACACATCTACACTACCTAGAATCACCCTCCCTAAATCCCTGAAGCAGATCAAATTTATTTATGATTGTTTTTCGTAGTGAAAATAACAATGACATACAACTAACAATAAGATGCAGCTATATACCTCTATACAGCTCAACCATTAGTCGATGAATGTATACTGAAATGTGAAGGTCATGATATGTATGATGTATGTATGATATGTACCACCACCCATTGTCGCACGGAGACATAATAATTAATATATAAACTTTGAAGTATAAATAATAATATTATGTTTATTATAACATATAAATCACGACAACACAAGTTATTATAAAAATGATTATGATAATGATAAAAATATATCAATAATAGAATGTATATCTGTAACTAAGCTGTTCATCCTCTCATCGAAAGACTTAACTTTGTTCAGCTAGTATTAATGTCTAGTAAGATTGATATTTGTACCCACAATAATAATAATAATAAGAGAATATAAGTTATGAAAGTACAAAACATATCTGACATCCAATGATCCAAGCACATCTAATGTGAACGTAATGTTGAAATAACACTAGTCGGCAGTGTTTCACTCCCTTCAAGTATATATGTTGAATTTTATAGATTTCGCCACGCTGAACTCAAATATGGGCTCAGAAATGCTGTAACACGTCCAGTTTTTGAGAAAAATGTGATTAAAACTCACAAAAACACGTATTTCCGTAGTAATATGATCTACCCCATCAACAACCAGAATATTGGCTCTGCCCTTTGCAAGCTGGACCCGGATCCCATGGAATGGACCTCCCTGAATCCATTCGTGAACACAGACCCTTCGTAACACGTAAGATTGATGAAATAAACCGGGTTCCCATTCACAAAATTACGAATTTCCATGAAAATCAAGACCTCTCATTTTGAAAATATGAATCCTCGCTCCGCCCTTTGAATATTGGGTTTGGACCTCATGAAACAAACCTCCCTGAATCCATTCGTTATCACA
Source organism: Aedes koreicus (assembly GCA_024533555.2). Lineage (NCBI taxonomy): Eukaryota > Metazoa > Arthropoda > Insecta > Diptera > Culicidae > Aedes > Aedes koreicus. The sequence goes on along the minus strand of JAHHFK020002388.1, from coordinate 97,451 downwards.
GACCTTTCGTAACACGTAAGATTAATGAAATAAACCGGGATTTCATTCACAAAACCACGAATTTTCATAAAAATCAAGATTTTCTATTTTGAAAACATGAATTTCAGCTCCGCCCTTTGAATGTTAGGCTTGGATTTTATGAAATGGACCTCCCTGAATCCACTCGTGAACACAGACCTTTCGTAACACGTAAGATTGATGAAATAAACCGGGTTTTTATTCACAAAATTACGAATTTTTATGAAAATCAAGATTTCCTATTTTGAAAACATGAATTTTCGCTCCGCCCTTTGAATGTTGGGTTTGTATTTTATGAAATAAACCTCCCTGAATCCATTCGTTATCACAGACCTTTCGTAACACGTAAGATTAATGAAATAAACCGGGATTTCATTCACAAAACCACGAATTTTCATAAAAATCAAGATTTTCTATTTTGAAAACATGAATTTCAGCTCATCCCTTTGAATGTAAGGCTTGGATTTTATGAAATGGACCTCCCTGAATTCATTCGTGAACACAGATTTTTCGTAATACGTAAGATTGATGAAATAAACCGGGTTTTCATGCACAAAATTAGTTTGGACCATAAACAATTTGTTAAAAAAAATATAAAAGGTATAGTTTTTGTTAGATTTTTAATAACCAGAAATATTTTTTTGATTTTTGGTAAGAAAATGGGACTTTTTTCTCAAAAAACTTAAATTAGCGACCTCTAAACAGCATTTCTCAACGTTGTCGCCATAGAAAAGTTTTGTTGTTACTCCTTAAGCTATGATTTGGAAGCGGAGCCCCTAGGTTTTCTGACAAAAAGTGATTTTGGGACACCCTAATGTATACACATAAAAAAATGTCCATACATGATCAACACCTAGAGCATGGCGAAATCAAATCAAGAATTGATTTTTATAATATACAGTTATCTATGATGTCTTGAGAGACTTTAAGATGTTTGGTTTTGGCATATTAAAATCGATATTGTTATAGGCAACACAGTTTGAAATAAGCATGTAACTTTTTGCGTTATTTAATGCACATATATGGAATGCTAGATTTGGCATACGTTTAAAGGACATTTCATGTAAATTTAAGCCAGATATCGCTTAAATAAAGTCTATTGTATGAAAGATTGCAAACATTTTTGATGTTTACGCTTGGTTTGAACGAAGGGATTTTTTTTCTGTGATTATTAGATTTTGTATCCAGGTCAAACCACAACAGCTTAGCTTAGAATTAGTGAAATTGTACAATCAATAAATTTAATGGGGCTGCCCAAATAAAGAAATACAATACGATTACAATACAGAACCAAGTATAATTGATTTTGTAGTTGGACAATAAACCATACTGTTAATGTATGGTTCCATCAAAATGACTCTATTGCCACTACTATGCATAGACAATAAAGTCTATTGTAGTCAATATTTTGATAATAAAAAAAACCATTAAATCAATGGATTTTGTTTCAAATTATTCGGCCAACCGTCCATTTCTATTGTAAAATTGCCATCCACAATAGATTATATCGTGAAAAAAAAAATAAGTTGAATTGTTATCTCATTGTCGAAAACAATAGAATCTATACTATCAACCATTCATTTAACTGTAGTTTTATCATAGATTCTATCGTATTTTTAATGTGATTTTTATTAGGGTGGACTTGTACAAGTTTCAATGATTTTACGTCCTTGTAAACATATGGTAATGGGAAAGGAATAGTGCAACTTTTGTTGTTGTTTTTTAGGGCCGTGTTTACGTTTGAGCCCACTAAACGGTCACAGGAGGGAGATTTTTCTAATAGGTCAAGGTTCGTAGGATCAGGATCCACCTTAATAAGTAGTGGGATCATAGTTTTGGCATGAAAGTTCTTAGTAAAGAGTAGAAAGATGTTGACGTGATACTCGCTATATTGAAAACCTACAGATATTCTGCATTTCCATGAGAAATCACTGAGATATTGGATAAAATAATTCAATTGGCAGCCGGGTTCGTTTTAGAAAACCATGCGCTGAATTTTAGCAACGTCTAATGAAATGTTTAAATATTAGTACCAATTTACGGATTTGAATTAATTTCTACCAACAGTAAGGATGCTGCAGGGACCACTCACAAAGTGTGATAATTGTTATTCATAGGGACAACCAGGTGATACAAAATAACGCATGACCCGAGCAGGAGACAACAACATATGAATACCTCATTTTGATCTTGATAACTGGCCTTGGTATTAAAGAGCTCAGATTAAGAGGTAAAATACCTAAACAAAATACCTAAGAATTGCAAGCAAAATATCTCTCGAATAACAAAGCTTGTTATTTTAGATACCTTGGTATTGTCTTACCTCAATTTGGTATAGGCATAACATTGTGGGAACAATTTTATGGTATTATCCTAAGATATTTTGCCTCTTAATCTGAGCTCTTAAATACCAAGGCCAGTTATCAAGTTATTCGTTCTTGCTCGGTGAGAGCTGCTTTGGACCGATTTATAGCAACAGTAAGGATGCTGTTGAGACCACTCACAAAGTAAGTTTGATTTGATGATCCTATGGTGGTACGGCAAGTATGGTGAAATAATAATTACCTAAATAATATAGATCCACACCACCAGCCCATTTTTTCCACAGTACAATAGATAACCGAAACAATATATAACGCGCTATACTCGAAAGCCAAATAATGCGCACAACCGTTCACAGCCGATTGTATCCAAATAATGGACACAACCGTTCACAGCCGATACTCGAAGCATAATCCCGCATCTCTTGGATAAGATCATTCCCAACACATTTGACAATTCATTTCAAAATTTGAAACTACTTCTACTCATATAACATAATAATATCATCAAATAATAAATGAAATGGGCTGGATTTTGATACAGTTTTGGCCTTTCTCTAGGATTAATTTATTGGTGGCGTTTAACTGAGTGTTTTTTTTTTGTAGATGTTAGATGTATTTCTCAAGAAAATTCTTTCATAACATTAGAAAAGAGACTATTCTAGATGATCCATTATCTTCATCAACTTTACCTGTGAATTACCATCATGGCCAAACAAACATGTTTTAGCTCTATGTCAGATATTTTTCCCTAGCCGGCACCCGTAGTGTAATGGTAAGCGCGACTACTACTTAGCACTCGACTGGGTCTGGGTTCAATACTAGCCGAGTTCGATGAGTTATTAATGAAGCGAAAAATCTCTGGTCATGTCATCCTTCGGAAGGGAAGTAAAGATGTTGGTCCAGGCTTATATGTTGATGAGTGCGATATGTAGACTGGTGGCGAACCAGTCTATTGCTGAAAACCACCTTGACACATTGAAAGAAGAAGAATATTTTTCCCTTTTTTCATTCAAGAGCAGTTCTTTCTTAATTCACACCTTGCAATTCGAGGTTATAAATTGATATATTTAGGGCATGAAAACAACGAGTTGAGTCTTTTTCGTTGCAGATTTTTCCATCTATATCACGGCCGTTTTCTAACAAGTCTGGAGTTCCACAAGGTAGCAATCTCGGACCGCTATTGTTTATCTTGTTTTTCAATGATGCCGCTCTCATTTTGGGCGAAGGTTTCAAAGTGGTCTATGCAGATGATTTAAAGTTGTACATCGTGGTGCGCACGCAAGAAGACTGCTTACTTTTGCAAAATTCGTTGAGTTTATTTTCTGAGTGGTGTCAGAGAAACAAACTGATACTTAGCGTGGATAAATGTCAGGTAATCACATTTCACCGTATGGAAAATCCAATTTTGTTTGACTACTACGTTGATGGCAATACTCTCAGTAGAGTGACCAGTGTGACTGATCTGGGTGTTCAACTGGATTCAAAAATGACTTTCGAACTACACCGTTCTGCGATCATATCAAAAGCAACTCGACAGTTGGGCTTTATTTCCAAGGTGGCGAAGGGTTTTTCGGACCCACACTGCTGGAAGTTGTTGTACTGTGCACTTGTCCGTCCATTTTGGAAAACGCATCGGTGGTATGGCAGCCTTACCAGGTCACGTGGTGCCTCAGAATCGAACGAGTTCAGAAGCGGTTTATTCGTTTGGCTCTGAAAAACTTGTCGTGGCGTGATCCTAACAACTTGCCACCGTATCCTGATAGATGCCGACTACTAGGTTTGGACACGCTTGAACGACGTCGAAAAATACAGCAGTCGTTGTTTATTGCTAAACTGTTGAATGGTGAAGTTGATGCCCCCGTACTACTTTCTATGTTGAACTTTAGGGTACCGAACAGAACCCTACGGAACTCTACGTTGTTGCAACCAATTTTTCACCGGACTGTGTTTGGATACAATGAACCGATTTCAGCATGTATTCGTGCGTTTACTGCAGTAGAAGAGCTATTCGACTTTAATGAACCATCTGGAAGTTTCGCGAATCGGATAAGAACGGCATTGAACTAGTTTTTAAGAGAAACGTGTGTTATTAGTTTATTAGTTAAATTTTATTCATTAAGACTACCCATTGTCAGATGAATTATTTTAAATACAAATACAAATACAAATCTTCGAAATTCAAGTGCGATTCTAAATTAAAAAAAAAAACAAAAACAAAATTCAGCCCATACGGCATAATGAAATTCTGTTCAATGGCGTTCGGTCCAATGACGTTTGGCCGAATTGCGTTCCGCCTAATGGTGATCGGCTCAATGGCATTCGGGCTACACAACCAAACGCCACTTTCTTGTCTGACAGTTCACTAAACATAAACATATTTAACCAGTATATGCTTGGGAGCCAATGACGTCTATATAAGGTCTGGCCCAACGCACTGCTTGCTAGTATTGGATGCTAAAATAATGTAAACATTGCTGAGCCGACGAGTGATGACGTAACACTATTCAACTTTTTATGGACGTGCATAGATTCAGAAAAAAAACAATCGCCTTAAACGTTTATTAAAAAATGCTGAATTATGGAAATAGGGGCTTTAAATTTAAAAAAAAAAAAGATGTTTTTTTTTCATTGATATCGATGACGGGCGTTCTTACTAGCACAAAAATATTTTTTTTAGATCTCTACTATTTTTTCTCGATTTTTAAACCAAAAAAATCTTATAATTTTTATTTTTACAAACTGGCATGAAGTTCACAAAGTGACATTTATGCAAAGTGACAGCAAGCTGGCCTGTCGGAATATGCAACGCCTTTTTGACGTTTTTTATATATGAAATCAATGGTTGGTTCGTTAGTTTAGGTAGTATTTTTCTTGTTGCGTGTTTCATGGTGAAATAGAATAGTGTTGACTTGGAATCATTATTATTTCATAATATATTGAAATTTTTTTTTCAATAGTTGACATATTTTTCATCTAAAAATGTCATAATCCAAATACCCCTAAAATACGCTATTATCATGATACAAATACCATTTATTGAGCAGAAGCATTTCCTCCCGATAACATAGGTCAGTTTAGTGAGTTTAACTGGGGTAATTGAATTTCTGCCACATAAACATTCAAACGCTGCGACTTGACACTCGAGTAGCGATAAAGAGCCAATTTTTTGTCATCGATAGACTGGATTCGGTTGAAAAATTAAGTTTTTTAGCCTACAGAATAAACAATCACGGAGCGATCGAATAAAAAATAAAAAGATAGTATGGCGTAGCATTCACCGAGCTTGCGTAAGGAGCGTAAGGAGCGTGGTATTAGTGTCATGAGCAAAATTTGTTCATTTCACTAATATTGTTGTGGCTACTGGGCCAGACATTATATAGACGTCAGTGCTTGGGAGCGCCACCGAACTTATCGCTTGACGTTTGTATGGGAAACCAACCATTATTTCTATTTTTGTTTTTTATTTTGCCATATCGAGATTAAACTAACTATATAACGATGTTACATTAAATCGAGGTATGACTGTAAGGATTATAACCAGTTGCATAATTTAACAACACTCTTTTTTTACGTTTGCATACAAAATGATGCCTCTGTTTTGATTTTCGAATGGCAAGTTTCCCGGTAAATTCCTCAACTGGTTTCGAAGCTACTGCTGTCGATTCGCTTTGCCCCGATGTGCCAGTCAGTTACAACAATATAGCAACCTGCAGTAATTTTGATCTCTGGATGATGGTGGTTTATGAAGAATTGCAATCGATGGAATTCGACAACCTGTGGTAGTAGGCAAAGCTACCCGATGAAAAATAACCTTTGAATACCAAACGGGTATTCCGGCTTAAGGAGAATGAAAATGGACAACCGATTCGTTGTAAGGCTCGACTCTTAGTGAAGGGGTTTCTGTAGTGTCCTGGAATCATACATCGAGCTAAAAAACGAGCCGAACTGTCCACTTATAAAAAGATAATGACTATAAATCGCGACAACAAACATAACCCAAAGAACAAGAACCTCAGATACCGTTATCTATAAAGGCACGGTATTGCCAATACCCAGAGCCGATGGGTTTGATTTACGGTCCAGTCGAGGGTATCTTTCGGGTTGGAAATTTGCTCGACATCTCTCGGCATAAAGCCTGTCCACGTTCAATTTCGGACACTTTTATTTCAGGGTAGATTTTGAATTATTTCACGGATCGCTGAAACTCTTCACTTTATTTCGTGGCACAAAATGTTTACATTCTTGTTACATTCAGTAAAATAGCGTCGAATCAAGTAGAAGTACGCAAACGCATTTTGTACGAACGGCAGCAAAATCAGAATTTATCGGTATGCGATCTTGCCAAGAAACTAAAACTACCGACAAGTACCGTGTTTTGTGTTTGCGAATCATTTGACCAGCGCTTGACTGTGGATCGGAAGGTTGGAAGTGGGACAAATTGAAAAGTATGCTCCCGACAAATGGACAAGAAGGTGGTGGCTATTATTGAGAGAAATCCCAATCTTTCTGTGCGAAATGTGGCTAGCAAAGTTGAGAAGTAATCATACGTACAAAATGTGAAGCAGAGGCAAGGACTGACGGCGTACAAAGTAACAAAAATGCCCAACCGCCCGTGATGAGAAGCAAAATTTCACTGCAAAAAGTCGTGCTAAAGAGCTTTACACCAATTTTTTGCAAACTTTTTCTCATATCATCTTGCTCTTGCATTTTATACCGCAATTCAATGGAACGCCGTTGCCGAGCATTTCCAGACAAAGATGGTGTCCAAATTCCCGAGAAGTATTTGATTTGGCAGGCCATATGTACTTGTGGTCGATAATCTAAATGTTTCGTCTCTACCGGCACTACCAATAAGGATGTGTACGAGATAGAATGTCTGCAAAAGCGGTTGCTACCGTTTATCAGAAGCCACGACTCTCCAGCTCTGTTTTGGCCTGTTGTCACTATTCGAAATCCGTCCTGGAATGGAATAAGGTACAAGAGGTCAAATACGTGCAAAAAACAGCCGATCCACCAAACTGTCCAGAACTTCACCCAATAGAGAAGTACTGGGCTCTAGTAAAGCGGAAACTCTTTGAAACTAAGAAGAAATCAAATAGTACCGATGATTTCAAGAGAAGATGGAGAATCGTCTCGGCGAGCGTATCTGAAGATACCGTTCGGAGCCTGATGGAGGGTGAACCACAGAAAGTTCGAAAATTTTACAGAAAGAAGGGTTAACACATTAATTAACTATTTCTAATGTAGATATAACTCTATTATTGTGAAATAAACAATCGTTTTTGTTGAATTATGTGTAAATTTTTTTTGCTGCTATTATTTTGGTGTCCGAAGTTTAACGTGGACAGGCTTTAGAGTATCATTGTGCTTACCTCACAAAATTCAATTTCATGCATTGGTGTTAGCATCGAAAACCCTGTTGAAATGCAATCAGAACACATAGTTAAGAGCAAGCAATAAGTTAATTATGAAAACAATTAATTAATGGTGCTAACGAAGTTCAATTGCGTGATAATGGTTCAAGGCAGACTCCAAACAGGAGTTTTTATTCGACAACCGGAAGAGAGAGGTGGCAGCAGTGATTATAAATTTTTCGCAAAACAGTCGTCTGCAGGGAAATGTTGAGGCCCACACACCGTCAACAGTTTATGTGTACAGTTCACTTTATTTGATATAGCTTGATTAAAAACGCACTTATTTGGTAATCTTTGATTAGGAGTTGGTAGTATCTATTTTTATAATTTGATTCCATATAATTAACATAATTTGTATGCAGTAGTAAGCCAGCAATCAACGAAATTCTGAGTGACATTGAGCTGTTTCGCAACTTTTTTTAAACCATGTAGAAAACAGTACAAAAATGTCATGACATTTTCTTTCATGACGGTTCACTTTTGCGGGTGTTCAATTTGGTCTTAATGAAAAATATAAAATGTTATGGAAATAATATCAAAATACTGTACATTTACCACCAGTGCAGTGGGAGGTAGACATTTTCAAGCATATGAAATTTTTAGAGTATAGGGTTCAGTTGAAAGTGAGATGTGACTAGTTGGTTGTACAGTACCTGATGGCAAGAGTTAAACAAAACGCCCCACACTTTTTTTTAAATAAAAAAAAAGGTCATTTTAAACGCATTTTTGTTTGACACCACATGCTGTGCTCAGAATTGGTTTGGAAAAATATTCTTCGGTTGATAGTGAATTCAAATGTTGATAAAATTGAGCAATAAACGATAGGGTGATGTTTAGGGAAAGTCTTATCTCCAACGACATCGAATGAGTCGTCCCATTTTCGAAATCAGCTTATCGTAGTTTATGAATATTCCCTTATGGTGAAGAGGTCAGCAAAACATGTTTTTTTTATGTTCGAGAAAAAACCATCCGTAAACATTAAATGCTTTCTGACATTCCATCAATTTCATTTCCCATACTTCATCTAAAAACAACGCAAAATATGCATCGTCGGTAATTTAAAACGTTTCTTGAAATGCCACCTATCCCATGTGACAGTAAACGCTTTATGGAAACCGTCCTCAGAAAACGGTGTGATTTTTATAACGTATATTCACACCAGCAAAATTCTTATCCGAGATGGCTTATCTCCACTTAATTTATGGTTTGCATCGGGCAAGTGGACTGAGCAGCAGCCAGATATTTACCCTACATTTAACGACCTATGCCTGGAACAGTGGAAAAAGAAGAAAGCTTCGGTTGGTGCGGGAGAAGATCGATAAATATAAAAGTAAATACCCAGGCTGGTTCGGGATGTGAAGTGATCGTGTAGTTAATCCTTTTTGCATGTATCGAGCGTTTTGTAATCGTTTAGCATGAGACCATGTTAAACACGTGCAAATTCGAGCATGGAGGATTAACAAGGCGAAGAAGAGACCTCACAAGTTTCGAGTTAATTTATTCGACTGGCACGCGGACAACATGACCTGTACTATGTTGTGTTTAGCATATTGATTCGAGTATTCGGACGCTCGTTTATACAACATGGCACCACACCTTACGGGAGACATGTTGTATGTGCGGTAATAACACAAAATTTCATTCCACGGTAATCTGCAACGGGAATTCTTGGGTTTTGAAATGGTTGACGATTTTCCTTAGTAGGTAAATAAATCATAAGCATCAGCATCATCAGCTGAGGATATATTTATTAACGTAACTTCGCTAGGACGATTGCGTCATAAATCTCCAGCACACAAAAACGGTAATTATTCCAGATACAGTCATGCTGACTCCTTCTTCACGGAGGGTCCCATATTTCTAAACGAGGAAGCATCATTTGGCGCTCAGCGTGAAATTATGGGAAACTGTGAGTGTATACCGGAATCGGGAGCGCCATGAACTCAGCGAAGAACTTTATCGTTTTAAGAGAAAGACGACAAAACGCACTATGCCAGGCTGAGCTGCGAAGTGCCACGGATAACAGTGATATTTGATCTCACGCAGGTTTTCTGTTTTGTCTACCATTCTATGGACTAAAACCGGACGACGAAGGTGTGTGTGGCTCCCCAGGGAGCTGTTTGTTTGTATTATTTATATGTGACAATTATGTAGAACATGTTTGAAAATAAATTTCCTACGTTTAGCAGTTCATTCAAGCAGATGACAATCGAAGAATGTATCGAAATTCGATGTCTACTTCTATATCGTTAACAAATAATTACTGACCTTAAAAATAAGACTTCTTTTAATGATTTTAATTAATCCATTCGATGACTGGAAAAACATATTTATTCGATAAAATTGAATGAAAATTTATTCGATAGTCTCTCCAGAATAGAACCTAAATCCGACAATTCCGTGCCACTAAATTTAACTCGAATCATGTCGTTCTTTAACAATTTAAGCTTATTTTACAACTGCTCATTTTCATATAAGAATTGTTGATCATTCTTTACAGGTATTTTTGACATAAGGAGCCAGTAGTTCTAATATAAGCATATGTATAGCTTTATTTATGAACTGGCGCTGGTCTATCGTTAACTAAGTATACAACCTCGTTGTTAGTCGTTATAAGTCCCTTACTTTAATTCAAAGCAGTCTCCACAGGAAATTCTTCGACAGATTTGCAATAATCTCAGAATATAAACAAGCAGTTTTGGACAGAAATTGAAATAAATAATCAGCTTGAAAATTTAAAGATGCAAACAAACAAGTTGTTTGTTTTGTCATTTAAGCCAATTCATTATCTCTTATTTTTTGGATAACATTTTTGAAAGTTGCCTCGAAAAATGTTAGAAATTTTAATCACGTTATATAATTAGTGTTGTAAAAAGAAGCCTTCTTGCATGAATTTTTTGACTAACTAATAAATATAATAGGCCATAGTTAGGAACATAGGAAATATTGTGTTCCTTTAAAATTGAGAATACGGTTTTTTGCAAACTCAATATTTGTTTTCCAGTTAGAATACTTAATGTGAAACATTCTATGCAGATTAGGGTAAGTCAAATTAAGGACATTTGAAGATCATGAAGAATATCTGTTACCTAACCACCAAACTCATGGTGGATTCATCTAAAATTTCGCTCAATTAAAGGGCGAAAGGAAATTATAGCAACAGTTACAACTGGCTGTACGACTTACAGCTGTCCCATCGTGCTTTGGGAAAAATGCTACAAATTTGTAACCCATATGTACCATCTCAAGACTATTAAAATGTTTCAACGACTGAACTTCAATCACAAGCGCGTAGCAGGAAGGAGACCGGGAGCAGCATGTTGGAAGACGAATGTAAAGGTTAAGGGTAACTTCACCCGAAATCCCAACATTTCAACAAGGGATGTTTCCAAAAAGGTTGGCGTTGCACAAAGTTATGTCCAGAAGGTGAAGGAATGAGCTGAATTACATGCATTCAAGGTTAAAAATTTGCCAAAACGTGATGAATGGCAGCAAACTGTTGCCAAGCCCGTGCTGAAAGCCCTACACTGAAATGTTGACCAGTTACAGTTGCTGTGTGATGCATGACGTAACGTACGTCAAAACTGACCTTCAGCAAATGTCAGGGCAGGAGTTTTACACAGGAAAAGATAAATTCAAAGTGGATGATCGTTCAAAAAGAAGAAAATGGGTGCATCTGTGCAGTCCTCCCTTAGCTCAGTCGGTAAAGGCGCGGCTACAAAGCAACACCATGCTGGAGATGGCTGGGTTCGATTCCCGGTCTGGTCAAGGCATTTTTCGTCAAGGAAAATTTCTCGACTCCCTGGGCATAGCGTATGATTGTACTTGCCACACAATCATACTAATGCAAAAATGGTACTTGGCATCGAAAGCTCTTAATTAATAACTGTGGAAGTGCATTTAGAAAGCTAAGTTGAGAGCAAGCAATAAGCTAATTGTGAAAGCAATAAGCTTGAAATGCTAAAGAAGAAGGGTGCATCTGTGGAAAGGATGAAGCAAAAACTCAGGAAGATCAAGGAAAAAGCAAAGAAGGCGTAGGAAGAGGAACAATGAGAAAAATGTACCGAATACGACTGTGCGAGCTCTTATGGATGGCGTGAACCAAAAGTGTCGAGAATTTTCCAAAAAAATCTCCAATAATTGTTGCAATATATTTGAACTGAGCTAAATACATGTATAAAACTACCCTGCAAATTTGGTTTTCATCCGATAAATACATGAGATTTTATAGTAAATTAACTGTGTTGCAATAATTTCGTGTTCGCCCTCTACGTCACAATAAAGTAATTGAATAGTTCTCAATTTTGTATGAACAAGTTTATCACCATGACGTCATTGTGAATTTGTCACTTATCGCTGAATTAATGACATATTTGACTATAGGCCGAATAACAGTAAAGGTTAACATTACATCCCCTAGTCCTACATATATTTTCTGGTTGTTTTTCAAAATGCTTAGTCTTACTCCAGAACAAACAGAAAGTATCGAGCACATAAAGTTCAAGTGAGTGGAATCTCCTTAAAAAAATTGGCAAAGGAATTATTTCAACTGCATTTGCAGTCGATAAAACAAAGTTGTCAATAACAAGCATTACAAGCAAAGATAATCATCAGAGTGAGAAAGAGAAAGATATTTTTTTCAAAAATGTTCTTTTTACCTGTTTTTTTTTTATTTACTTTTTATAGTGGTTATTTATTTGATTTATATGCATGGAATAACATCATTATAAAAATACCTGCTGCTCCTCTCCAATCTCCTAGGCACTTTGTACTCCCTAGAACTTGCTCCTCCTGATCTAACCATCTTGCTCGTTGCGCCCCTCGGCGTCTTGCGCCAACCGGATTCCCATCAAACACCATTTTAGCAGGATAGTTGTCCGACATTCTCGCAGCATGTCCTGCCCAGCGTGTTCGTCCAGATTTTACTACCTTACGAATACTGGGTTCGCCAGCGAGCTGCACAAGCTCATGGTTCACCCGTCTCCTCCAGACTCCGCCCTCCTGCACTTCGTCAAAGATGGTTCTTCTTAACACCCTTTGCTCAAAAACTTCGAGTGCTCGCAAGTCCTCTTCAAGCATTGTCCAAGTCTCCTGCCTGTTGAGAACAACCGGTCTTATTAGAGTTTTATACACGATACATTTCGTACAGGAGCTTACACAGCAAAATTTTTTGAAAATTACACGTGATTGAAACCGACCTCATTTGGAAAATACATCAATGGACTTCCAAAAAGAAATTGAACTTTCAATTTTCCTTCGTGCACAAAGACCGAGCAGTGAAAACGATTCAAAAACGCATTCATCTTATGTTAAATATGTGCTACAATGTATGTTTAAATCACGATGTAGAAATAAATTAATGCTCTCTGTTTTTTAAATTTACAGAAATTGAAGTTTACATGAACGTGTAGATGTCTATGTTTGTTCACTAAAGTCAATAGCGCCCGTTTCTTTTGTTGTCACTCACCATCAGCAAATAAAGTTAGCTATAATCTCGTGCTAGATTTTCATCCGTTTAGAAAATAAATCTGGTTGATATACCTAGGTAGAAATTATAACCTTATCAAGAAGTGAAACTGCCTTTGTTGGAAAGATCAATATTAATGGTGATTGAGAAACATCAAGCAGCTCAGCGAGAAGGAATTTATCAAAAAGAAATCGTTGAGACCAAGTTAATATATTAAATGTTATTTTTTTTATTCGATGATTCTCGAACAACAAAATGCTTTTAATAATACGTACAGGACACATTTCGGCACAACAAATTGGCAATTTTATTTAATTTATAAAGCTGATTCCAGGCAACACCACTTTTTTTCTCAAAATATTTCCCCCCCCCCCCCCCCACCCCCCCCCCCCCCCCCCCCCACCCCCCCCCCCCCCCCCCCCCCCCCCCCCCCCCCTCCCCCCACCCACCCCCCCCCCCCCCCCCCCCCCCCCCCACCCCCCCCCCCCCCCCCCCTCTCCCTCCCCATCCTTTTTCCCCAACCCCCCCCCCCTTTTCCCCCCAAAAAAATCATAATTTATACACACACATTTCCATTCGCATTTCACCTCTTTTGCCGATATTTTCATGTGCGATTTTGAAATAGAACTCGAAAAACAAAAATTGTTTCCCCGAGTTTGGAGGCGCTATGTTGACGACATTCTTGCAACAGTGAAAGAACGCCATCTACCACAAGTTCTTGAGCTATTGAATTCACGGCACAGCACAATAAAATTCACGGTTGAGAAAGAAATGGATGGCAAACTTCCTTTCCTGGATTTGATGATAACAAGGAGAGATAACAACTCCCTGAAATTTGGTATCTACCGGAAACCGACATCCACAGACCGGTATATAACATCAGATTCCAACCATTTTGGTGCTCAAAAACAGGCCGCGTTTCACTCAATGTGTCATCGGCTTTTTAATATACCAATGGAAAAACAAGAATTTGAAGCGGAGCGGAAGAAAATTTATTGTGCGGCGGAATTAAATGGCTACGATGAAGAATTTGTACATAAAATCATAAGAAAACACGAAAGAAAGAAACATCGACAAAACGCCACTACACTGAAACCAGAAAAGGATGAGGTTAAAAGGATCAGCTTACCTTTCTACCCAAAGCTAACTAACGCCATGCAAAGTATTTTCAAAAAACATGGTTTGCAGGCGGTCTAGAAGAGCGGCCCAACTTTGAAGGATACTTTGTGTTCCCTCAAAGACAAAGTTCCAATGGACGAGATGTCAGGCATTTACGAAATCCCTTGCAAGAGTTGTCCAGCGGTTTATATAGGCCAAACCCGTCGAAAAATGAAAGTTCGTCTGAGGGAACACAAAAACGCCGTGGACAATGGAAGGGAAACCGAATCGAGCGTAGCTGCACACTCTATGGAGCATAATCATGCAATAGACTGGGATCGCGCTAAACTGAAAAAAGTGTCAGAAAAGTATCCCAGTTGAATGCATGGGAATCAATGTTCATCGCCACAACTGAGCAGCCGCAGATGAATGAGGATGATGCCCCAATATCATCGTCCCTTTTCCACTTGACGACGAGGAAAATAAAATGATTCCTTCTATATGTGACGTGTACTATATCTAGTATGAAGCTGTGATCGTTCTCTTCGTGTAATCAGTTGAACATCGTCCTGTAGATGGGCAGCATCGAGCCCGAAACCGGTCGACAATAAAAGGTAAATTTTATGTTCCTATTTCGTTTGTAAGAATCATAAGTGTTGTGTCCAGTCTCGCGTCGTGTTTTCATTAGTGAACTGCAGTTCTTACGTTAGCACTAAATCAAAATTATGAGTAGCAATTTATAGGTGGCATTATGGAAGGTGATCACACGATAATTTTCACAGTCCAGTTTGTCACCATTCTTGTAGATAGGGCATATAATCCCATCCTTCCACTCCTCTGGCAGCTGTTCCGTATCCCAAACCCTGACGATCAGTCGATGCAGGCAATTGGTCAACTTGTCCAGTCCCATCTCTGCTCCGATACTATCCCTTCCAACCCATTTTTTATTCTTATGCTGCTTGATGGCATCCCAAACTTCACCTATCGTCGGGGGTGGCACGTCTCCGTCACTTGCTGCAGCGCAGAAGGCACATTCTTCGCTGTCTTGGTCCTCCTCCTGTACTCCATTCAGATGTTCATCGAAGTGCTGCTTCCACCTTTCAGTCACCTCATAATCGTTTGTCAGAATACTCCCATCCTTATCCGAACACATTTCAGCTTGCGGCAAGAAGCCTCTGTAGGATGTGTTCTGGTTTTCTGGTTCTGGAGTTTCAGGTAGTACTTTCGCGTTTCATGTGAGCAGTGCAGCTGTTCTAGCTCCTCTACTCCTCCTGACGGCGCCTTTTCTCCCGAATGAGTTTTGTTTTCTGCCTCCGCTTCTGTCTGTACCGTTCCATATTCTGACGGGTAGCTGGACGAAGCATAAGTGCCCACGCTGCGATTTTCTTTTCCAACGCCTGCTGACATTCCTAGTCGAACCACTCGTTCTGTTGGCTTCGTTCCACGTAACTCAAGACGTTCTCCACTACGCTGCTGATAGCTGTTTTCACTGTGTTTCAATAGTCCTCTTCTCCCGACAGCGCAGTTTCGAGCGATTACGCGTAGCCTGTGGCGACGTCAGGTTGTTCCAGCCACGCGAGGTTGTACCGTCGCAGGCGTCAGTACCGAAAGTTGTTCACTACGGAGAGTTTTGTGCATCATCTTAACCATCACTACGTAGTGGTCCGAATCGATGTTGGTGCTCGATAAATTCTGACGTCGATTATATCTGAGAAGTGCCTACCATCTATCAAAACGTAGTCGATTTGTGATTCCGTTTGGTTTGGTGACCTCCAGGTGTACCGATGTGGGAGGCTGTGCTGGATGAAAATAGTACGTACGGCCATGTTTTTGGAGGCGGAGAAGTCGATAAGTCAAAGGCCATTGTCGTTGGTCAGCTGGTGTGCGCAGATATTTTCAATCACCGGTTTATATTCCTCCTCCTGACCAAACTGAGCGTTGAAATCCCCAATGATGATCGTGGCTTGGGCAGCGGTCATATTCACGCTCCAGCTGCGCGAAGAATTCTTCTTTGTCATCATCAGTACTTCCAAGGTGAGGGCTATGTACGTTAATGATGCTGACGTTGAAGAACCGGCCCTTGATGCTCAGTCTGCACATTCTTGGGTTTATCGGTTACTACCCTATCACTCGCTTATGCTTCTCACGCATCACGATCAAATCTGTTCCCAGCTCGTGTGTATTGCCGCAGCTCTGATGGATGGTATGACCATCCCGAAACGTACGCACCATGCATCTTTTCCAACACACCTCCTGCAGCGCTACGATGTCGAACTTGCGGTTCTGCAATTCGTCGGAAAGTACGCAAGTACTTCCAAGAAAATTGAGAAATCGGCAGTTCCATGTCCCAATCGTTAGTCCTTATCCGTAGACTAAGTCCATGCCGATTGTTCCGGTTCGAATCTCTTCCTTGTGTATTATTCGTTGCTGTACTTTTTTTTTATTGGTGTCGGCTCGCAGGGCCCACAACCAACCCCACTATTTCGCAGGAGGGCCTTCGTGATGCTGCTGATTAATAGTAACAAGACGGTAGCTCAGCCGCTCCTAACATGGAGACCAGACGCTGCTTTGAACCGTCCCTGACTTGGAAACATACGCTAGATCGTAGTTTATTTAGCGTTACCCAGGCTGCACCACGGGGAGGCGAACTACCATACAGTTCTTTGATAGTGGTATGTCTAGCATTAAATACGAAGCTAACTTAATCATTAGCACAAATTAATTTCGTTGCAGAAAACACCAAATAGATTCGTAAGTTGATCGATTTGGAAGAATAAAATAAACGGTCAATAAGACCGTGACTTTTTGAACAAAATACAGGTTTATGGGTAAAAAAAAAATATTTTCCCAACGTTTCTCTATTTTGTTTTTATCCTTTCTGAAAAATTAGGTTTGACGAGAACATAAAAACAAGTATTTGCTTGTGAGATGATTTCATTGGAGTCGTTGGAGTCAAATATTTTTCGTATGACCCATTTCTTCAGATTCAGGAATAAGAAATAGTCACTCAGAGCTTTATCCGGAGAAAAGGACTGATGAGGGAGCAATTCGTAGCCCAGTTCATGGATCTGGTGGAAATGATTATTTTCTAGGCCAAATGCGGCGTTTTTGTTTTAAATTTACATTAAATCGACCCAATCAGGTGGCACAATATTCGCAATTGAACCTTTTGATGGTAGTCAATGTGGATTATACCGTGTGTATAGCAAAAAACGGTTGTCGTTGGTTTATTGGCTGACAAACCATGGTCTTCCTTCCTCCGTTACACCCCAAGAAACTCACTGTTTTCACTGCTGTTTGGTCTGTAGTGTGTTGTGGTGCATCTACGTACAAGGTTACGAAACGGTGCAAACACTCGTCCATATTGCCTATGAACAACGCCAACACTCCTGCGAAGTTGTCACACGATTGCGTTTATGGGCAATTGTGAGCAAACGCGGCACCCATCTTGCGAAAAGTGTTCTGATACCCAAGTGATAATTCAAAACTGAAACCACTGAGCCAAGTGAGATCCCTCCCTTACTTTCAATCTCAGATCGGTCAACTCCATATCGTGAATTTTCGCAATTGTTTCGGATGTATAGACTTCAACTCTCGAGTATTTCATGATTAAACCTTGACCTAAAAACCAATTGTAAACAATGAGTTTAAAAGTAGATTTTTCACGAATCTCAAAACACTCTTGCAAATTGAAAGCAGCATCTGGTAGAAGTATGTATGCTCTATCGTTTAATGTAGTTGGATGTCGTACGAGTCTTATGAGTTTTGAGAGATCACCGTTTGGAGTCATTGCTTACAATTGGTGCTTAGGCCCTTATCATGAATTACTTGAGAACTGGGCGTCCGGTACGTTCGGCATCTTCCGTGCTTGTACGGCCACTACACAATTCAGTAAAACCACTACCAGTAAAACCACTACCAGTAATTTGATCTATTGTAGTATATCCCGCATCCTTTGTTTAGTGCATGTCGAGTTACTTTATCACTATTGATAAATGATGAAGTGCTCGGTATTGTTACAGTTGTCATTGTTGGTTTAGTTAGCAATGAATCGAGTTTTATTGAAAATTTCCGCTATTTAAACCCTTTGAATAGTTAGAGCACTCATCACAGGTGCGCCCCTTTATCTGTCAAAACCAAATTCATTGCAAAGAAAACAGACAACGACTCCGATACTGACCATGCATCAGAACCCTAGGCCTAACCAATTCAAACTATAGAACATCAAATAGAAAATGAGAATTCACATAAATGAATACTAACCATGTTTTCCTTATTCCAAGCTCATCCTTGGTGGCTCAATCTGAGTATTGTCACTTTTCACTAGACGTAATATGTAATAAGGACTAAGATATGTTCCTTTGACTACAAAAAAAAAAAAACAAATATGTTCCCTAGTTTGTATTAATTCGGACTAAGGTTCGTTGGTAGATCAGATACACCGTAACGCGGTGATCTACCTGCGGTTAGAGTGATAGTTTTTTTTCCACAAAAAATACTGTTTGATGAAATACTTTTACATTTTCTTCTCTTAAAACACGCGATAGTCTGATATCAATGGTTGTCAAACAAAACCTAATTGACGCAGCTTGTTCAAATTATGAAAGGAGTAAACTGACACTAGCCTGTTGACAAGAGCAGTGTCTGCTCTCAGTTCAGCGGAAAATGCTAAAAGTCACGGACTTATTCACCCGAATGAATGAATTTAAAAAAAAATAAACAAAATAAAAAAAAAGTCGTTCTGCTTGAAATCTTGTTCTGCTGCATCCTTAACCAACATATGTAGCGGCAACCGATCCATTTACACAAAATATATAAGATAGCTCAGTCGGTGAGAGCACGGTTTACAACGCTGTAGGCGACGGGTTCGATTCTCGGTCCGGTTGAGGTAATCTTTCGGATTGGAAATATTCTTGACTTCCCTGGTCATAGTGTACCACATTGTGCTTGCCACAGAATTGTGCTTGGCATTGAAAGCTTTCAAATAATAACGGCAGCAGGGTAAATGCACCCTTCTTTTTGGGGAAATGCTCCTTAAACTTTGGAAAAATGCTCCTTAGATGCGTTTGCCCGGTATAATGCAATCGCTTGCCGGTTGTTTTGATGGGTCTAAAGTTTCTTCAAGATTGTATAGCAATCTTCTAGGTAGTTTTGACGGGTTTACACACTTAGAAAATTGTACAGTATTCTGTAATTTTTTACCGAACTTTCAACAACTGAACGTTTGGTAATCCGATTTAACGGATTTTGGTGAAATTTGACAAGTTCCGATAATTTTTTTACAGGAATACTGTAAAATTTCACCGAAATCCGGTAAATCGGATTACCGAATGTTCAGCTGTTGAATGTTCGGTAAAAAATTACCGAAAACTGTACAATTTTCTAAGTGTGTAGAATTTCATTTTGACGAGTCTTATTTTCATTTTGAAGAGTCTTAATTTCGTTTTGACGAGTCTTCATTTCGTTTTGACGACTCTTAAACTCAGAAACTTAAGACCCGTCAAAACTATACAATCTTGAAGAAATTTAAGACCCGTCAAAACATCCGGCAAGCGCTAATCAGAAGGTTAATACCTCCGATTGCATTATACCGGGCAAACGCATCTAAGGAGCGTTTTTCAAAAGTTTAAGGAGCATTTCCGTAAAAAGGAGGGTGAATTTACCCTTTGCCATTAATAACCGTGGAAGTCCTTCTATAATACTAAGTTGAGAGCAAGGAAAGAGCGTCGAAAAAGAGCACCAAAGCCAGCCATAAGAAGAACCTGGTGACGGTGTAATTTTGACGTAATAGAGAATGAGAAAGCGAAGAAATAGAGCTTTTCAAATCTCACCAATTCAAATCCGCAATTATTATTGTAATGCACACCTGGATGAGGGTTAAAATGTTCCAGATCTAAAAACGTTGTAAGAAACTGCTATGTACTGCTGAAGCTATAGTAATAATATTTGATGTTAACTGTAGATCAGCTGAGAATTCTTGCTCGAAATTTAATATACGGTTGATTCCAATTGCAGCTTAATGCCGTTTAGGTTATTAGAATAGCCATATAGTTCTTATTATGTCATCTTCTTCTTTCGAGCATTTTAAGCTTATTGCTTTCATAATTCGCTTATTGCTTGCTCTCAACATAGTGCTCTATTAATTGATAGCTTTCGTTGCCAAGTACCATTTTTGCATTAGTATGATAGTGTGGTTAGTACAATTATACCCTATTGCCCAGGGAGTCGAGAATTTTTTCTCAACAGAAAATGCCTAGACCAGAACGGGAATCGAATCAGGCACCTCCAGCATGGTTTTGCTTTGTAGCTGCGCCTTTACCGACTGAACCTAAGGAGGATCCTTAGCTATCTCCTCAGTATGCCCTAAACTCCCAAATTTGCACATTAGAATGGACAGTTTCAATTATAAGTTTTTCCCATGTTGCTCAAATTTGTTAAATTGATGTCCCCTGAACATCATAATATGCCATCATTGAACAAACAAGGAAAATCATTTATTTTCCACCATCGAAGAGCTTATCTCAGATCCAAATATAATTTACACATAAATTCCATATCCATAAACAAGTGTCAAGCGCCATTCGGAAAGAAATATTTCATTTGCATTTCTCACCCTGCGAGGTCTTACGATCGATGGCAGTGCAGAGCAGATGCGTTTCCACGTACCTCAAACCACCCCTACCTCAATCGATACACTGCCTCCACCCCAAGAACGGATTCCAAAAGGGCAAAGAAAAGTACGGTGCTGTTATCGATCTTATAGCACCATCTGAGGCTTTACACACGACGGAGAAATGCATCTTACATCTTTCTTCTTCGCGCATGGATTCCCAGCCACACCACGATATGGGTGGAGGATATCATGGCGAGAGAAAACGTGTGTCCAGTAATACAAATTGACACTCCAACGACGTGAATGTGTGTTCCCGAGCTTATACACCTCCATGGTCTTCTCTTCCAATCGAATCCAGGGAGCAGCATAATAAAAACAGATATACCCCTTCCCGGCCTGTGAGAACTGGAGTCTGAGGCTGCGAGAGTTGTGTTTCATGCGGTGACGACAGAAGTAGTGGGTTCGATCGATGTGTTCACATGACACAACCAAATCTAAAGGTTTGAAAATCATAATTATAAGTGATAGATTTTAAGTTCAAGTGGCACCTGGCAAGGTGTAACTTTGTGCGACCATCGGAAACTAACCTGAAAAAAACAGCAAACCCTGCGAGACTACCCAGGGTGTCTGACTGCTTTCTTGAACGTCAAGAAACAAAGCCAGCAACGAAGTGATAATTATTAATCAATTTATGAGCGCTATAAAAGCTGTATGCATTCACACTGTGTGAGATCTCCGTTCAGACTTCATCGTTGGTTTATTGCAAGCGATCGCGATTGCGAGATATGGTAGTTCTAGAGGAGCATAAACTGGACAAATATTTTTGGAATTAAAACAAAGTTGTTCGGGTCTGATCAGTCGCTAGAGCTCGCATGAACTGACACAATGCGAAATCCTGTTTGCCTGGATTTCACATACTTTCAAAACCATCAAATGTTTTACCTTGAAATGGCTTTGAGCATGATACAGTTTTTTTTTAATTATTATAAGAATTATACGATGTTATGGCGATATATTAGAATCAATTTAGCAATATGCTACGCATAAGCTACATATACACTGTTTGACCGAGCGTCAAATATTTGGCATTTTTCAGAAAATTATTTGATCTACACTGTACTGAGTTATACATGACGAAAAACACTCTGGTCAAATATTTCCTGCATGTTTGCCAAAAAAAATTTAATGTTTGTAAAACCAAAAACATCACGATAAATCGGTTGGATCTGGTGTCATTCATCGCACGATTGTATAAATTGTGGTATTAAATATGTATCTCCTGTATGGTGAAATTCAGAAAATCGATAAATTCTTTACACTACTAAATACTACTTTGCATTTTATATTCACTACGGGGCCGTGCCTGCCGCCCGAATTAGTCTTCTTTGAAGCACCTCCTTATTTGCTAATTGATTACTTTCTTTGCCTTTTCCAAAGCACCCGGTCGTATAGTGTGTGGCAAGAACAATGATACGCTTATGCTGAAGGGCAGTCAATCGAATTTCTCACCTGAAAATACATTCGACTGTATCAGGAATCAAACCCATGAGCTCTGGATTGGAAAACCGGCGCGTTACGGCTCCCAAAAACGATGAAAATACTTTACAACAATAACTTTTTCAGATGCAAGGCGACGATAACATGCTCAAAATATTTAGAAACCTTGCCGTTCAAGTGTCAGTATCGTAGGTTTGTTTGCTTCGGAAATGTTAAATTTAATTCTGTAAATCTCAGAATATAATCACACATTATCTGTCAAAATGGGTCAAATATTTGTCACTTGGTCAAAAGGTTTTGTAAGTATATTATCTGATCGTGTGAAGTGCTTTATTGTAGCGCTCCTGATGGTTAGTACAAGAATCTTTTGACAACGATTAGTTTACTATGATACATTTTTGGGGTAGTGAAAAAATTGTAACGATGGAAAAAGCGTAGCACACAGTGCAAAATCTAAAACGAACGAATAATACTGATCTTGCACAGTCACCTGATGAATCCGATGGTTTCCGGTGTGGAAATCACTATAAAATTAAACATTGTAAAATTTACGGTTCTGCTGTTAGATGAATTCGTGTGGATGAAATCCTACGTTCGTTATCATCGTATAAGTTGTATAAGAACAAGTGCAGACTAAAAAACTTTTCGGTATCAAATCAAATGTGGCCACAGCAGTTTTTTTTCTGATATAAAAGCTTGAAAACTTCTTATTTGACAATTAATTTGTTACTGTGGTCAAAAATAACAAACAAGAAAATGAACTCGGAGCTCTACAGAAATAGAGTTTCTTGAAAGCTGCATAATACCTTTCTAAGAATCACACAAAGATCCCGAGACATTTCAGCCAGATTTTGCTATAGATGCCTAAACGGTACCAATGAAGCAGGGTTGGGTTCTCCCTTAAAGGCTATTCATTAACTTTTCTGGGGAGCCTACGAGCCTCGTTTTCTCAAATGGCTTCAACTCCTATCAAAGGTTTTATTTCGACTTTATGAACTCATAAAATGCTGTTTTGAAATGCCGCTTTAGGACTCATTCATATTATCTTATTATGGTCAGTTGAAAAGCATTTTAAAACCATTTTGCCTCCAGTAAATGCATTAAACGGCAAATTGGCATTGAGAGAGCCACCAAATAACCAAATAGTTTTAAAGTAGTCATTGCGAAGATAACTTGGCTTTATGGCAGAATTGTGATTCTTTTCCAATCGCCATATTGAAATATACGAAATAATTGAAATATGGAAAAATAAATGCACCAAATTCTAAATGTAACTATTTTCGGATATGGAAGTTTCTCTGAAAATCGATCGGAAATGCATAGATTTCTTCAACACCAGTGAGCAAAACCCGTTGGGGAGCACTTTTAATGGGCAAAAGGTAAATGCACCCTTCTTTTTGGGGAAATGCTCCTTAGATGCGTTTGCCCGGTATAATGCAATCGGAGGTATTAACCTTCTGGTTAGCGCTTGCCGGGTCTTTAGTTTTTTCAAGATTGTATAGTTTTGATGGGTTTTAAGTTTCTGAATTTAAAACCCGTCAAAATCAAATTAAGACTCCTCAAAATGAAATTAAGACTCGTCAAAATGAAATTTAAACCCGTCAAAACTTCCTCGAAAATTGCGGAGCGAAGCTCCGCTATACATAATTGAAGATCCTTAAGACCCGTCAAAACAACCGGCAAGCGCTAACCAGATGGTAAATACCTCCGATTGCATTATACCGGGCAAACGCAACTAAGGAGCATTTTTCCAAAGTTTAAGGAGCATTTCCCCAAAAAGAAGGGTGCATTTACCCTGCTGCCCTTTTAATGTGAATTTCGATCGAAAACACGATTATTTTTCAATTTTCCTTAAATTTTAACTATGACGGGAAAAAAAAGCGTCTTCTCCGCTCAAAAGCACAGCCTACTCCAATCAGCACTAACAAACACAACTCAGCTGATATTAACTCTTCCTCCGGGTGCGGGGGCGAAGCACTAAAAAAACGGGGAAAAACTACCGACCATCACAAATTTTGGGAGGGAATCGATTATATTCACTACATCTTACACAAAACACGTGGAGATTTTATAATTTCACTGTTCGTTTAGGTTGAATTACGAATATATTTTTGATTTGATTTGTCGCGATTTGTCGGACGCAGCAAAAACAAAACACGTCAGTTTCCCAGCACGGCTTGCTGCGATCTCATGATTTGGAGCATGATACGCTGTAAAAAAAAACTCAATTTATTTTGGATATCAAACAAAATTTCCCGCAACACGTGACCGTTTTTCTTCGATATTATTTACTGCTAAATGAATCAGAAGCGCAGAGAATCGAACAAAGCAGAACAACAAAAAACAACCACGATAACACATTTAAGTTTGACAGCTGTGGCCATTTGGCCATTTGAAAACACGCATGCTGGTTTTCATGGCAGCCAAAAGGTTTTATGAAGGTGCTCAAGTGGTCATGACATCTTTCACTAGAACATTATCAAAATATTTATTATCTTGTAAAGGTTTTATTAACTTGTTTTCACAGCCGTCTATAGAGTGGGCCACTTTGTACAAATTTTGGCTTTAAAGAAGCATAGAGAAGGTGTTCCGGTTCCGGTTGCTCGACAGTGCTGCGTGACCGTAAAGCTGAAGAGGAAGACTGGTAGAACAATGTGTCTTGATTGTTCCGTGCCTTTGGGACAAGAGATTGGAGGAACCGGCCAAACAATGAAGAAGTACCTTGACAAGATGGGCATTGTTATGCGGAACCGTCAGTCGAAGCCGGCCGGCCGGCCGTGCTGAGCAACAATCACCCTAAAGGGTGACCTGGTAGATATACAGTGTGAAGTGCCAGCGGAAAGTTCCCACCTGCTTCGCCGAAGAATATAATTGTACCAAATACCGAAACCCCTCCCGATGTCCCCCTGCTGCGACTGATAAGGCAAAGTTCGAACGGAGGATCTACTACAATAATTACGTGGCCCAAACGGAGGAGCAGGAAATCGCAAAAGCCACAAAAGAGTTGAAGAATATGACAGCATTCATCTTTTCACCAGCTAAGGTTCAGCGACGTTCTCTACAAGTCGAGCACTCGACACTGAAGACGTCTTTAAATCGCAGACGAAATAGACCTATCTGCCAAAGGATGAGCTTTCTATAGTGGAATTTAACGGAATTCGCTCGCGTTTACTAGTGATAGTTTGAAAAGTGTTTCAGATTTTTTATTTTTTTAGGGTATGTGTCCCTTGACTCAGCCTAATATGCAACAATCGATTACATTTTTTACTATAAGGCTCGTAAAGTATTTGTGCTGTAAGCGATATTTAACTAGTTATAAACTTGCTTAGATATGTTCAATATGCCATTTGGTAGTATGTATCACGAAAAGTTACACAACTCATTTTATAAAGTCAGAAACTTTCGAGGGATATGGATGTAATGTCGGTCTATAAGCGCCAAATTGGGTCTATTCATGGTGCAAGTTCGTCCCATTCAGACAGATTTGTTATTAAATGTTGTCTTCGTACGATTTTTTTTTCTGATTTTCTGATTCAATGCGTTTCCAGCTGATTCGCTCTACCCAACAAACAATTTCATAAATCAAACTATGACTAAAACTGCTAAGAAACACTTAAGTGATTTTCACATATGATTTAGCGACCATTTGATAATCAAAACATTATAATTCACTCTACACAGATTTTGTTCCTTTAGTTTGTGTTAAGATGACCCATATGGAAAACTTTTCAATCGAAACTCAGACATTTTTATTGTAAATTTTACCAATAACAACATTTTTACTACGCTTTCCATATAACAGGCCATAGTTGGGAACGTGGAAAAAAATATGTTCCTAACATTGGGTCTATGGTTTTCTTGTTAAATCATTGTTATTTTACCTATGTGACCTGTTAGTTTATAACGTGTGACTATTTTCTGTACATCTTGGCTGTATTATTCGGTTTATAGGTTCAATTTCTGCAAATTAAGATCATTCGAAGATCGTGTAGATAATCTGTTCAGCTTAACCAGTAAAGTCATATTGTCTAAAAAGTTGAGGAAATCGAAAATTACGCGGAAGTGAGCAACTATTAATTGATTAATAATGTCTCAACTGCTTTGAAATAAATCGGTCATCCTGATAGGAATATAATTTTGTTGATTATCGGCGAATTAATGACATTTTTGGTACATAGGCCGAATGAAGGAGCTAGGCTGACATTACATCCCGTTACCCTAAAAAATAAGATATGTATTAATATCCTACTAGTCCTGGAAAAGCTGAAAACAAACATCAAAGATACAATTTTTAGGAAAGATATTATTTTATAAGACATGTAGTTTTCTTTGGCAAAGGGTAAATGCACCCTTCTTTTTGGGGAAATGCTCCTTAAACTTTGGAAAAATGCTCCTTAGATGCGTTTGCCCGGTATAATGCAATCGGAGGCATTAACCTTCTGGTTAGCGCTTGCCGGGTGTTTTGAGGGGTCTTCAGTTTCTTCAAGATTGTATAGTTTTGACGGGTTTTAGGATTCTGAATTTAAGAGTCGTCAAAACGAAATTAAGACTCCTCAAAATGAAATTAAGACTCGTCAAAATGAAATTTAAACCCGTCAAAACTACCTCGATGATTGCGGAGCGCTATACAATCTTGAAGAAACTTAAGACCCGTCAAAACAACCGGCAAGCGCCAACCAGAAGATAAATACCTCCGATTGCATTATACCGGGCAAACGCATCTAAGGAGCATTTTTCCAAAGTTTAAGGAGCATTTCCCCAAAAAGAAGGGTGCATTTACCCTGCTGCCGTTTTCTTTATACTGTTCTAGTTACATTTTAAAAATAGCAATTGGAGTTATCGAAGAGCCCGGTTTGATGATTTCTGAAATAAAAGGTTTATCTAATAATAATACCACTGAACAAAATATTTTAATATAATCCTATACTGCTTATAAGCGCATGCAAGTCTTTCATGAACTTATTATTTGAAAAGCGTACAGTACGCAAATATAAGTTTGTTCCGAATTCTAAATAATCTGGAAAAACTCAACATCCGGAAAAAGTAACACATGGACAGCTGCTAGAAGTGAAAAGGTAGCTTCCATCTATTCGATTCAAATGTGTCGTAAGGAGTATTTTGAAACAGATTTTAAGCATTTATACATGTGGGACTCGAATTCCGCGAGCAGCCCAACAATGTTTCTTATAATTTACGATCACGTGGTGCACCGAAATAATCAGGTATCAGCTTTCAATTAGGAATTAAAATTCTAAATTAAACTCACATTACCTCAGAAGCTGCTTGGATGGATGTTTACAATCTTGTAGGCGGCGTTTCTGCTCGGAAAACCATACCGGTCTGTCGTTAAATGTTCCTCTCCTATCCGTACATCAGCAGCGAGAAGTGCTTTACCAAAAAACGTCACGGATAACATTACACAAATTCCAGCGAGCGTTTTTATCACCATGTTTCACTAGCTATGTTTACGTAGGTAGCCACACATTGTGGCCCGTTGCGTAGCGGCAGAGCGCATGCCATGTCACGCGTACAACCATGGTAACCAGTCCAACGACACATAGATGTGAATCGTATCTGCTTTGTTTGTCCAGTTGTGCTCAAAGAAATCCTGCGAAAAACACTCATTACTTACTATGGTTGTCCCGCGATAAATAAAAAAAAAGAATTATCCAACCCAAAGCGGTTCTAAATTGTGTGATTTGGCGTTGCATCCTAGAACTTCAGTCGAACGTGCAGCACCCACACCGTTTCGTGTACGCCTGTTATAGACAGGTGTAAGGTTTCTGTTCCAGGAATGTTAAGCGATTAACAACACAATTTCTCGGTATATTTACACACCTTGACAAGTATTTTGACGAACGGAGGCGACCAAACCAACGAAAATAGAAAAAGTTGGGCTTTAAACAGCATTCATAATTTCGACATTGGAGCAGTGAAATAACCTCTGCAAGATGAACAATGTGAACGTGATTTTCAATGTTTCAAAAAATGAAATGTTCAAACTACCCGAGAACTACAAAACCCTGCACCGCAAACTCAAAGTTAGTTATCGGGTAGAAAGGTAAACTTAACAAGCAAATAGATGTGTTTTGAAGATTTTGAAAAATTCTCTTCACTCAGTAACAAAAACGATATCACCCCAGAAATCCTCAAAGGAGCCACGATTTTTGTTCTAGCGGGCCCTCAGGAGAAGTTTACAGAAACGGAGTTCCAATATCTCAAAGTTTGTGCGAAGAGATTACTTTTGTATCAACCACGCTACTTTATTATTTTTTTTTTTTTTTGCTTTATAATAGGATTACATAGCGGAGGGCGGGCGCCTGTTGCTTCTTCTAGGTGAAGGGGGAGAGGTGAACTTTAACACAAATATAAACTTTCTTCTTGAAGACTACGGAATGACAATCAATAATGGTAAATGCTCTGATAGTTCTTAAGTAGGTAATAATCGTTCCATTCTAATCATTATAGACGCTGTAGTTCGCCCACAGTACTACAAATACTTTCACCCAAAAGAGGCTCTAATAAGCGGAGGAATCGCCAGTGATACTATGAACAACTATCTACTGGAATTTAGCAAGAGTATCCTGACCGCGTTTGACTTCATGGATGATAAGTATAAGGTTGAGTTCGTGTACCCCTTTGGGGCTACAATGAACGTCATTCAGCCCTCGAGTGTCCTTCTGACCACGGGCCCCGTTGTGTACCCCTTCAACCGACCTTTGGCTGGGTACTTCCAGAACGAAACTAATGGAAAACTGGTAGCAATCGGTTCGGGTCACATGTTTCAAGATAAATACATTTCGAACGAAATCAATGTGGCCATCTGGGACGCAATCTTTAGCATGATCCTCGAGGATGCTTTCAAGTTCAAGTCTTCAGATTTCAATGACCTCGAAGTTCGATCCACTCTAATAGCAATCACGACACCATAATTTCTCACACCCTGATGTTTGCAGATAAACGACTACGCAATCATTCCCGATACGATCTATCTGGCCGAGCAACCAAAGATCTGCCTGATGGATTCCCTCGACTACGACATCCCCGCCGATTTCAAGAAGCTATTCGATATGGCCCTGCACTCGATCAACAACGATCTGCTGCGCGATGTTATCAATACTTATGAAAAGTTGGACGTGCAATATGAACCCCTCAAGATCATCAAGCCACAGTTCGAGATTCCCTTACCGCCGCTGCAGCTTGCGGTTAGAGCTTTTTTTACCTTCCTTTAGTGGTGATGCAAAACCGAACGTTAATCCGTTATTTTCAGGTTTTCCAACCGATTTTCAGCGATCTGTCGGCGCCACCGTTGGAGCTATTTGATCTGGATGAAGCTTTCAGTTCAGAAAAAGCGCAAATCACACAGCTCACCAATAAGTGCCTGTCGCCGGCACTGGAAAACACTAGGAGGGACGGACTGGACGAGAAAGAGCTGGGCTACTTTATACAGGAGTGCGGTCGCATTTTGAAGGTTTGCCAAGATGATCAACGAATGACGGCAAAGGAAATTTTGAATGTCATTAGCGTGAAGATTGCCCATTACAAGAAGCTTGATAAGGAATAAAATTTGGTTGTCGAGATATTTAATCATCTCTTGGAATTTTTATTTTGCAAATTTCAAAAGAAAATTTACAGTTTTCTGTAGGGAAAGTGGGCCATTTTTGGCACTTGCACCAGTGTTTGGCATAAGGGAAGATTAAAACTAACTTGTCATATTGGTACATAGATATTCTGGGTGCGGGGAAAATTCGTTTAAAAGGAGAAGCATAAAAAGAATTAGGAGACATTGTGCCAGTTTCTAAATAATATTAAAAATGAAATTTCCTTTTATTACTGCCCTCAGTGTATCATTTTCAAATCTATGAGCTAAGTTAAATTCCACAATATTGTCCAAGAATAATACACCATCTTGAAGAACTTAAGACGGAAAAACTCAAACTCAAAAGAGTTTGATGTACAAAATAACACCATTTCTTATTTTAATCAATAGTTTTGATCAGTGCAGCCAAAAACTGGTAAATTAAAAAAAATGTTTTTTTTTCATCTAGGTACATCGATGACGGGCGTTCTTACTAGCACAAAAATATATTTTTGAGAACTCAACTATTTTTTCTCGATTTTCAAACTAAAACAATAAAATAAATTTTATTTTTACAAACTGGCATGTAGTTCACAGAGTGACATTTCGACAAAGATTTTTCATTGCGGCCTAACTGACAAACGTAAGCATAAATTGTATGCAAAGTGACAGCAAGCTGGCCTATTTATGGTATATTATTATATTTTTAATCGAAAAGCGTTATAATCTACATACTCTAAAATACCCAATTGATACTTCTGTTAAGTGATTTGATTTTCACAGTGGTAGTGAATTATTGTCAGACCTTCGTGTCTTGTAACGAAAAGTTGTTGGTGTTGTTGTTGTATCGTATTAACGTGACTTTCAGCCTGAGGCTGGCTGGTCAGGCCAGGGAGACGACATTGACATATCAAACCTTGCAACACATGATTAACCAAAAGTATCTTACTGGGGCCCAAAGACCTGTCTGATTTTGGATAAATACCCTGTCCCGCCGATGGATGTTAATGGTTCGTATTAAGCCTGTATGTGGCTGTTGGTAGCAAACCGATGCTAAGTTGAATAATCACAAATTGGTGGAACCCTTTTGAAGGGTGGAGGAACCCTTTTGAAGTCAAATAATCAGATAATTATGTCAAAAATTTAAAGGATTCAATGCCTTACAATTATTCAGGATTAATAAGCCATCATTTCAATATAATCAGTAATAAGTTAAAATATAGTGACTTCAATTATACAATATGCGAGAGCTAATTATGCTTACTAAATAGTACCAAAACAAGCTTACTTATCCTATTCTGTTTGATTTGAACAAATTTCTTAACTTTATGCCTTCGAAAATTCGAAGGAGCGATGCAATTCAGTTATGATGACGGTCAGGGTCTTTAAAGCTGCTTTGTTAACTAACTTTTCGATCCAACTTTCGTTGCCATCTGATGAATCGAATTGTATCCGAAATTTGTGTTACGGCTTATTAAATTACGGCCACTATAAACGAAGGGATCGGTTCTTCGTTAATAGCTGTTAACAACGAATCCCTACTGTTAATAACAAATTCAGTATAATTTCATACACGCCGATCGAAAATTTGGTACACGCTTTAAACGAACTTTGCGATACTTTGTAATACCGGGCGAAAAATTAAAGTACCCAAGTAGCATCAATTTTTCCGCAGACTGTGACCCAAACGACTTCACAAAAATAATTAGAAAACTATGGATATCTAAACTTACACTTCACTTAATCGCTTTTAAAAAAATTTAAAAACTTTTGAATCTATCCCTAGTAAATGCGAGCAAATTCCTGAAAATACCACTAAAAAATGAAATTTTTTGATAGATAGGCCTATTTTGTCTGCGACTCACAGACTTCGTCAGTGTTGAGTGCTCGACAGTGTAAAAGAATTTAAAAAAAATTAAAGTTCACAACAACAGTATTTCCTATATATTTTAAGACAGTGGTAAAATTTTTATGAAAAACCTTTTTGTCCGAAAATTCAGATTTTTTGAAATTAGTATGTTCAAAAATGACTTCTTTTAACATGACCTTATAGCTTAAAATTTATCACTATTATCAATTTGAAATTTTGATTATTTAATTCCAACATAATGACCATAAAGATGGAACAATTTTCAACCAAAAATATCATAAATTGTTAAAGTAACATGATGCTTCTTGGGAGCAACACTTTGTTAGGCTTTTTTTTTTTTTGCTTGAAGCGGAACCCACAAAGCTGCGTTTAGAGCGTTAACAATCCGGCAAATGACAGGAGTAACGCTATCCAAGTTGCCATTTTTCCAACATCTCTTAAGACGACTTGACATCGACGCTACGTTAGTCCGTTATGTTTGCCTAATTTCAAAGTTAGGCTGACGCAGAAATTGACGCAGCTTTGTAGGTGCAGCTTAATGCTTCATCACATGGGAGTTGTTGAAAAACTGTGATATGGCATTACTGTTGATGACAGTCGGTTGAATTAGTGTTATGATATAATGCTTGTAATGTACCATTCGAACTGTCAAGTGGAGTACCAAACGAGCAAAGGCTTGTAACAGTTTTTATAAGCTATCGAGTTGAAATGGTCGGAGCATGGTTTCCACTTTTCGACCGCCTATTGCCCGTCTCCATCAAACTTCAACAACAAGCTCCCTTGACTGGCAAAATTTCATCCACTGTGCGTATCTTCTTGTTGTCAAAATTAAATTCTATGTAATAGTAATATTAATCTCCATAAATTTCATACCAATAAATTCATACTAACTAAAGAAGGATTTCCCGCAGTTTTTACCTTCCCGATTAGAGCAAAATAAAAATTCACATTTGCGTCCCATGTTTTACGAAAAAAGAACAAAACATTTCCAAACACACTCACACTTGCAAGCGATGCTAGTGCAAGGAAATCACTTAGCAGGAAAATGTCATAATTGTCGATGCGAGCGCTGTGAGTGGTGGCTTGGCCAACTATTTGTATTCAAATTAATCGTTTTTTTAGGTCGACGATGGGCATCAATTAGAGTGTTTTGTCTGTTTGTCTGTTTCCAGACCTTAGTTACTATGATAACTTCATCAATAATCATTCAAAAATGGTTTATGTTGAATAGTTGAAATATAATTGAATGTTTAGGATAATGACTATAAAAAAAAACGTTCGTATAAGATTAGTTATGGTTAAAACATGCTATTGATCTTATAAAAACATCAGGATAGACTCAAGCTGTGAGAATATTGCTCGAACACCTAACAACGTGCATTGAAAATAATTATGAACAATATTTGATAACGTTCGGGTAATAATCCAATTATTATCTGATGTGGTTAAACAATTCCTGATATAATCCATGTTTTTTAATTTACATAAGAATTATGTGGTCAACAAACCATACATTGTTCCCATTCCGATAAAGAAAGAAAATAATGGATAAGGATCAGAATCTTAAAAACGTTTTCTATGGGTATATTTACATTAAATCATACAAAGAATGTTTTAATTTATGTTTAAAAACTATGTCCAAATTATACAGGAGGTAAGTCACTCGGCCACCTTGTGTTACCACCCTAAAAAACACAAGCCGCCACTCTTCA
The DNA here is from genome assembly GCA_024533555.2 of Aedes koreicus. Taxonomy (NCBI): domain Eukaryota; kingdom Metazoa; phylum Arthropoda; class Insecta; order Diptera; family Culicidae; genus Aedes; species Aedes koreicus. Next base: position 63,859 of record JAHHFK020002388.1, on the reverse strand, counting down.
AACACACTCGCCACCACATGAAAGATAAATTCATATCTGGCACCACTCACACGAATCGATTGTTTATTTTCTCACTGTTTTGTTTCCCTCTCGCTTGCACTCATGTGATTTAAATGATGCATAAGTGTGCGTGAATTAACCGCCAAAAAGGTCCATGGTTGTCAATAAGCATAAATTTTCGATTGTAGTATTGACAGATAAGTTGAAACACAGAAACACCTTCCGACACACTGAAACACAAACACAACGTGGCAGAGTGGCTAGCCCCCTGAAATTATAATAAATAAGTTTATTTGTTTATATTACAACTATTTTCAAACTGCTCTCAATATAGTTTTAAAAAAAAAAACTTTACCAAAACATTCACAAACTATAATCTATAATGTTTGAATTCGAACCACAGTTTATAAGGTTCTACTGTCGTTTTCATTCTGAAACTATATGGAGAAATCAAAAAGTTTGAATGGTAATGGTTCTTAACAACCCATTGTTTTTAACATCCAAGCCTAAGAAACCATATGACATAAAGTTAAAACTTGATCATACAGTCGTTTGTGTAAAGTTGCATAACCATTACAGGTGACGTGAGAGGTGGAAGATAAACCATTTTTGATAACGTTATTTCATGGTTAGTGTTCATGCGGGGAGCTAAAAGAAAATTACATGTTAGTAAAAAAAATGATTTCAGATCATATCTGAAATATCATATCATATCATATCATATCTATAAAATATAGTTGAATCTATTGATCAGAAATGTCAACCGGAAATCAGTTGACATCAACAATACATCGACTATACATTGACGTTCAACAAACAGCTTGCTGGTTAATTTGACTATACTGTATCCTTTGAAGAAATTAAGTGCATAGTTATCTCCAAATCAGCATAGAAATATAGTTGTATATAGAAATAAAATGTATGTGCATTACAGTACAATTGATCTTTTAGCGGTAAGTATTTGCCCATATAATTTCGAATGCGGTAATAATGATGACTTACTTACAGAAACCAGTTTCAACATCAAAAACCTCAGGCATATAATGTAAGATGACTTGGTACCTTTGCTCGCATCGCCATTTTTGGCTGAGCCAGGTGCTTTCGGGGTCTTGAAGTGGCAATTATTGCAGGTTAAAAGATTGACAAAAAAAGATTAAAGTAAAATTTAAAAAAATAATAAAATAAAATAAAAATTAATGCCTGACTCATTGTTTTAACTATTGGAGTATGCTCCATTCAATCAAAATTTACGTGTTATGAATACGTAGCAGCAATTTCATGCAAAAAGAATTGATGTTGTTGAATTGAACATACCATTGGTAAAAACTATACAATTATTGATTTTATTGAGCATCATGTTGATTGAACAAATTACTTTGGTTGAATTTATCATCTACGTTAGATAGATTTAACTTCTCTATGTATGGACTGAAATAGAAGTGTAAAAATATAGTTGTTCTGACTTCACTTATCCTGGCTTTAATTATTTATTTTTCTGTGTGATATGCTAAATGTTTTTGGGAATTTTTGTTTTATTTTTACATATCAGTTCCTATTTTTCGATGAAAACAAATCTCAACTCATGACTCAAACAATGTATGTATAAAGAACGTCTCTGCTTCGAACGAGTGTTTCTTCTTCTTCATATCACCCTTTAGTAAACGAGCAATTCAAATCTATCGTAAAATGACAGCAGCCATAGCCCTGCCAGCATTTGTGTGTTGCGCACATCCCTGCCGATAATTACGTGTCATTTGACACAGAAACAGTTGTCAATCGTTGATTTCGCTCTCTTTCTCCTTCTCTCGTGCTCTCTCCGACTTCTTTCTGTCAAAATCGAAGAGTGCTCTGTGTGGTAGGTGAAAACGCGAAGAACGAACCGTCTACTTTTTCGAAGCCTCGCTGCTGTCCCGAAGTCAGAGGAGTAATCCTAGAGTCCAAATAAAATTCGACACGATGGCGTCCCTCTGTGGAAGATTAGTGCTCAATGCTGCTCGTCGCAATGTGACCTACACTCCAGTGCGTTTCTGCAAAAGTAAGTAGGTTAGCTAATCGAATGGCCGAATACCGTCTTTCCAGAGAAAAAAAAGGGGCACACACACTCGTGGTTGCACAACCATTTTTCACCGTCGATGTGACAGGCAGACGGTTTTTATTTTGCACCGCTTACGTAATGGGGAATTTCGGCCTCTCGGGCGATATTTTCATCTCTTCGGGTCCGTTCTCGAATGGAACATCCAAAATCGAAAGCTGATCGTTGTGTTCCTTGAGCGGTGCGGCGTTTCGACCAGCAGCGATCTTGCGATAATGATGATTGGAGTAGGACGGCTACGACAATGATCAGATCGGGGCGGAACAGTGAATTCTGAATGTTTTGGTTTCGTTTTTTTTTCTCGTTTTGCTTACAGCGATGAACGACCCGGTGGAGCATGCCACAGGCCTGGAGAAACGTGAACTGCTAGCCAGACAGGCCGGCGATAGCGATCCCTTCGATATGCGCGTGTTCAAGCGCGGCCCGGGCACCAAGGAAAAACCGAACATGATTCCATCGGCGTTCGAATCGCGTCTGGTTGGTTGCGTTTGTGAGTATCTATTGATTTTTTTAATGTTAGAACCGGTGTAGAATATTGACGGTATTTCGAAATGTGTGATTAAGAAGAATTTTAATGGGAGAAAAAGTTACTTTGTTTACATAATAATTTTGTGGGCATACTTAGGAGCTTAAATGCAATTCGACCATTCGGTAGACGCAGATTGCTTATTGAACTCCCACACAGCACGATGGAGTAGCTATGTTTATCACAGTATCAACCATTTTGCCATTGACGATAATCGAATGATGTCATCATAATGGTAGGTTTATCAGTTAAGCTTATGGGATGTGCTCGTCCAGGACAAGTGAGTGTCACAATTAGAAAAATAAGCTAGCATTAGATACATCGAATTCTGGAGAACGAAATAGTCTAAATAATCTAAAGTCATTTTAAGTAACTACTGTAAATCATTGTGGTCAGTGTAGAGTTATATTACAACTCTTATTTCAACAAGAGGCAGCCTCAAAAACTATGTTGAAGATCTATCTGTGACTGAGTATCAGGGTTGTAAATCGCTAACGCCTACAATGCAAATGTATACAGAAGACGCTCGCAGACGTTACGATTAAAAGCCCTGCTAATTCGGCACATATTATGTAGTGCAAATTTATAGGGCAATTTGAACGGTTAAGTAAACAATTTTCGAAATGGATCTCAATATTAGAATAATGATGAACAAAATATAAGCAAAATATCTAGTTTCAACAAGCACAGGCATCCAGTACTTGAAAAAACGCTGGAAAATGATGTTAATGAATCTATCATTCTTAAGAAACGTCAAGTTTTTAATATTTGCTAAACATCATGATTATCAAACAAAACTAACACAGCCAGATGTTAAACGTTTATTCAACTATGGAGATACCAATGCTCATTGGCCCAAAATGTGAGTTTAGACGAAAAATGCCTTTTAAGTCTGAGGTTGAAAATTTTGTCCTACATTGTCTCTCACGAAAATGTTCCTATTAGTGAGTTTATTATTCTAGTGTCGATGAAAATGAAGTTGGTTCTGAGTTTCGAAGAGATGAATAATCTAATATTAATATTTGCTAATATATTCTTCAAAATTGTACGTTAGAAAATTTGAAGCAACTTTGTTGTACATATTTTTCAGCAGTTTCTAAAATGACCTCATTAGAATAGTTTCACCTGGTTAAGTTAGTTTTTTATGTATAAAATTTATCAGAAACAGTGTGCTCCCATGATTATTAGAGCATTAAACTTTTCATCTTTTTATGTACTGATATATCGCAAGCATTTACCAAAGTTATGATTTTTATTTTTTATTAAAAATATAAGCTTTTAACTTATAGTAAAAATCTCTATGATTAATGCAGTTAGAGAAAAATATCTCAATGGTGTTTGAAAGGATTTTTATAAAAGTTTACTATTTCTAAAAAAAAGCTCAGTTTAAACATAACATTTCCGGTTATGAAGAGATAATATAGAATAGTAAAACCCTTTCCAAATACCTCTGAGAAATATATATTGATCTACCGAGAGTTCAACATTGTTCGAAAGCATTTTTTAAGAAATTCTATCATAAAATTTGTTTGGCTAGCGATAAGTAGTAGCGTACATCAAAATATGTGTACTTCTATGCTCTGACATAGCTTTTCTGATAATATAAAAACAAACTGATTTTCATAGGGAAACTAACTTATCTTTGAAAAGTAGCTTTAGGTTTACAAAATTTGCAAACCTAAAACTTTTCGGAAGAATATATGCCCTATACTGTAAAAAACATATATTCTTTATTTCGCTATTAATAGGATTGTTATCAGTAACACTAAAAGGATATCCTTACTCTAAGGAACAATTGAGGATGATAAAGTTTCACTAAAATTTCAAAATTGGTTCGAAAATTAATCTTTCCGTCTAAATTCGTATTCCAAACGCTCCTTCAAATGTACTGAAAATTGAATAAACGGAATCGTTTAGATCAAAAAATCATATAAAATTAATGTACACTCCATTGCATTGTTGTTTAATATGTTGAAATGAAACAAAGGTTGTTCTCCGCTGTGTCCCAACTTCTAAAGATATAGGATCAAAACTTATCCTACTTAATAAGCTATTTCTGAAGAAAAAGCATTAGTTTTACAGTACTACAATATTTAAGTGACCTGTCGTTAGTCACGTCACACAGAAAAATGTTCAAAAAAGTAACAAGTGGCCTATTCTCTCTTTACAGGTGAGGAGGATCAGACATACATTCAGTGGATGTGGCTGCACCAGGTAAGTGATGTGGGATTTGCGTCGTCTACCTTTCCGACTCTATTTCTGTTTCTATTTTTTTTTTCTCTAAAGGGACACCCCAAGCGTTGCGAATGCGGACACTGGTTCAAGCTGGTCGAGAAGGCCCCTGTTTAAGGCGTTTTAACAGAATGTAATTGTAGAGAACAGCAACCATATGTTACAAGCAAAATAAAAGAAAGGATTCACAAAAAGCGATAGAATCAGTAATTAACCCCTCTTCGTCAAGAACAGCGATCAAGTTCAAATAAACAGTAAATTGAGAAAATTGAACCCCGATGTTCAGTGCAGTCCTTTTTTCCACATCTTTTTTTTAATTTTCGCTATGTTTCAGTCACTGCTAAGAGATAACAAAATAAGGATAAGCAATTCATTATTAGTATCCTTTCTCCTTTAAATACAAACAGAGAAATATAAAATACGGGATGGTGTCATAGTCAAAATAATAAATGTCCGTTAAATTTAAACTCCAACCGGTGGCGTCATCTGTTAGCAGTGTTGGAAAATTGGGGGAAATGTTTGTGTTGAAAGAAATTCCTTTACCTGCGCAATTTAATTGTTTCCAAGCTCAATAATATAAAACACTGGGTTCTTCCTTAGCTCAGTCGGTAAAGGCGCAGCTACAATGCAACACCATGCTGGAGGTGGCTGAGTTCGATTCCCGGTGGAGTCTAAGAATTTTTCTTTAAGGAAAATTTCTCGACTCCCTGGGCGTAGGGTATGATTTGGATTGTACTCCAAAATCTCAACGAGGCAGTTTAAGGTGGCGTTGTTCACTGCACCGCATATCGTACGCAGCACATTCCATAAAAATACACCAAGGATGTGATGGTCTTCCGGAGTCATGTGCTGTAGCTGTAGCGGACACGTACACGGGTAAAAATCCATGTAAAATTCAACATAACCCTCTGAGAAACACATGAAGTTTATATGGCAAATGAAAAGTATTTGTGGCCACACATAGTGGTCATTTGTACACATAGGAAGTATGTGTGGCTACAAATAGATATCATTTGTTGATCAAATTGCAAAAAATCATGTGTGGGACACATAGATATTATCATTGCTTTTTAGCACATCGAAGCTACTGACGAAATGGAAATTTCTGGAAGTATAAAATTCAGAGCTCCCTCATGTACCTCGGCATCCATCTTCCACTAACAGTGAGCGCACGCTGCGCAGCAACGTATCAATTGTGTGCCAGCTATTAGAGTGTCTAAGCTATGCGAAAAAAAAATCTAGTAGGGAAGTAGGTTCGTTAAATCCTCCGCTTCTTAGCATCTTGCTATGAGGTACAATATGGCTACCCACGGCCTGTCGATTTGCCAAATTTGGAAAACTTCTCCATTGAATTATCTCAAATTATAATATTCTGCCCACTATATCACAAAGCATTGCGATTAGTTGAGCAGTATATAGATAATGAAATCATTGGCTAAAGGACCCAGTCTTCCCCAGTTTGTACGAAAGTGATGAGCTTGGAAATTAATAAATCCATAAATTTTCCAGAAGGCCTACCAAATCCGTCAATCGTAAATTTAGGTAGATTAGAACACGTTACGGCAGAACTTTCAAAAGTGGCGCGATAATATGTTCCTACACATAACCTATTCATCTATTTCAAGGCCGCATACCATACTGCTATAGAAGGTGTCCCCGCACCCCCCCCGCGAGAATTTTTAATTATTTTCCCCCCCAGGGGGGGGTTCGAGAAAACGTGACGATCCATACAAAAAAATTTGAAGATCCATACAAAAAACGTGACATGGGGGGGGGGGGGGTTACAAAAAGTCAATTTTTTGCGTGACGTAATTAATGAACGTTCCCCTAGACTGCTTGAAACATACAAAGGACTTCTACAAAGCAATGGTCTTTCCTGCCTCCTGTTTAATGTTGCGCTAAAATGTGTTATGAAGCATTGTACGTAAGGTACAATTTTCGATTAATCCAGCCAATAATGCATCTGTTTCGCTGACGACGTGGGCATTTTGGAATGAACGTTACAAGCGGTGCTTATCAATACACCAATCTGAAACGTGAGGTTGAAATATTAAAGGTGAATACCTCGAAGACTAAGTACCTTGGTGGTACAAGGAACCGAACGTGACAGAGCTCACATAGGCCGAACTGTAATAATCTGCAGGGATGATTTCGAGCTGGTTCCTCGGATCATTGGTGGCTTCGGATAACAACTGCAAAAGAGGAATTCGTAGACGCATCATTGCCGTTATGCGTGCCTACTGTGGAGTCCAAAATACCCATTTAAAAAGTGTATCATGTACAAGGTGCTGATAACCGGTAGCTCTGTACGGGCATGAGACGTGGACAATGCTCGAGGAGGACTTGCATGCACTTGCAGTTTTCAAACGACGTGTGCTTTGAACCATTTTCGGTGGAAAGAAGAATAAACCACGAGTTAGCGCAACTGTATGACGTACGCATTATCCTGAAAGTCGTCAAAACTGGAGGGGACATGTTGTGAGAATGCCGGACAACAATCCCGTAAAAATGTTGTTTCCCTCAAATACGGCCGGAACAAAACGCAGAGGTGCGCAGTGAGTAAGATGTGTTAGAGAGTTAGAGCAAGTGGCAAGAGCTTGAAAGTGTAGGACACTCGACGAACTGGAAACAGGCAGCTTTAAACAAGTTTAGTGGTTAAACATTGTAACGCAGGTATAAACCTAATGGGTTATTGGACCAGTATAAATTAGAAAAGAAAGAATAGATTGCTCTTCAGGCCGTTAATATTGCTTGCTGCAGATATAAATTCCAGTAGTAAACTCGTTTACTGTTGCATTGTTGCAAACATTAATTTGAGACAACCCCTCCAACTAACCTCTTTAAACCCCCCACTCCTTATTCCAACCTTTCAACTATGAATTTCTTTTTATACAACCCCTTGCGTCTATTACTTGATTCTATACTCCACTTTGATTACTTATATTCTTCTTATATCTTTCCCTCCCCCCTTCAAAAACAGACCATTTACACTGTCAAAAAAGACCGTTTCTTATTGGTCGCTTTGACAACCACCACTACCGCCTCCGTCGAGTTATTTTACAAGCAGGCAGTTTGTTGTTGGTTTGGCGGTGTTGCTAGTAGTCACCATTTTTTCACTTTTTTCGTTTGTGACAACTAGAACAAAAGTTCACTTTTGCAGTGGTTCGAAATGAAGTGCAAAGCGATAAATTGTGGTCGCAGTGACGTGTCACATCCGGGTCTCCAGTTTCATCGGTTCCCGAGAGATCCAATCGTTCGCCGAAAGTGGATGAAGGCCTGCATTGGGAACGCACGTGAGGAAGACATTCTCCTGCTCAAGATTTCGCCCCACAGCAGAATTTGCAGCGTAAGCATCAATGAAATTCAATGAAACCTCATAAATTAACGATTAGTTTGATGCAGCTTCATTTCCCGAACGGCAAAAGAAATGCCAATGGAACTTGGAATATTCCAATTGCCGTCACTACGCCGGATGAAGAGTGGCAGGAAATGGAGGTGGTTGAGAAAATTATGGTGATGAGCATAGTGGAACAGGATATGCTGCATCAAATGGAGAATTTACGGATTATGAAATAGTGGAAAACATTGACCAGGTACCTATGCTAGGAGGAGATGCTATGTCACAGTCTCGACTACGAGGGGAAATTTTTCGTTTGAGAGAGCAAGTTACCAAGCTTAAGAGGTAATTTGCTAAATATTCGATTGGATGGAATGCTTTCAGCTTCATTGAATCACATCTTCTACTTTAGATCGATTCGTCGTTGGAGAAGTCGTTACGGCAATCTGGTTGCGCGAAAGAAAACAGATGATTCGGATGTCGTAGATTCGAACTCGTTGGATATTGCCTGTAAACAAATTTTCAACGACGATCAATTGAAGCTTCTCTCCGGAAAAGTTCGTCAAGTGAAGCAGTGGTCGGAAGCAACGATAATGGATTCGCTGCAAATCCGATTTGCATGTCAGGGTGGCTACGACAAGCTAATAAAAAAAGAGGCTTTCCGCTCCCATCGACTAGAACACTGCTGCGTCGAATTGCAGACGTTCACTTTCCTCCTGGTATAATTAAATCATTCTAATGTTCTGTAAAAGTTTTAGTTGATGGTTTCGAAAAAATTAGGTATCCTTGAAGATATTTTTGGACTGCTGAAATTCAAAGTGGCTGGCATGACAGAATTTGAGCGGGATTTTAGACTGGTTCTCGACGAAATGAGCATCGACGAAGCAGAAGAGTGGTGTGCAAGCACTAAACAGTTCGTTGGAAAGACGACTCTGCCTCCATCTGATGACTTAGCGTCTAAAGGCTTGGTTTTGATGCTTGTTGGAGTTGCTAAACGGTGGAAGCAAGTTGTTGCGTACGAGTTTACGAAAGCATCAATTCCTCCAGAGCAACTCAAGAAGCTAGTGTTGTCCGTTATTGAAAAATCGGAAGAGCTTGGCTTGCGAGTACAGTTTGTTACCTCTGACTCCGGTTCCGAGAATCAAAAGATGTGGAAGGATATGGGGCTGAACATCAAAAACCAGAATATCTTGTCTGATCTGGAACTGCAGCATCCCATCGACAACAGTCGAAAACTGGAGATCGTGCCCGATCCAGTCCATGTTTTTAAAAATGCAATTCATGGATGGATCAACAACAGATTTCTCGTCGTTCCAAAATGGTATGTCAATAAAAATGGCCTTTCATCGGATATTGTGCATCGGGATCATCTGAAAGAGTTGGTCGAATTCGAGGCAGGGAATCAATTGAGAATGGCTCATAGGTTATCTCCAGCCGACGTGGCGTTTGATGTTCCTGTTTCGTCTGTCGACAAAATGAAAGTATCTAACGCAACAAAATACTGCAATCGAGCGGTTGCTGCTGCGCTACGCGTAGTGGCTTCCGAGAAAAACCGACATGAACTGCTAACCACAGCATGCTACATTGAGGACATGTCAGACTGGTACGGAACACTCAACAATCGTTCGGAAGATCATGCGCTGCGCCAATCAGACCCAAAAGCTTTACAGGTAAGGATTCCACGATATCATAAAAACATCGATACTTTTACTTCAAAGCAATAGCGAAAGAAAGTATCGATACCAGGAAAATATCGTATCGAACATATCGATACCTACGGGGATCAAATGAATACTTTTCTGTTAGCTCAAAGTAAACTACTGAATTTATCAAATTTGTAAAGCAATTAGAATTGATCTTGTAAGGTATCTTCTAAACATATTTTGAAAATTTAGCAAGTTGGCAGTCATTTTTAGACATACCTCGCCATACAATTTTAGACTGCAAATGAGGTCTATCACCTAATTTTGGGTGTAACACAAATTACTAGTCACCCTGTATATGATAGGGGTATTAGTATTTATGAATTTAAGGAGATACGCCAGGATTTACATGAGAGGCTAATGATTTCATTAGCACTCATTACAAAGAGTATTCATTTGAATCAAATATTTTCAATTCATACCTTCTTGGTATCGCATTGAAATGTAACAATTACAATTATTTTATCCCTAACAATAGGAAACAATAAACCGTCTTGAAAATACCACTCGTTTAATTTACGATGTACGTGTTGGAGAATTATGCCGATGGAAACCGTGGAAGACTGGACTAGTTATATGCACGAAAGCCATTATCCGACTGATCTTACGATTTTTTGCTAGTGGTCACAAGAGGATCTTCACTTCCCGCTTTGTTCAAGACTGTCTGGAGAGCCTTTTTTCAGCTATAAGATCCAAGCAACGTCGACCCACACCACGGGATTTTGGTAGAAACTTAAAGACAGTAACATTATCGCAGTATATGGCTCCTGTTCCAAATTCGTCATACTCATTTGACGACCAGGAACATCTGGTAGGAATGGCAGATTTTCTTTTTCAGCGTCGCAAGCAATCCAACGAGCAAAATACAACAGCATCAGATCGACAGATGACAGTTGTCGACAACAGTGATGCAGTAGATATGGATTATGAAATGCTGCAGGAAGTTTCCGGTGAGGTGCTGGACCGAGGAGAGCTGAATGCGCTCTTCTACGTTACGGGCTACGTGTTAAAAAGTCTAGCGAATAAGGGTACTGTTTGCAAGCAATGTGTCAAAATGACGGAGAGTCCAAAGGGTGCTCACTCCGACTATCAAAGCTTCACTTTCTATCGAGCGAACACCATTAAGAAAAACATCCACTTTCCATCCATTGATACCTTCAATTTTTTCAAAGCCATGGAAATCGTGTATCGCAATTCGATAAACTTTATCATTTCGAACAAGGATAAAAACAATGTTGAACAGAAGGTAGTGAATGAATTGGCACTCCTTCCGAACATTTTCCACTGCTCATCCTTCAAGATGACATTGGTGCGACGTTATGTATCATTCCGGCTAAAGTCAGGGCAGAAGCGTAAGCAACGGAAGAAAAAGTTCGATAGCAGAAGTATGCTATCATAGAAGCTGGAATGGTGAAGGGAGAATGCATATTTGAAATAATAAATGAGAAATATTAATCTGTTTAAAAATGTAAAGATCATTTTCTTGTGGTACCTTTTTTTAATCCTTAAAATACATCCACATTGTTTCTCTATGGCTAGCAAAACAAATATTCAATCATATTAAAGTTTGCTCTTACTAGAAAATGATATACTGTTGGGTTTTTGGATTTGGAAAAATGATACTTTCTGGAAAAATAAAGATCAGAAAAAAGCTTACGAAGATTTAAAAATAACGCGTATTATTTATTTGAATTTTTAATATCATCCTTTTCTTCCCTGTAAGGCAGTTTTGTATTCGTAGAGCCTCAAATTCACGAACCTCTCCATTTAAAATATTGACAATTGTTAAACGTTTACCTTATTGAATATTACCAAATATTAAAAGAATATTGACGAATTTTGATTATATTTTTAATTACATTATTTTCAATAGGATTACTGTGTAAACATATCTGCCAACACTGGAGCGACCCCCGTATCATAGCAATCATAAATTTATAAGAGGTCATCTCTCTCTGAGCTGACAGGTCCTGTCCTAGAAGTTTACACCGAAGTCATACAAATAGGTTTCCTGTTACGAGTAGTCAAGATGAGCCGCAAAATTTCCTTAACAGATTCCACAGTATTGCGGACCAGCATCGGATGCACGAGGGCATTTCATCTTCGCCTGCCTGGGAGTACTTGTGCAACGTAACTCACTTCGTAAAAACGATAATACAAATCGACGTGCAGTTTATGTCTGTTGCCATGCTGCAGTCTTTTTGCACTGAATTTTGAATTCCAATGCATACTAAAAAACAGGCAGTTGACCGAAATGTTTATTAATAAAAACACGGAGGTTACCCATCACACAACGAAGCAAAATAATGTTGTGGGTGTGAAAGAAGCCATCGATCGTCTTGAGATATCTTTGTGATATAAAAAATATGCTGACGGCGACTAGAAACATTGGCTCTACCGGCAATTTTGTCACAATACTAGTTTATGTCGCTGTGAAGGAATCGACACAAAAATCATCATCATCAAAGCCATGACGTCAGGTATAACGAATGATTTGAAAAGTGTGAGTGGAGAGGTTACAGATCCCTCAAGTTTCACATTGTCTTCCATGCACAGGAATCCAATGCATGGGTTGGACATTCTAAAAGAGCTGAAATCATTACCTGCCAATGTAACGGCGTCATATGATAAGCCATTGACTCCACCAGTCGATCCGTGCCCAAGCCTAGAAAACGAGCTTATAGACAGTAACAACAATAATTCCGATGACTCAGGCTGGTGACTTCTGGGTATAAGAAAGATGTGGAGAGCCGATTGGGCGGGGTGGCACGTTGCACCGTTTGTCTCAGCAAAATATGGCAGAAATGGCAAGGAAACGAAGGGATCGACGAAAAAAGCGTGCAACATTAAAAGCAACAACAATAATAAATACAACGTAAAATTCGATAGTGCACACAATAATCACCCTTATTCTTGTTTTCGTTCGAATAGATTACGTTCGAAAGTATGTCACATTCTTATTCTTGTTTTCGTTCGAAGCAATTCGAACATCGTTCGTTCGAACGAATTGTCTTATTCCCATTTTCGTTCGAATGCGTCAGTTGGCCTGTTTGAGAAACGTCACTTTTCACTAGCGAATCGCGTATACGAAAAGTAGTTTTTAGCAGGAGACATTAATGCTCACCATGCAGGAAATTAACCAATAAAACATGGCAAAAAAAAAAAAAAACATGGCCAAGAGTCGAAATAATTCTAGTTTTTATTGAGAACAGAAGTACGGTCCAACTAAATGACGGCTTACCTACTCTACGTACGGTATCGTTGTAACAATTATAAGATTATAACAATAACACATCTTCGACAATAGATTTAACAATAGTTTCATCTTGCCTGGCACCATACACTGAGTGGTCAGTATTAAACTACGAAATTTGTGGAGATCATAAAGTAATAATATTCAAAATAATCAACCAAGCACACAAATGCATTTACAACACAAAACTTATTAATAAGTAAAAATCCATAACAAACCTTAACTAGAACCTGTTGCTGTTGCTAAAACCTGCTTGTAGAAGATCCCGATATGCCACACAGTCTAGACAAGTAATTGTAATTGTAGTTTATTTAAACGGCAGCCTGTTCGTTACAAAAACTTTTGCTCAGGGCAAAGAAGTCAAGGAAGGACATGTAAGCCGGTGAGGCTTGACAGGCCCTCACCTAGATAGTGACTAAGGTGAGGTACCCACTGATGACGCGGAAGTGTGATTTCTGTTGAAGAATGCCAAAATTTCATGTGTTGACATGCTAGCAGATGTCATACCTTCGCTTCATCAGTGGGCGTCTCGCTCGACTAACAATGGTTTCAATGGTGGCAATGTTTTCCTCGTGTCAGGGGTATCTAAATTTGATTTGAGCGGAGACCTGCCTCGAGCCGTCAATTGTCACCTCGTAAGTATGACAACTTGTCTCACCTCAGGGAATCTGTGATGTACAAAGCATAGTCCTGCTCATATCAATAGCCTTCCTTTTCCCTCTTGATGGAGAAGATGGGCGTATTGATTAGATAGCAGTTTGTTAACAAATAGTTTTCCTTAATAAATAGGAATAAGAGTGATAAAGCAAGTCATATGACAGATTCCTCTATGCAATATACTAAATATTCCATTACCAACGCTACGCTAATACTTTCGGAAATGCAACCGCAAATGTGCAAAATTGCCTGTATTAGTTATATGACAATATAAGAAACCACTCTTTGACCGCTAGTTTGAACGAAAATAATAGCCAAACCAAATAATGAATGATGTTCACGATGTGGTATGGTATGCAGTCATCATCTATGGTTTAGCACAAAGTTCTTCGAAATCAATTTTTCATAAATCAGTTTTATCGAAGTTATTATGCAAACAATTATAAATAAACAAATATGGGAAAATAAGTCAATCAATTAGAAAAACTGACGATCGAAATATTGAAAAATGATTACACTTATACAAAAAGTCGAGTAGACGAATATTTTTGTTTCTCTTCCCGCAACATTCTTTCTCTCACATTCCGTGCATTGCCTTGTAATTTAGCGCGTTTCAAACCAAGAAGATTCAAAATTGACCGTTTTAATGTTTTTTTTTTGTCGAAAATATTCCGCTGAAACCTTAAAAGGCAGAACTACTAGAACTTTGCTGCTGTTGTTGTTGAAGCATTTGTTGTCGTTCGCGACCTTTCTTGGCTAGCCGTTCCTTGGCTTCGGCTAAATATTTCATAATTTCTCGCTTTGTGATTTCGGCAGCTTCGTCACTCATCCTGCTCAACACCAGCTCGAGGTCGTCAAAAAACTCTGCATTCTCCGAACGAAATTTGATGTCCTGGGCCAGTTTGTCCGAGATCATCGCTAATCGGTTGTAGAATATCATTTTGACCGCACCACGGGTCCTTGGTCGCGAGCGGATATCTTTGATGATGGAGTTAATGGAACTGTCCTCCTCGTCCGGATCTGTGTCTGCAAATATTTGGACATTATTTCTGTCATATCTTTTATCTGTATTGCTTACCAGTGCTTGCATCCTCCGGTGTGTCATCGATAGGTTCGTTCGGTTCACGTAGACAGTAAATTAGCTCGTCATTTTCGTCATTAGCAGCACACAAATGATCCATTAGGGTGCGAATCCGAGCTAGACGAACTGTTGTTTCCCATATCTGGAAGGTGTTGGTAGAAATATTGTTGATACGTTCACCTGTTCGGAACCGCTGTTGATCCATCCTGCTTAAATCGGCATATTCATAAAATCAATCAAATAATATCTACCGATATTACAAAATACCTTGATGCTACTATACAAATTTCAATATAAACACAATTTATTAGGGTGTCGTAAACACAAAAACAGAAAGATAAATTTATCTATGGGAAAGGACCAGGGATGAAGATTTATCACGTCTTCCTCACGGCCACCGCAACCTCTAGTGCACTGTTGCCAATTCGTATCACAGGTAAAAACTTAAGCAATGTTAAAACTTATGTCGATAAATGCAGCAGCTAAGCTTATTTTTTGGAAATCCTGAGATTTTTGAACTGTTCGGAAATCTCGGGAAACCAAAAAGTAAACAGTTTACTCTAACGATACAAAACTTGTTAAGTGATCGCTGACATATCTGACAAGTTATCGTTATTCATAAATTTACCACATAGGATGATTCACAGACTATGGGACTTAAGACCACAGGAATGAAGCGGCTGGCATCTACGAACAACAATCGTGCACAGAGAGGAATTTGATGGTCAATTTTACCATTATTGGGGGTTAGGATGACTATTGCAGTATAGTGATTTTGAACCGACTATGATCATGGTCAAAACTACCATTAAAAATAGTTGATGCAACATTTTCCATAATGTCGGAATAGTCCTTGTTACCATGATCATAGTCAAAAATGCCATGAACGTGGTGAATTCTACCATTTTCATGGTTATTGAAACCATTATATGCGATAGTCATCCTGACCATGATTTAATTGTCGGTACAACGATGAAATTTTTCTCAGAGTGAAGTCGAAAACTTGGTGCTGCGTGTGGTGCGAATTTGACAGCTCGATTGTCTTGAAGGCTTTATGCAGCAAACACAATAGACCATTGCTCGGAATGTATTAACCTCACTTTTTGACAGTTTAGGGAGCTTGTTTACATGGTGTTAGAATTTGAACCGCTCAAGCGATTTTTTTCAGTGGCTTTTTCTGGATTCTGTACGATTAGATTCAGGAAATGATGTAAAAATAAGCACTGGTGTCTGTTTTCCGGCAATTTTACTTCAATCGTAATAAATTCTGAGCACAAAATTTCAAACCGATCTTACCGAAAATATTCTAAGTCAACGTAAACAAGCTCCCTGAACTGTCAAAACCGCCTTGATGACGCCATCGTGCAATGATCTATATTCGCGGCGGAAGTTATCGTGTTTTGTCGTTAACTCGATTCGAGAGAAAAATCTTCCGTGTTGTACACAGAGACAAATTTGATAGTCAATTTTACCATTATTGGGGTTTAGGATGAGTATTGAAGTATAGTGATTTTTAACCGACTATGATCATGATCAAACGACCATTAAAAATAGTTAATTCAACATTTACTATAATGTCGGAATAGTCCTTGTTACCATGGCCATAGTCAAGAATGCCATGAACGTGGTAAATTCGTCCATTTTCATGGTTATTGTAACCATTATATGCGATAGTCATCCTGACCATGATTTAATTGTCGGTACAACGATGAAATTTTTCTCAGAGTAGGGCATATGTATTACGTCTAGTGCATCATTGAAGTTGGATTAAAGCTGAAAAGGGCCCCACTAAGATCGAACTAATGCTATTATCGTTGCAACTGAAAACCGGAATAACCCACTGGCGCCAAACGGTTTTTCTCTCGTTCTGTACGAATGAATTGTGGCGCATCTAGTGCGCTGTACAGCGCATCTGATGTGCTACACAGCGCACTAGATGCGACCCTTTGTTGGCATACGGAAAAGCAGTTATATTTATTTGCGCGAGTGATTTTTTTGGTTTTCAACTGCAACGAGAATATATCTATTGTAATGCCATAAGACATCGCTAAAGTAGCATTTTTGCATTGGTAATGCATCACTACATTCTTAAGCTAATCTAACGCTTCATTCCTTGACAACTGTTGAATAGATGCGATCTCGCATTACCGATTTTGATTTTGGGTTGAATAAGTGCCATACTATAATGCTTGTGGTTACTTGGGTTAATACCTGTTAGCTACCTCCAACGTTCTTCCAACTGTTGACGAATAGCTTGAGTCATTGCCATAATGGCATCCTCTTTTGGCACATAATCCTGCACTGCAGAAAATTTGAAGCGGCCAGGACAAAATATGGGATCGATAGCTCGAGCCTTTAGTCCCATGATGCCCACTGATGTGGCGGAGGTGTGGTATCACATACCATGTCAAAATATCGAGACAAAGTCTTGTGGCGTGAGGTGAACGTCGACAAGGTGTTTTGACATGCTAGCAGATGCCGCACCTCCACCACATCAGTGGGCGCCTGGCCTTATACGGCGTTGTGCAACGACGATGATAGCGAAAAGCGATTGCTGAAGTATCTGCATGATAGCAACATTTATCGGAAACAGGTCAGTATCGACTAACTATGGAAAACGAAGACAGAAGCGAATTTTAAAAATCCCAAGGACAGGAAGAAAAACAGAAGCATTTGAAAATAAACATCAAAAGAAATGAAAAAGGAAAACGATAGCGAGGAAGATGTCGTGAAATAGCATAATGGAGGAAAAAATGTTGAAAAAGAAGATTATGGGAAGGAGAAAAGCATGATGGAAAAGAAGAAGGCCGAGAGGAAGATTACAAAAAATAAGACTATGGAGATGAAGATAATGAAATAGAATAGAATATACATGATGGAGAAGAAAGTGATAGAGAGAAAGATGACGGAGAGGAAGATGACTGAGAAGAAGATGATGGGGAGGAAGATAATGAAAAGGAAGAAAACAAAGAAGAACATGACGAAGATGAAGATGACGGAGAATAAGATGGCGCAGAGGAGAGGAAGATGATGGAGAAGAAGATGGCGCTGAAGAAGATAACTGAAAAAAAGATGATGGAGAGGAAGATAATGAAAAGGAAAAAAAAAGAAGAGTATGACGAAAAGAAAGATGAAGAAGAGGGAGGAAATGAAGAAAAACATGATGGAGAAGAATATGACGGAAAAGAAACAGAACATGTTGAAGAGAAATAGAAGATAACGAAGGAAAGAAATGTGTGAAAATTATGAAACAAAAGCCATAAGGGGGAAGATATTGCAACTGTTTAAAGAATTGCTGCTGACCGGCAGTGGATGGATCGATGACCTTCCCTGCTGCGATAATGCTTATGGGGTTACACTTTTTCCCCTCGGGTGTTTGACGAGAGTACTGCCTGGACAGATTATCCGTCGGACTCGGCAGGGAATGTCTGCTTCCCTAAAAGAACGCTCGGCTGGATATCGGCGGCTCAAACAGTGCACTAATTTCAATCACCGTGGTTGATCGCGAGTTGAAAAAAAAACAAAAGAGGTAGTGCGGAGTGCGAAAAAAAACTGAACCTAAGCTCTTCAGCGTTCGATGCGAAATCAGATTCCAAACCTATGTTAAATTCCGTTTACTGAAACGGAAAAGTAAAGCTTGGTATCGTGTTGGAAAGAAATTTCTGTTTCTATCTAAATCCCATGTTAAATTCCGTTTACCGAAACGGAAGAGTAAAGAATCGAAAAGAAAATTCTGCAGCAGTATCCACCTGAAAAGAACGAAAAATAAAATTGGAATTTGTAAGGTTTCCACGCAAACTAATGGGAGCTGTCACTTTTACTTTCGGAAAAATATTCCGTGGACCTTTGCCGGATCAATTCTTCCGAAATTTGTTGAAATTGATAAGGTTTTTTTTTCCAGTGCGCCTTTTTGTACCAAGGGTATTAAATTGTACCAAGTGCAAACAGTTGGGTCATACGGCTACTTTTTGCGACAACAAGCAATTGGATAATGATGCCTCCAGAGCAAGACTATTGGATACCCTTGTGGCCCGAGGCAGACAACCCTTCCTCGAGGTAAGGGATGTTTTGGGAATGCGTGATCTTCCCTACATGCAAGCGATTTACGAGTTCCTTTGTTTGTCTGATCTAAGAGTGTAATGTCATCACCCCCTCCCTTTCACTCTAGTGAATTCCCTGTTATTGTGTCCCAGTAATATTATCCTTTTGTGTCCGTGCTACTTGTACCTGCCCAGCAAGCTGTGGTCACCCATCTGCATGCGGCTTAGTTCCTGAAAGGGACTACAGAGACCGCGGATTTGGTAGATGACGCAACCAGCAGCAGCAAATAATGGCTTAAATAAGCTACCTGCCTAGCCCTTTCCAAA
Source organism: Aedes koreicus (assembly GCA_024533555.2). NCBI lineage: Eukaryota > Metazoa > Arthropoda > Insecta > Diptera > Culicidae > Aedes > Aedes koreicus. Next base: position 44,611 of record JAHHFK020002388.1, on the reverse strand, counting down.
CGATAATTTGACCTATTAACCTCTAACCTATTAACCTCGAGCCATGAGTAATTGGCACCCCACTTTTACTAATAAAGAAAAAATAAAACTTTGTTATCAACCATATTGAATATCGGCTCCGTAAAATGTTACACACGCCTGAGCGTAACAAATAAACGAACTAATCAAAAAAAAATAATGTGCTTTTCAGCATTTAACGCCGATGACGCAATATGCACGGAAAATAATAATTCTCTTAAATTTATTGCAATGTATAAAATGTATTGATTCAATGCATACTTTTTATGCATTGCAGTGATTTAAAAGGAATGAAGCGGAGGAAGTAATATATAATATGCATTTCAGCATTTTCGATTATCCGTGTACAATCCTAGTTCAAAAATGGACTTCAAGCGGCCTTCAACCAACTGCCAAATTAGACATGAACCGCATTTCAAGTCCATCGGTTGTAACATCTGAAGTGCAATTGAAGTACGACTGTACTAGGACCGGAAGTACGATTGAAGTAAAAAACGGGGACTTGGCTACTTCAATTGTACTAGGCTCCGCTATCTTTACGATCACTTTACTAGTTTATTTCCAATTCGGCTGTTTTATCACCAACTTATTTTTATGACTCCAAACCATTGAAGCATGTAGGAATAGAAAAAATACTTTGTAATATAATTGTTATTTGATGTCCTAAAAGGAACCTTTCGCTTAAGGTGCCAATTATACGCTGAATTCCCCTTCATACATTTCTGGAGAATGACACTTTCCGAAGAATGATTTTAAAATCCGGGAATTTTGTATATGATTTTTAGGGAATAGTTTTCTGGAGAATGTAATATTAAGGATTTATAGAATATAGTTCGGATTAAGAATAAATGCTATCTTATTTTTTTTACTAGCGTTGTACAATGGTCTTAAAGTCACATTAGGAGGAGAAACATGTTGGCTCTTAAACCGTTAGTTCTAGATGTATGCTTTCAGCAAATATGTGGTATATATGCTGATCTTTTGTTTTTAATGTTAAATTAGAAAGGTCTCAATGGTTAGGAAGTACACAACTTTCATCTATATTATTTAGTTCTCTAAACGCAAATAAGGCTGTGTATCTAGAATTAACAGCTCTGCGCAAACAAGTTCATCCCCCTGAATTCTGTTTTAAGATCATTGTTCATTATATTTACGATACCTAATATGCATGTAAATGTATAATATACTGTATATTCATCATCATCATCATCATCATTGTGTTCTACAACATAAAAACAAAAAAATCGCTCATACATTTGCCTTATGCTTTTGTTCATAATCATTTGCGTCTTTTTTTTGCGTTTCACAAAAACAAACAAAAGAATACAGTATAGTTAAACCTCTAAGCAGTGCAATTTCTCATACGTACGTTCGCTTTGTAATTTTGTTTGTTTACTTCGTAATAGTTGCTTGATCTATCAGTAACAAATCCTGACTATAAATATTGTTTCGTAACCAATTAAACTGTTTTCTTTTTTTATGATTTCTTCTATTCAACCCGGCCGGTTCGACTATTTTATAAGTTAGGTGTCGTTTTAAACTAGGGCTTAATGCTTTTATTAGTTTCAAAGTGTACGTGGTACCGCGGGATCTGCAGTGTTTCTATTTCTAAATCTAACCTACGGTTAGGAAGATTAAGTGAGAAAAAAAATGATAAAAACCAGTATTTTGATTTTCTTTGCTTTGCATTTCTAGGGAGGTTTACACTCTCAATTGTTCGCTAATGCCTGCAGATTGATTTATTCTAAACTGTTCTTTATCTAGTACTCGCTAGTATTCTGTTTCTAAATAATTGGATTGAAATCAATTCTTGTCTGCTAGAAAACGAGCAAGATAAGCACAAAAAGGCGACACAAGGTGTTGTTTTGTGTATTTGCTCGCTAGCAGCTTCACTAACGGCGTTCGCATTCACTCAAAAAATCGTTCAAAAATTCGACCGAAACCCAAAACATTGCAGTTAATTTTTAGCAGTTTTGCCTCTTGCGTTAAAAAATATTTACACCCGATTTTTTTCTTTCTTTTGTTTGATGTCTGACGTGATTCTAAAAAAATCACGTTGCTCTCACGAGTTACAATCTGACAAGTTTGTTCAAGAATTATCATAATGGATTTAATTCAACGCTGGATTTTACAACTAGCAGTGCGGGCAAAAAGAGGAACAATCGTTTGCGTCCAGAATCTATATAGGATATCTCATTGTTTATTCTGCATCAGAACCACGGACATGGGATCAGTTTTGTATAGATATAGGTATATGAATAATAATTTAGTACAAAATAAAATTACCTTTAAAAATATCTCTCGCTTACAGTAACATACACAAAGTATGAGAAGAAATAAGCTTAAAAATCCCAGTAAAATGACTACAACCTTGATGTTTTACTCCTATAACTGCTTCTGGCCTGCTGAACAGTTCCTGAACATAAGTTCCGACCTCCGTCACTGCTAACAGTATTGCTATGATTGTTGATCAGCTGACTTGCCAACGATCTTCGTCGTGTGTTCAGAAGCTGGTGCTGTCGCTGATGCACGACTGGGCCGCCCGTATGTTTTTGTAGTTGCTCGCGGTTTCCATGGTGCTGGTGGTGATGAAGGTGATGTACTACCGGGACGATACCTAACACCGAAGCACCACCACTCTTCCGTTGATACTAAATGGTGCTGTGAGCGGAAGTGGAGATTCCAAATACCGGGCTTATTCGAAGAAATACCCGCCGTAAGACGGTACGCAGTTCCGGCTTTAGGTCAAAGCACATCAGATCGCACATCAATACGTAGTAGCTGGAAATGTGGGCAGCGAACTGAAAATGGAAGAAAATATACAAACGATTATAATGCATATTTTCGAAGTCTATCTAGCACACCAACTTACCCGCGAGTCCGGCATCTTAAGCAATCGAGTCATTACCAGAAGCAACAGCGTGGTCCACGCATCCCGATGCGGTTCGCTTTGTAGGGACAAGAAATAGTCCAATGCTTCTGTGCACACGGCAATCAACCTCTGCTCGATGTCCTGCCAATCTCTCCGTCGACTTTCATCACTGTACATTTTGAACAAAATTCGTAGCACACATGCCAATGACTGCGTTTCCTGCTTTAGTAAATTCGGCTTCAATGATCCCTTGAAGCCTGCCTTCCAGAGCACGTTACGCTGCTCGTGGTTTGAATTGAATTTCTTTGCAAATCGATGACTTTGCAGGAGGCAATCGATCAGTTGAAGCAAATGAGGCGTGTTCAGGTAGCTGTACATCCCTTGTTCTTCTCGTTGGCACTCCTCGGTCGACATCGAGTAATTCAGGACGGATCCGGTAGTGGAACCTACGCTACCACCGCCAGTCGAATGCGATAGCTCGGCGGCCGCTTGGGCAAGCGTTTCGGCGTCTTCTTTACGGGAGGTTGCCGGGAAGAAGATTATGTTATCGATAGTTTGGATCAGTTCCAGTTGAACGACGCATTTGATCAGGAGGTTGGAAAATAAGATAGCGGTATGGTTGAGTTCGACTGGCTTCATAGATGGGTCTTCCATAGGATTATGAACAGAGTGCTGTGAAGGGCTACGCTTGAGAATGCCGTGACGTGGGAGGTCGCCATTTTGTGGATAATGTGCAATATGGTTGGTGATTTGAGGGTGTGGATCCGGTTTCCAAGTAAGTAGTTCATTTGGTAGAGTACTATTGAAAATATCCAGCATACATTGACAGGTGTTGTCCCATGTATCCTCATTGAACTTGAGGCCATTAGATATAACCAGATTCTCTAAGCAGTTGGTGCCGGAACGCGCGAGCTGTTCGTTGTTCTGCTGAACACACCAATGGAGCTGGCAGTACAGATCCTTCAACAGCATCGGTCCAAGAATGTCGAAATACTGAGTAAATACGTCTACAATAGCATACAGAGCATGGTTGCAGGTTGTCGTCATCCATTCAGCCTTCTCCGAGTGATGCTCGGGGAGTTTCATATTATCGAAAATTCGAAAAAGAATGTTAAACAAATCGCGCCACCAATTGGGCTTGTAGGCATCACCGTGCGTTTTGACTATTTCGAAAAGAACTGTAAGACCGCGAGTCCGGACGTCAAGTTTACATCGGTTTACCACGCAGGATAGCGAGAATAGCATAGGGAACCATCCTCGGACCCACACCCGATCTTCCTCTGAAACGGACACATCATTCTCCATACCGGCATGCTCTGCGAACAGATTCGGAGCATCATTCACACAAAGGGCACACGTCCGGACAAGTCTTATTGCTTCCATGCTAGTGTCCGGGAATTTGGCATTACACGCAAACTCTGACAAACACTTCACTGCATCCTGGAATGAATCGATCATTATAGGGAATTGTGATTGGTACAAGTCAGTTATAATTTTCCCCGTCGTTAGGAAGGCCAGCTCCACTATCGAGCCGTCATGATCACCTGCCGCTAGATGGAAAACGGAAAAAATATTCTTCCAACCGGATTTTATATTGTGAGCCTGAGAGTTTACCATCTGAGCCACACAACGGACGACCATATCCCGTATCGCAGGCGAATTGTTTTTCTTCATAATATGTTCGAACGGCCGTAAAAAGTCTTTCTGGAAACGGAAATTGGTAAATTCTCCTTTCTCGATAAACTTCATCGACAGCTGCCTGAGGGAATCCAGTGCAAAAAATGCAATCTCTTCGTTGCTATTACACCCAACAGCATTGAAATGTTCTCCAAGAATCTGCCAAATCCTAGACCACTGCAAACGGATACGGCCCATGTTGTAGTAGGAAATTTCGACAATCTTCTGCAGCGAAAACATTCGAGGTTGCGGCCGAGTTAACTCGTCCAACGATACTTGGCACAGTGCTTTTACAAAGTCCACGATAGCATCACCATCGAGCCGGATCGATCCGGTAAAAATTCGATCTACGGCGACCACAATACTTTGGGAACTGGTTTCACCAATATGCTCCTTAGCAGACGGATCTAAAGTATCGCGATGTGAAGCCGGGCCGGATAAAAACTCCGGTCGAACACCCGTGCCAATCAGCTGCGCCAGCTCCAAATGGGAAATACACTTTACGATGTCTAACCAGCTGGACCCAAGATAGTTTCCATCCGTGTGAGCAACCATAATTAGCGTCTTTATCGTATCAATATTCTTGGCCTTCATCTCATTGATGGGTGAATTGGCCGTCAACAGAGTAAACCGCGCCAAAGCTTGCACGTAGGCATCTCTTTCCAGTGTCATCTGGAAAATGCAAGCAATCCGGACGGCACAACGAATTCCATCCAGACAGAGACTAGCAATTTCCGGATCATCACAATCCTGCAGTCCAACGGAAAATGCCGCCAGGAACGATGTCCACGCCATTTTGAACATTGGTCTGACGTGTTCCAAGTGTTTTGCCGACGTGAATGAAGCTTTTACGTGTGACACTGACTCCATCAGATTCTTTGCCGTCGTCGACAGCGCTTCCATTTCAACATTCCACAAAAGCTTTCGCTTCTTCTCGTTCACAATGATCTGCTTTCCCGGTTTGCTCGCCACAGTATTCTTCATCTTAATCTCATGTCCAGCTATTTCATCGTAGATCTGCGAGAGATATTCCTCCGGCAGGTCCTTGTTATCACTTATCCCTCGATTCATCTTGATGTATTGTTCTTTAGTCATTTTGTGTTTAACTTGTGGGGAATGCAGGTCCGTAGTCAACATGATGACCGAAAATGCCAACACGTATACCGTATCAGCTGAAGCGAATAGCGTATTATTCGGATTACAATCACAATATCTGCTGGCGAACTTTTCCATTAATCGATCGATTTTCTGCGCTTCGCCCGGAAGCCGAAAACCTTCCAAAAAGTACCTCAAAGCGGCCACTATGTCCAGTTCGGCAAAGTTCATAGCATCAATATAAGCGCACATCACAGCTTTGCTTTGATCGTCATTTTCACCGAGATAGTCACCAACATGTGTCTTGTCCAACCGTTCGTCTTCATGTAACCATTTCGCCACATCCTCATTGCTTGTTCCGAGGAGTGCTCGCTCCTGCAAGAACTGAATTCCCTTTTTCGGTTTTCTGTTGAACATGTCGATTCCCATCTCCATAACTTCTTTCCGCTGTTTTCGTTCTTCCAGCTCATACGGCAGATCAAGTACTTCCCGGTTTCCACCGGACGTATTTGTACTTCCGACAGAGTTAATACTCACAGTTGATCCTCCGTGAGACTTCATCGGTTCATGACTGTCGTCCGGGCTTTTAGAACTAATCACCGCTGGCGGTGGTGGATCTCCTAAGGTTGTTTGAGAATTAGGATTCACATAAAGGTCCTTACTCCACTCGACCATACACTTCAGAATCGAAACCAAACATTCCAAACCTCGAATGCGCATGGATTTCTCTTGATTCACTGAAGTTCCCAGCTCCAACGCTTGCCTTCCTTGAGCAATCTTGGACAGATCGTTGACCAATCGTTCGAACAGGTTTGCAGCAGAAAAATCGCAATCATAGTTCACGTAGATATCCACGACGCTTTGAGCATCGGCACAGATTCGTGTCAATGCCTGTATGACCATCCATTTATGCTCGAATGAAGAACTGGTAGCTTCCAAAATATTGAGGAATATCTCCTTGAAGAAAACCTCTATCTGTTTCTTCAAATGTATCTTAAAGTTGGAAAGTAAAGCAACAAAGATCGACAGTGATAGCTCGAAGACCTCCGGAACAGAACTTCCGCCGTTTTTAGACAACGCTACGCACAAGTACTGCTTAATGGCCATGATAAACATTTCGTTTGAACGGAAGACTGGTCCTGCATTCTGCAAAATTGAAAGCAACAGATGCAGCGACAGAATCTTCGACCTCAGTTCGTGGGATTTTGGATCCGGGTGTCCCTCCGGAAGCGGTTTCATTGAAAGTTTACACAACGCTCGGAATACCAAAAATGCATCCTTCTGAAGAATGTGAGTGAACTTTGCCGTAACGATACTATCATTCTCGCTGGTAACTTCCATGCTTTCTTGCGAAGGTACTCGAGCGATCGAAGTGTTGTCCGTCCCGTTGTTGGATATTCCACCGATGCTTCTAGTATCTGCATCTCCACCTTCGGAAGCTAAAGACATATTTTTCGAATTCTCCTCAGCAGCAGCAGCCGCAGCTGCAATTACATTATCTACAATTTCATCTACAATTCCGCGAACCATTTCGTAATCTGGATGTTTCTCCTCTGCCACTACCGGAGCTTCCTCGTGGCCAGCCATAGGAGATCCTACAGCTGCCGCCGCCGCACTTGAGCCCATCTCGTAAGCCTGATTTTCCATACGAGTAAAAATCACGTTCAACATCTGCGTTAACGTAGCTCGCGCCGTAGTCTGGTTAATTAGATTTTTACTAGACAGATAGATATCGTAACAGGTGCGCACCCCCTGCAGAACCGTCCCTTCGTGCACTTCAACGTACTGTGAAGTAACTACCGTTAGCAGCGCCTTGATGATCTGCAATTGAACGCCTTCATCCGTCTGCGGTCCCATGAAGCAATTGCAAATGGTCGTTACAATACGGTCGATCAGAAACTTGCCAGGATTCGATGAATCTGGAATGTTACCCGTCAGGTGGCCGTAGGCTATAAGCTTCTGCAAACAATCCAGCGCCGTAACGACGATCCGAGGTGTTTTGCTCTGACAGGCCAACTCGAATGGTAGGAAGTACTTTTCGGCATTGATGATGTTGGCCGAATCGTTCTTGGGCAGCGGTAGAGCCGCCGACGGAACCGGTATTTCTCCATTCGCCTCATTCTGACCGGCTTCCTTGAGCTCTTCCTTGATGTCCTCTGAAAGTAGTGAGAAGGTGGAAAAGGAATTAGTTATATGACTTGTATCTTGAATCTTATCGTATTCTCTCCTCTCTAATGGGAAAGTCATATGAATGGGCCATGTATGATTCAGAACATATCACCCACATCTCTCAGAAGTTTCTGCAAATTTTGCATAGCAAATTCTTGTAAGTTTTTTTTACAGAAATTTTACCGTTTTTTCATAGGAATTATCATGTTTACTACTTTCCTTGGAAGTTTCTTCTGACTAAGGACTGTGTCAAAAATATGTTATTCACATATTTTTCTTTCCAAATCACATGAAAAAGTTATGTTTTATTCAAACAAATGGATGATTCTTTATTGTACGGGATTGAACATGAACATTGTGAAGACTGGATGAAATTAATATTATTCTTTTACGAATTTGCGAATTTTTGATCGAACACTCTTTATCAGATTCCGGACAATTGTTTCATCACATTTTTTGGACGCCTTTGCCCAATTTTTTTTAACTCCTGCATATTCTCAGCTGCTTCAACAGTCTTTTTGAAGATCCTCTTCACAATCGTCCGATAGCGTTCGATGGGCCGAAGCTGAGAGCAATTTGTCGGATTGATGTTTTTCTCAACGAAATCTATACCCTTTTCCGTGAGCCTATTGAGAATTGTTTTAGGATATTGCCCACCCCACCCCCCTAAGACGGCAGTGTAATATTGTGGACAGGGATGGTTTTTGAGTCCTCTTTGACATAGGTCTCGTCGTCCATCAAAATACATGCATCCGGTCGCTGCAAAACTCGCAAATACAATTTCCGGGCCCTTGTTGCTGCGCGTTGCTTCTGTTCTGCACTTTGTTTGGCGATTTTCTGCTTCTTGTAGCTCTTAAGGTTGTTCCGTTTCTTGATATGTTGAATCATTCCGACGCTGGTTCCCGCTTTTTTTTTTGGCCAAATTACGTATCGACATTGATTTGTTCTTCCAAATTAGAGCTACCACTTTCTTAGTTTAGGGTTGGAAGATCCTGGTTTGCTGCCTCTTTCTGGCAGTTCATCCAAAGAACAGTGTTTCCCAAACTTGGTTATGATGGATTTTAAACTCGCGTGATGAATTCCAACAAACGAAAGATTTCAGTCAAACGCACAGCATGATGACAACATTAAAACCATCACAAATACACGCGTACAACGCAAATGTACATGGATAGCTTATTTTTTCGATACATTCCTTACCATCAAAAGATTTCAGCAACATATTCGGGAAGAAGGTAAATTCCTACTTTGTTCAGAAGTTCGTTAGGCTTTTACTGGAGATTTTTTGCTGAACAGATTCTGGTAGTTCTATTTTTCAGTTGCGACACAGCCATTCGAGCTTGAATCACCGCGTGTGTAAAATTTCGCAACCGTCAATTTAAAAACGAATCGCCAAATGACAATAAGCAACTAGCAAAAAGCAAATCTGTCAGTTTTTTGCCGTTATGTGGCATCTAATTGCTCGTCAAAACATCGTGTTAATATCGGGTGGCGTGTGGCGAACGTCGGCGTGATATTTTGACATGCTAGCAGATGCCGCAACTTTGCCACCTCAGTGGGCACCTCGTCTAAGTGAACTACGTGGCGTTAGTGTAGAAGCGATTTCTAACGCTAGCGATGGCTAGAGATTTGAAAATTGATATTGAAAATATTATAGAATAATCCTTTAATAAAAATGTCGTGCAGTCACAACCTGCTTACAATCATTTTTAAGTTTCCTATGTTATAACGTATGCGGTAGCATTTTTTTTCTAGGGCTTCCTAAAAACCGCAATGTCTTAATCAATCATGGTTGAGCTAGTCAGTTTGTACACATTTTTGCCTCATGTTTTGTGGAGAACAAACGAAGTTAAATGACATATTTATTGCAGGGCAAATAGGGGGAGGTAGCTCACCAAATTTTCCAGTCCGCCTCTAAGCATCTTGCTACGCGGTACCAGGTGGTTACACACCGATTGCCTGTCAATCTTCCAAATTGGGAAGACGTCTGTATTGAATTATCTCATATAATAATAGTCCACCCAGTATATCACAAAACATTGTGATTGGTTAAGCGGATTGGAACTAATGAAATCATTGGGAATAGGACCAAGTCTCCCCTGGGTGGTGCTAAATCAATGAGTTTGGGCATCTATAGAAGCAAAGTTGCCAGGAGGCAAGAAATGCATTTACGGACTCTTATTTTTACCAGGCCCCTCAATCGTAGTTTTGGATAGATTAGCGTGGACTGTTCTTTATTTTGTGTTATTAGACTACTATGTAACATACAACTAAATGTATTATTCTGAAAACTTTGAATTTCAATCTCAATTTCAGTGTGCGAGATAAGGCTCTATAACCTTGGCAAATTATTGCCAGACTTTTGGTTCGAATGCCAAAAGTCCACCCACAGGCAAAAGGAGCATAAATAATCTTTCTAGCATCTATGCTCCCAACGATAAAATACAAATTATTCCATTATTTAACTCTATATGGAAGCGTTTGGAACGGGAGGTCCACGGTTTCTTCCTTCCCTTGATTCGAAGTAGTAGAGCGATTTCAGACACTATTTCTGGAATCGCTCTATTTTTTGGAATTCTCTGTGCCGTACATGCTACGCAGTTGGCCCTGGCCGGTGACAAGATGAATGATATATTCAAGAAGTCGATATGATCCAAGATGCTTTCAAGAATTGGCGTCGTTAGTGTGAGATTAGATTAGATTAGATATTGCAAAACAAATAGGAATAACGACTGCTTAGGATGAGTGTTAGCAATAAAATGAAAATGTTATTTCGACAAAGATTTTTTATTAGGGACTAACTGACAAACGTAAACAATGGCTTCTTCCGTAAATTTCTCGTGGCACAAAGGCTGCCTCTAATTCTATCGGGTAGGAGAACTCTTCCTCTTCGAAATGACCGTGGTGGATTGATTAGGCGAGTTTTCAATTACGTGAAATTCGCGGAATAAGCCATTGTTTACGTTTGGCAGTTAGGCCCAAATGAAAAATCTTTGTCGATTTGATGTCTAGCAACTAATCATTACTACATAATGCGCGATTTACTGTGCTACTATGATCGTATTACTCTTCCCAAACCGCGACGCCTGGTAACTCTAGGGACTTTTTTCATTAGGGCGAATCTGACATTGAGAGACTTTCTATGATTACTTTCTCTTTCATTAATATTCAAATAACCTTTACATTTTTCATTCTATTATTCCCTGAAACGTTTTATAATGGCGCTATAATAAATTAAAGAGAACGAGCAGGAGAGAATCTCTCATTGTTAGATTCGTCCTATTGAAAAAAGTTTCTTGAACTGTCTGAACTTCTGCTGCTTCGGAACAGTCATCGGTTTGCTAGGTTTACCTTGAGATGCCCTAGATTCGGCTTCCTCCCGGTCCACGCCACTTTCGGCGGACAGCGGTCGAAATAGCGTCTGCCCAAAACTCCTTACCCAGCTTCGCATCGTTGAGCATACATCGCGCCTTTTTAACCAGCGTGCGGTTCACCCTCTCTGCCACCCCATTCTGCTGTGAGGAATATCCGGGCACGTTGTTCAATGACTCCATTCGACTCCAACACATTCCGGAATTCTGCATTGAAGTACTCATTTCCATTGTCTGAACGCAAGATTTAAGAGCTTGGTTTTTGTTCTTCAAAAAATCGTCAAAAAACGTCATATAATAACGGCTTCCTTACATCCACGGAACCTCTACTGGACCGCATAGGTCAGAGTGTACCAACTCTAATATTTCATCAGCTATTGATTCGCTGCTCGGGAACGAACGCCTCGCATGCAGGCAGGCAACACAATTCACTAAGGGTTTATCTTCGTAATCGATTCCGTTTGCGATTCGTTTCAGTTTCGTCAGACCACATTCCTGAAGATCAGGCACTCCAGACGTCGATGCCAAAGCTCTATGGCGTTTTTCAAGAAAGACGTTTCCGGGCGATTGACTCTGTACAGGCCACCTTTCACGACGCCGTCGGTGACAGCGAGATCGCCATCCTCATCCCAAAATTCGCATTTGTCCTTGGTGAAAATAACGGTTTTCTCTTCTTGCAGATTGTACTCACGGATATTACTTTAGTAGATAGATCCGGGATTTTCAGAACTCCGCTGACATCGATTGGACCATTGTTGATGTCCAACACGACGGAACCCTTCGCTACGGCCGTCATGCTGGCATTGTTTGCCGTTCCGACGATGTGATCCATCTTCACTGCATCGACACATTTCTGATCAGCCCATGCCATGTAGTAAGTGGCACGTCTCCCATAGCAAAATGGAACAGAGACCATTGTGCTTGCTTGGCTTCGATTGATGTTGCTTTTTCGGGCACTTGGTAGCAAAATGAGCCGGCTTCATGCAATTGAAACACCTTTTCGGACCATGTTTATTATACAAAACCTCTTCGCCGCTGCAACTGGTAGCGCCCAACTCGAATTTTACATCTTGCAGAATTTTGAATTTTACCAGTAGCGTAGTACCGGATGCCTATTATCCTGGGCTCATAATTTTCCGGCAAACCCATTAACTGCATTGCAGCTAACAAGGAATCGTCGACTTTGAATCCTACCGAGGCTAACTTATGGCTTGAGCTCATCAGCTCATCAACGTAGGCTTCGACACTTGCGACTGTTGACTAGACGAATCGAGGTCAATTTCCTTAATAACCCAATTTTCCGATTTAGGTCGCTGTCTTGAAAATTTTAAAAATTAATGCCGATTTAAGTTTCTTCCAGGCAACTCGTGCATCGGTCGGATCCAGCACCAAACTATAGTTGAAACTCCCTAGACTTAAACAGATGGTGACCAACGCACGTTACTTCTTCAAATCTTATCTTCGTTAAGTCTGCAGTTCACCATCAATTGGAGGTTCAGGAGGTGAGTGAAAAGGGGCTGAAGTGGTCAACAACGTGTCCTGATTTGACCACCACACTGTGCCAGTAGCCTTCCGGGAAGGTTTCCCTAGTGGAAACGTTTACTTGCATTGCAGTAAGAGTAAGAGCGCAAGTCAGTCGCAAGTCAGTCCAAAGCCGATGATAAAGGAGGGGTAATGGCGAACTAGTCTATTCAGACCACATGAACTCCACGGGAAGGAACAAGGATAGGAGGGGGTAGGTGGTTAAGGTAGGGCGTTTTGGACCGGTTAAAAATACTGCAAAAAGAAGATCATAAAATCGTTACTTTAGAATTCCGCATTACAATGATATACAACAAATCCGGAAAAGATAGAGAGAGCCATTCCCTGTAGTTCGTATCAATGTGACCAGGCTATTTGAGATGCCACTGTAAATTTCATGTTGTTTTTACGCTGCAAATTACTATATCACAGTAACATCTCTCTATGATTTGCTATAATTTGAAAGTCAGGTCTCGTATACCGCACATATTTAAATTATAATTAATATTAGAATTAGAATTATAGTATGTTTGGTGTTTAGTTAATGACAATCAATGAAAGAAATGCCACGCTAATGAAAAGAGCACCTCCTGTCGTGTCCTTTAACTACTTGATATCAGGCGTCTACAAACTGTTTCTAGCATCATTAACATGAGATTGGGCCCTCCCACCAGCGTCCAGGTACAACATCCAGCCTTGGAGAGGGGAGTCCATAGAGTTGTATGTACAGCAAAAACAGTTGACTGAGATGTTAATCTTTCTTTTTGTAAAATTCTCGAGCTTTCTGATGTACACCCGCCATCATATTATGTACAGTAAATGGTCAAGTATGGTCAAGTACAAGACGAATGGTGTCAATTTCGTGCCGAAGGATCTTAATCCCCCAAACTCTCCAGAGTTTCTGCCAATTGAAAAATATTGGGCTATAATGAAGCACGAACTTCGTAAGCATCCTAAAGTTGTCCCTACAGAACAGGAAATGTTGAAGTCATGGTTGAAAGCGGAAAAAAATGTCGGTTCAAGCGTTGATGCAATTTAAATGTGGACACCCTTTATCCTCATATACACTAGCGGTGGCGGTTTTCCATCTTCTCTCGAAATCGACGATTCCATTTGATTTCTTCTTAGTTTCAAAGAGTTTCTAGAGCCCAGTATTAGGCGAATTGGCTATTTTCGGCACGTATTTGACCTCTTGTGCCTTATACCATTCCAGGACGGATTTTGCATAGTGGCAAGATGCCAAATCAGGCCAAAACCGAGCTAAAGAGTCATGGCTTCTTAAAAACGGTAGCAACTGCGTTTGCAGACATTCTTTCTCGTACACATCCTTGTTGATGATGACCATAAAGACGAAACTTTTGGATTTTCGACCACAACCACATATGGCCTAAATACTTCTTGAGGAATTTAGACACCTTCTTTGCCCGGAAATACTCGGCAACGGCGTTGCATTGCATTGTGGTAATAAAAACCAGGCCCAGAATCTGTTGAAAGTCTTCGAACACATATGTTTCATCCTCCATTATGTAACGATTTAGGGGGAGCATACTTTTGGGTTTGTTCCGCTTCCAACCTTCTGATTCACAGTCAAGCGCTCGTGAAACAATTTGTAAACACTAAACACGGTACTTCTTGAAAATTTTAATCCTTTCACTTAAGGAGGATTTCAGCTTTCATAATTGAAACGTTTCAGCGATCCGTGAAATAATTCAAAAACGACACTGAAAGAAGTGTCCGAAATTGAACGTGGACAGGCTTTATGATATGCACATGCACTGGTACTTCTGATAATCTCAGCGCTATTGTGCGTTACCTGCTAACTCATTGCTACTCCATTTTCGCTGCCAAGTCGACAGTATAAAAAAAATTCCACCGGCGACACCTAACCGTGTAGAGTGCCAGCGAGTTTCTGTTTCGGTTTCCAGCTATCTTTTGCGATTGACATTCAACCTTCCTCTTAGCAGATCGGATCGATTTCATTCAGGTTCACCTGTTCCGTCGAATGTATGTTCGAGAAGTTAATAGCGAAATCTCGGAAACTTTTTCAAACAGACGTATGTCATTTTGTAAACAAAGAGGGGAAGTAAGATTCAAAAGTAAATTTCTCGAAATTCTCAGTACCCTCACATAAAGTAGCATCACAATCATGTAAAGCAATGTTATTGTGTTGGTGGCCCAAGTTTGCATGAAAGGGTTTCGAGAAATTTACGTTTGAATCTTACTTCCCCTCTTTGTTTACAAAATGACATACGTCTGTTTGAAGAAGTACCCGAGAAATGATCAATTTACGCTTCAGAATGCTGACCGTTTCCTTCAACCGAACCTGATTCCGTTTTGTTTACACTCTTTACTTTTCTCTGGGGAGGCGGTTTCAACAAATTCGATCTGATTGCGCATATGGCCAGTGTCTACACTGATCAAAAAGGCAATAATAATATCTATGTTTCCGACACATGCATTTTTGCAATTTGATCAACAAATGATAGCTATTTGTAACCACACATACTTACTATGCGTACACATAACCACTGGCCATGTTGCCACATATACTTTTCATTTGCCACATAAGCTTCATTTCTAGAGCAAAATTTCAATAGGTCGTAAGTAACATATTGCGATCATCAAGAAAATCAATGCAGAAGTTTTGGAAAGTAGTTTCAATTCCTATTTTTGAACCAAGCTATAATATTTGAAGCAAATATGTGGAACCAACAAAGTTAAGCAAGGTTTAGCTTTACTTCAATAAAGATGGGAATAAAAGTTGAATTCTAAATCGATTTATTCGATAAACTCAATTAAACGTCTTTGAACTTCAGCTAGGGAAAATACGACCTCATTATAAGTCGTTCGGAAAGTTGTCACGTTACATCCGCCGGGTGCGTTACGTCGCACAGTGGGAAAAATGGGACCCAAAATCACAACTAATTAAAGGCCGCTCGATAAGTGCCCTGTAAAACAGCTTATCTTATGGTAAAAAATGCGAGGAATCGAATGGTGATGGTTTCATCTTGGGCAGACCCCGGGAAGTGGCTCATTTCGCCCGATTTTCCCCTAATTTCGGAAGAATTTTTTTTTAATAATCACACATTTATCATATTAGCTCTGATAATATTGCATCCATTTGTGCTGTACTATTGTGGAAATGCCTGAAGAATCCAATGGAGGTAATATTGTCTTGTAAAAACGTCAGGAACTGTCCATTTTGCCTGATATTCCCCACATGCTGAAAGTACTAGATATGCCATGTGGTTTTGGAAATTTGGGCGAATTAGAATCTATAAAAATGCAAAACACTATTGTGAAACTGTCCGGGGAACTGAATGAAGAGTATGTCGTCTTGTGTAAACATCAGATATTGACCATTTTACCCGCTTTTCCCTACATACTGGAAGAATCAATAGATAAAATGCGATTTTTGGAATAGCTGCGCATTAGAATCAAATCAAATGCACTACAATATTATGAAAATGTCTGGAAAATCGAATGAAGTGGATGTAGACCTATGCAGACTTCGGGAAGTGGCTCGTTTTGCCCGATTTTCCCTTAATTTTGAAAAAATGCATTATATATACTGATTCTTCCAGTATGCAGGAAAAAGCGGATAAAATGGACAATAATTGATGTCTACACAAGTCGAAATCCCCTCCATTCAATTCCCCAGACAGTTTCACAATAGTGCATTGCATTTTTATACATTCTAATTCGCGGAAATTTCGAAAACCACATGACATATCTAGTATTTTCAATATATGAGGAATATCGGGCAAAGTGGACAGTTCCTGAGGTTTTTACAAGACGATATTGCCTCCGTTTGATTCTCCAGATATTTTCACAATACTAAGGCACAAATGGGTTCAATATTATCAAAGCTAATATGATAAACGCAGGATTTTTTTTCAAAATTAAGGGAAAATCGGGCAAAACGAGCCACTTCCCGAAGTCTGCATAGGTCTACATCCACTTCATTCGATTTTCCAGACATTTTCATAATATTGTAGTGCATTTGATTTGATTCTAATGCGCAGCTATTCCAAAAATCGCATTTTATCTATTGATTCTTGTAGGGAAAAGCGGGTAAAATGGTCAATAACTGATGTTTACACAAGACGACATACTCTTCATTCAGTTCCCCGGACAGTTCCACAATAGTGTATTGCATTTTTATAGATTCTAATTCGCCCAAATTTCCAAAACCACATGGCATATCTAGTGCTTTCAGCATGTGGGGAATATCAGGCAAAATGGACAGTTCCTGACGTTTTTACAAGACAATATTACCTCCATTGGATTTTCCAAGACATTTCCATAATAGTACAGCACAAATGGATGCAATATTATCAGAGCTAATATGATAAATGTGTGATTATTCAATTTTTCTTCCAAAATTAAGGGAAAATCGGGCAAAATGAGCCACTTCCCGGGGTCTGCCCAGGATGAAACCATCACCATTCGATTCCTCGCATTTTTTACATAAGATAAGCTGTTCCAGGGGCCTTTAATTAGTTGTCCAGGGGCCTTTAATTAGTTGTGATTTTGGGTCCCATTTCCCACTGTGCGTCGTTTCGCAAAATAATATGTCGCATTCGTCAAGTTTGTTTCGACATGTAATCACCTGTCATGTTGCTTACGCCAAAATGAATCGGCTGGATAGGTAGGTGCAGAGCATAGAAAAGCACTCCAGTCAAAGTGACAAAGCGACGAACGCGACAAAAGTTCGTTATGGAGTAGTTTGTGGCCTAAACCAATTTTGTTAAATAATATATAGCAGCAATTCGCTGCAATATTTTACAGAATGCTACAAAAACGACATGCAATTTAACAATTTATCCATTTGGATTAGTATTCCAAATTTTGCACCTATGGAGAAACAAATGTTCAAATGTATTACAGAAATATTTTTTCTGTAGTCAAATAAAAGTATCAATAAAGTATGGACGAATCAAAGTAAAGCTAAAGTGAGGTTAAACATCGTAGTATCTGAAACTGAAATTGATAATAACTTTCTGGCTATTTTTTTAACCGTATGGAATTGTTCAGTATCGTCAATATCGACGATTTTACGCTCTTTTTATCACCAATTACATTGCTTGAAAAGTTCGAATAATCATATTTTCAAGAGCTACGTCGTTTACCATAAATTTAACGTCACCTGGATTCGTCCATTTTAGAAATATTTTTTCGCTCTGGAGTGAAGCCGAATTGCACCTCGGGATTCACATGGGTCTAGAAGGATCGGCATCCAAATCAAAAATAGAATGCAAAAGTAATTGATTCAAATATTGGACATGAACTAACTTTTTGAAGAGAGATTCTCTTCGTTGAATTTTTCTTTCGTTAATGGTTTGTCTATTAAACGATTTGCTGATGTTTTTGACGTATTGGATCCAAATTTACACTTTATATTACCGTACTGTGTGTTGAAAATACTTGAACATGTTTTTACATAGCCTTACACTGGTAAAAATCATATATATTGGCAAAAATCCATGTAAAATCCACATAACATTTATTTGTTCGCACATAAACAGAACCCTCCGAGAAGCACATATGAAGTTTATGTGGCAAATGAAAAGAATGTGTGGCCACACATTGTGGTTATTTCTACACATAGGAAGTGTGTGGCTACCATGTGTGGGACACATAGACAAATTTGACAGTTGTCGCAATTGACGCGGCATGTCCAATTGGAATAAATTTCGATCGTATCAGTTTTCTATCCGACAAGCAGGTTTAGTCCGCGTTCGAGCCTTTACTAGCAAACTGTGAAACACGTTCCGTCGTCCCGATTCGGTGGAGGTAGGCCTAAAAGGGTCGTTGAAGAATTTAAGTAGATGACGGGCATGTCACGATGCGTCCCTATGGGAAAACGTACATCTTCTCCGAAGTTGATAACGCTGACACTTGGAGGGCAATGGAAAAGCGCGCATAAAATATCGGTCTTTCGGCCAATGCTAAGCAAGAGCTGGACGTTGCTTGTATCAAGCCAAGTTGGCAGCATTCTGTGTCGATAAGGCACTTTAGATCACCGCGTATTGTCCACTTGGTTCACCGCCCATCGTGATGTCGAACTTCTTCAAGATCTAAAGCTGCAGGCAATCGCGGAGAAGGATGGAAAACAACCTGTTCAGGTACAAATCCGCTAACAAATTCAGCAAAGTCAGAATCGCTTCCAACATCGAGGTGATCGATTTCAAGCTGGACAGCAGCGAGCGCTGGCTTCGCTGGTGTAACGGCCGTATCAATCCGGAATCGCGAGCCCATGGTCGTCCACATCATTCTTTCGAAAATTAAGAATCAACGGCTTTTGTTGGATTTTCGTAAACCTTAAATGCACATTTCAAATAAACCCTTTGGACCGAAGATTGATATCTTGTTGTAGGGGTGAGAAAGTTTCTATACTTCCTTAGGCTCTAAAGAGCACGTGTTAATCAAACGTGTCAATCCTAGTCAGCCGATAGAGCAAAAGAGCGTACAAGAAACAGGCAATAGCTATTGGAAAGTAAGAGTTATTATGTTCATACTTATTTTCATAAATGCAGGAATGTTAAGCTAACTACAAAGAAATACGGGCGATCTCGACGTGGTGGTTAACATCCATACCTCTCACGCTAAAGTCACGAATTCGAATCTCACCCCCGGATAAATTACGAAAATACCCAAAAGGTATTTGCGTGACTACGACAGGAGATGAACCAACCCAGGGCTGAAAATCTTGATAATAAAGGAATAATTGTAAAAAAACAATAGAAATAAACATATCTGGGGGAAGCCAATATGGCATCAGGTCATTTAGCATAAGGTCGTTTGGCATAAAGTCGTTTAGCATAAAGTCGTTTGGCATAAAAATCTAAGCTAAGTGGTAATTTGGCATAATGCCGTTTAGCACAATGGCCATTTAGCATAACACTCTTGTGATAAAATATAATCTAAGTGGTCAATTGTCATAATGATCATTTGGCATAATGTCATTGGCATAGGCATTTATCCATAGTAATATTCTCTTCTTTTTAAGTAGGCTGTTCTTCAAAATATGGCAGTCATAAGTTTCAGGGTTAAAATTGAAATTTGAAAATCAAATGTTTTCTTCGCTGATGTTGAACAGTGAATTTTTGGATTAACTAAAAGTATGTATGGTTTAGTTATGTTTGGCATAGTTCATTCGATACCGTCAGAAACGCAATTGTCACAAATATGCGAATATGGGAAGTAGTGTAATACCCCTTCTTTATTAATTAGGCTATTCGTTAAAATTTTCTTAAAATATTTTACATTCTATAATATATTTATTATACTAAATAATTTATTTGTATCTATAAATAAAATTAATGTGCCAAAACCATAATGCCAAATAGACTCGGTCAATTGCTTTGAAATTGATCTAATTTTCTAGTATTTATGCCAAATATTATGCTAAATGTTTCTGATGAACCGTTAATTTACAGATTTTCATTCCAAATAATCTTTCTCAAACTGTTCGCTAATCAATGCCAAATGGCCATTTGCCAAAAAACTTTTATGCCAATTGAATTTTGAATGTCTGAGTTATGTCAACTTATAATTGGGCCAACTGAACTTGAAGCAGCTTTCATTTTCCGATATTTATGCAAAATGGTCTTTGAGCTAAACGACCATAATGTTTTCAATTTTTTCTTTATTTTATGCCAAACGGTCATTATGCCAAACGACCTATATTCCAAATGACCATTGCAGGGTGGCCACTCAATTTTCATTTTCAAATTCCCGGTTTTTCCCCGGTTTTCTCGGACCAAATGTTAAAATTTGCCCGATTTAAGACTGGTTTACAGGTCGGGAAAAGCATCACTGAATTTGTGCGCTTGTGTGTTTTAAATGGAACCCGTGATTTGAATTCCCGTGGCAGGAAATAAGTCGACACAAAAATTTCTGTTTTCTTGAAGTGTAAACCCAACTTTACTCTAGGAAAGAAAATTTACCTCTACACACTTCTTCTTCGGCGAGAACAAAACATTTCGCTTTGTTTTCGTGCGGATTTTGCAAGTTTGAATTCGAATAGAAAAAATAATGTCAAAAGGAGTAAGTCCACGTAAACAAGCTCCCTGAACTGTCAAAACTGCATTGATGACGCCATCGTGCAATGATCTATTGATGTGCTCGAATATTTGATGGATTTGACAGTCAGTATGAACAGCTAACAGAGGAAGAAATACTGAACGAAGAAAATACAGACCTCCTGCCAAAAAAAAAAAAATTAAACGCGTAGCCAAAACGACAAAACGGGATAAGGAGATTTCGAAACATCCTTGCTTTTACCAAATAACAACAAAGGAGAATTTCAACAAGATTGCTAAATATTTGATTTAAAACCGTTTTTGGTTATTGTGGTAATGCTACACTGGTATCGCTTCTTATAATTAAAAAAAAAACGGCTATCGAAATACGATGAGTGTTAATTCGCAAATAAAATTGTTGGAACTGGGCGACGAATATGACCTCAGTATCACCAACAAAGCGAAAAAGTGAACGAAAGAGATTAATTATTGGGTTATTAAGTTTTCTTATGTCTAATCCCCTTTCTTTCAAACGCATAGGACGAATGTATTCTCGACAATTCTCGCATAGGACGAATGTAAATTGTTTTGATAGGGAAACGTTTGCCTGACAGCAAGTCCTATAGTTTCTATGCGCTTGAAAGAGAAAAGAGATTAGACGTCAGAACACACGTTGCGACACACTTCGCGAATGAGCCAAGATATTCATAGAAGGTAAATCAATTGACACTCTAGAATTTCACAGATTATGGATTTACTCTAAAGATAGGAATAACTAGGGGTTCGATGATAATCATTTGAAATTCCCGGTTAATTCCCGGTTTTCCCGGTTCTGTGGCCACCCTGCCATTGATTATCCAACATCTTATGCCACATAACTTTATGCTAAAGACTTTATATCAAACGGCCTTAAGCCAAACGACTTTATGTCATATGGGGTAGCCCCTCGATTTTCAATCCATACCACATGTGTGGCACACTGAGGAACACTTTTGACAGTTGAGCCTAGTTGCCAGGCTCAGTAGAAAATCTAGGGTTTTTTTCATTAGAGCGAATCTAACATTGAGGACTCTCTTTGATTACTTTCTCTTCCATTCATATTCATATGATCCATCCAATTCGTATTGATATACAATCACCTTTACGTTTTCCATTCTACTATTTGTAGAGTATGCTAGCCAGCAATGTTGTGTTTCGATATGTACTAAAGAAACCATCGAAAGTTTTATAATGGCGCTGTAACAAATGAAAGAGAGCGAGACCGGAGAGAATATCTCAATGTTAGATTCGCCCAAATGAAAAAAAAAACCCTAGAAATAACCCTTTAACAATTTGGACTGTCAACACATCGGCACCTTCGGCACATTACTCCCAGAACATTGCAACGGTTGTAGACACACTCAAATATATAGCACAGGAGAAAAGTGTGCTGAGCGATCCACCCCTTGGGTAGCCCCGACATATCTGCCCTTAATCATAATATGATAACATAATATATTATATTAGTTACATTCGAAGCTAAAGCGTTTTGGACCTGGTTCTTGGCTTATTAGTTCAAGTTGATTTGTTTCCCGTTTTCTCAAACGGATCTAAACAAAAAGTGAAATTTTACTAGTGCCGATGAATTTAAAAAAAATTGTACGTACTTAGAATTACATTAATTGTGGAGTAACAAATTATGATGTTGTTAAACACCTCTTCTTATTATAATCGTTGTAAAAATGAATTGGAACTCGGCTCCGTTATGCCTAAGGCACTTGAGCCTTATAAATAAACAATTAAGTTAAAAAAAAAAAACCTCTTCTTATTGGCAAACATTCCCCCTCTGATTTCGTTTGACCGCAAACATATTGAAACACCTAGTGGTTGCACATCGGCTCACCAAAGTAATGGAAAAACGGGATACGACAGAAACGCGTCTTTTGGTGTTCATAACAAAACGAGTAAACATTCTTGGCTTTCACACATTAAGATAAATTGTAGTTCTTGAACTGAAGTACTACGTAAAAACGTAAAATTAAAAACGTCACAGATAAATCCACCTTTTCCGTACAGTGGGCCAACAATTAGCGAGAAGACCAATGTAGTTCTCTACCCTACTAAGATTGGACGCCTATTCGTGCGTTTCATTTTGAAAATTTCTGAAGCAAGCAAAAATCGATACAATAACATATGCTGTCCATCGTCCACATACACACACGCAAACGTGTGATAAACATAAAATATCAATCAGAAAACGAACCAGGAAAAAAAAGTAAAGATTTATCCAACGATGTACTTCTATGCATCCACACCAACGCATCAATCCGATACTAAAAATCAATAACACATCGAACATAATAATTATTATCCAACAATATGCGCTCCAATTATTCCTGCTTGCCCTCATCAATCTGAACAATAATTCCCTATTTGCCTTGCCTTCTATCACAAAATAAACAATGTTATTTTATTCTTTCTGTCGTCTTTTTGGGACATTCTACTTACCTAAAGCCGTGTCGCAGGCTCGCTTCAGCTGAGAATGGTGCGACCGTTTGATATCCTTGTCACTGAGGATCTTCTCCAGAGCCCGGACAATGAACATTTCCTTCGTTTTGGTGCTGGCACTAGCCGTGCCAATGCTGCTGCCACTACTGTTTCTGTTATTGCTGTTGGCTATCGTTGGCATAATTTTGCCCAAAATTCTGTAGCCGCTCAGTCTTGCCGACCGAATGTGACGGAATCACAACCTTCAGATGAAGCAACCGTACGATTCTGGGATCAAATTTCACTTTTTCGTATTCCAAATTGCACTGAAAATTAATCCACGTACCTTCCGAAAACAGACGCACTATTAGCCATTATTAACTATCGAAATACCTAGGCTTCAAGATTATTTTTCATCATCAGTAGCATTGCATTGTCACTACGAAATAGGACAATGTTGAATAAAAAAAACCTGCAATCTGGATGGCAAGCAGCCAACCGCGAACGATAGCTGGAGTGCGCTGCGGGTCGGCTGCAGTTTCCTACACTGGTGGGGCGGCGATAGAAGATGAAAAATTATCACTTTTGCATTTGACCGAACAACACACTCGAATCGATACGTACGATGAAAATTTTGAGCAACTCACGTTAACTGCCGATATTGGCACTCGAAGTACGCAAATTAATCGCAATTAAGTTATTTCTAATTGCGAAAATATGGATTTCTGTCTCGTCAGAGATAATTTTCACAGTCGTTCTTTTTCTTTACTTTTTCCTTTTCGGATGGGCACGTAAGAGAAAAACGTCACATTGACAGTTTAGTTATGCACTTTTTAGTACTGCAAGTGCACTTAGTGCAGTCGTCTGGGTTTGAAGAACTTCGCGCACCATTTTTCAAATGAACGTAATATCCTCTTAACATGAAAATCGCACTTTTTCGATAATATTATGGTTTCAGTTGAAAACCGAATTTATTGACTAGCGACAATCGATTTTACTCTCATTCTGTACTTTAAACCTAATGTCGGAAATAGTGCGCTGTATGGCGCAACTGATACGCTATACAGCGCGCTACTTCCGACATTAGGTATGACATATGGATCGACAGTAAAGTCGATGGGCGCTAGTCGATAAATTCGGTTTTCAACTGAAACGATAATAATAAAATAACACTTCACTAGTTCACTTTTAAGAATAAGATATAAAAAAAAGTACAAGGGACAACTCGTTAGGGTTGTACAAAGTTTACACACAAAAAATAAATCTTGTTTTATTGAAAGTTTTGTGCTTTACTTCTGAAAAGTGTTTATTTTTCATTAAATTTAAAGTAAAAATTATCTACAATGATCGTTTGATTTGAAAGTGTTACGTTGGGTTCAGTGTGTAAAATTAAAAGTGATTTCTCTTACCATGAAAATAAACTTCTCCAAGTAAGATGTCACTAATACTGGCGTGCTGCTTTACACGTATAGAATCGATTTGTTTATTGTTTTCAACCACGAGATCAGCTGTCAAATTGTTCAGGTTGACAGTGGTTTGTGTTTTATTTTTCAACCAGCTAAACGATTGTATTAGTGAAACTGCTTACTAATACTAACGGCGGCAGAAAAGTCTATTTAGTTCAACCCCCCAAAAGCAAAAAAAAAGGAATCGGGTCTCCTCATCACCTCCACCCCAAAATATTTAATCACTTTTTCTTTTTCCTTTCTATTTTTCAAGGCAACACCACAAAACACCCCCACAAAGCAACTCCTTTCTCCACATCTCCCCCTCCCCCGCTCGTTCTTCCCCATCACCATCGACACTCTTCCGACCGAAACGCCTTCGATGTGTGAAATGGAAATCACCGGCGTCAGTGACTACTTTCAAGTCTGATTTTTTCATGAGAATTGTGAGAACCGTCGTGCAGAATAAGTTTATTAATTGTTTTTTATATGTGTGTTTGGGAATGCTGTTATATCCGGACGACGAGCGAAAAACGACTCCAACATAGTAAATTTAGATGATTAATATCATCCGAATGCTGCTTTAGAATTATGCTTAAGTTTTCAATTTTAGCAATAACTAGAAAATAAGAAGAATGATTAGTAATTTCCATTTAATTTCAACTACCTTTATTGCTTATCTTGACAGATACGCGTATTTCGTCTACATTGTGTAGACTTCTTCAGTGTCATATACTAATACTCGATAAGCAATAAAGGTAGTTGGAATTAAATGGAAATTACTAATCATTCTTCTTATTTTCTAGTTACAGTTATTCCAGTAAACAGCTCACACTCTCCATAATTATATTTTAGCAATGTTTTTTTTAATTTTTACCAATCATTATTCTTTGTAAGACATAGACCAGAAAGCTGTTTTTCATTACCCAAGTAACCACGAGGCTATAATAACATGCATATATAGGGCATATGCATTAAGTCTAGTGCATCATAGAAGTTGGATTTATGCTGAAAAGGGTCCCACTAAGATCGAACTAATGCTATATCTTTTGTTATGCCATAAAACATTGCCATAGTAGCATTATTGCATTGGTAATGCATCACTACATTCTTAAAGCTAGTCTAACGCTTCATTACTTGAAAGCTGTTGAATTCATGCGATCGCGTAATAATGATGTCGAATAAATGCGATCCCGCATTAATGATGTTGATTTTGGGTTGAATCAGTGCAATAATATAATGCTTGTGGTTATATGGGTATTCTCTTAAGTTATCATTAATCAGGATTTATTTCAGAGAAAACGTAATGATTGGCCCACAATTGATACGTTGCAGCCCGCATAATCACAAACCATTCCTGGACCATTTCCCTTATTGTTGACGACCGTTTCCGTTATTGTTACGATATTTACCCTTATAGTTGACAACTATAAACTAACAATCTCCTTTATAGTTTTAACAATATGTCAGATAAAAGGCTAAATAAAAATATACTGAATAGGCGGTTAAGTTAAGTTACCATAAAAAAAAGACAATTTTCACAAACAAAATTTTTGCTGTACTCTATGCCAAAAAGTTGGTATGTAACACCTCGTTCGCACTACAACCTATATTACGTGATATAGAGTGGATATAGCCTCGTGGTTACTTGGGTAATAGCTTGCATATACAGGGCATATGCATTACGTCTAGTGCATCATAGAAGTTGGATTTATGCTGAAAAGGGCCCCACTAAGATCGAACTAATGCTATATCTTTTGTTATGCCATAAAACATTGCTAAAGTAGCATTATGTTAATGCATCATTATATTATTAAAGCTAATCTAACGCTTCATTACTTGACAACTGTTGAATTGAAGCGATCCTACATCAATTATGTTGATTTTGTGTTGAATAAGAGCAATAATAAAATGCTTGTGATTACTTGGGTATAGCCTCGTGGTTATTTGGGTACTTTAAAAAACTCACTTTTTTTTAAACTCACTTCACTAGCAAAGTGAAAACTTTTTTTTTTTTCCATATACCCGTGTACCAGGTTATTGAATTTCTTTACACTCACAGTTCCTTAATCTCACTGAATCAACAGAATAATGGAATGAAAGCACATTTTGATAAAGGCATGAACATAAACGTTCTTCAAAACCATCGAAAGATTCTACTAGCCATTAAGGCACCAACAAGACGAACTCGTATAATCATTAGTGTTGCGCACTATTTAAAATCCGGAACTATAACAAAGGTTATCTCCAATCTCGCTGAGGAGGTTACAGTTTCTCATTGATATTCGTGAAAATAATTAGCAAGTCCCAAGTAACACCACTTGTTATATTCATGTTAATAATACACGTTTAAGACCAAGCTCATGTTTTTTGTCTAACGACAATAACTTAATTTCAGACACGCATATAACCGAAAAAGCGCAATAAATGTGGCATTTTTGAACATCTTTCAGGTCATACCAGATGTTTTGTAGAACATCCATAAGACAAATATTATGTTCTATGGATGCTTCCAACAGCATGCTTATAACATAATGATATGTTTTGTCAAAGCAAGCAAGGTATGAACAAAGTAAAAAAAAATATGAACAAGATTTTTTAATGGCGAAACGATATCGTAGCTAATGGTATTTTACGCGATGATTGTTTATTACTTTTTCAAATCGGAAATTAAAAGTGCTTTACGCATGGAAGTTGTATCAAAATTGTATATGCGGCTCAAGGTTAGCAGTGCAACTTTCCGTTTTACCTTCCCTAATTTCATGCGCCATCGATTGGATTAAAAAACGTAGAAGGTACCCCGGATAAATTATTGAATTTTAGTGAGATTTCTTTATGGAATTCACAAAAACCAACATGGCGATTTTCCAAGTCTACAGTCCTACAATACAAGTCTACAGTACGGGTAAAAAAAATTAGGAACACATTTGATTTTCAGATGTTCGTTTTTTTCTTTTCTGCGTTTTTTGTTGTGAAATTGAACCGAGTAATGTCAGTATGAATGAAAATACAAATACAATTTTTCTATTATGTTGTGCGTAGCTACATTTCAAAAGACTCCCCCACAAATTAAGCGTAACAATTTATAAAAAAATACTAAACAAACTCACAAACTGTTGCTTTATGCTACATTTGAATAAACCCCTATGCCCAATTTGGCTTATATTTGAATCAGTGAGTGGCATCACAATCTTACATTTAGGTAGTGTTTTATTTTATTCCAGTATTTCAAATACACATATTTTCAGCCGTCACTGTATTGGATTCACAATCTATTCTGAATAATTTCACTATTGCATGAGGATGTTAAAAACATGTTTAAAATTCATCTTGAATGCAACCTATCAACATGTTTACAAACATCTAGCATACACGCTATTTCCAAACAATCCAAAATGAAGTACGTTTGACTCAAATCAGTCAAAAGTATGGATACTCAAAAGTGAGTAAAAATAGTTCGCAGTGGTAAGATGACAAACAGTCACCGATGTTTTCAAGAAGTAAAATTTAAGTTGATCGAACAAAAATAGATCAAAAATGTGTTCGCTGTTCTGGTACAACGTTTGAACCGAATATGTGTAGAAAAACATCCTCAAAACTTTTTCAAGACTAGACATGTTTGGTATTTCATCCTCACGACTTTTTTACAACAAACTTCTTATATTCTTGTCAAAGAAGATGTTTCTGGTGTTACTTGGGTTCTTCATTTTTATAAGCGTTTCAAGCTTATTGTTTTCACAATTAGCTTATTTCTTGCTTTTAACTGAGTGTTCTAAATGCACTTCCACAGTTATTAATTAAGAGTTTTCGATATTAGGTACCATTTTTGCATTAGTATGATAGTGTAGCAAGTACAATCATACCCTATGCCCAGGGAGTCGAGAAATTTTCCTTTACGAAAAATTCCTAGACCAGACCGGGAATCGAACCAAGCCACCTCCAGCATGGTGTTGCTTTATAGCCGCTCCTTTACCCCAGCTAAGGGAGAACGCGATCATCTTCATACCTACCATCGGATTAAATATTCCCGTTGGTTGTATTGTTGCTTTAATAAAGCTTTAAAGGAGATATAGCTGGAATCTTCACTAGGACAATTCAATCACCATAAAATTTACAATTCACATCAGAACTTGTTTTATTTTTGTAACATCCACCATCGTAAAAAGTAGATCTAGTCATAAATTGAGTAGATCCACTTTTTAACGAAAATTGAGTAACATTTCCGTGAGAGAAAAAGAGATAGTATACACTCTATTGTTCGTTTCATTGCTCCTTAGACTTTCTGTCTTTTAGTCAGAGACGTCAAAAATATGCGCATGTCTTCTTTTGTTCGCATCAATGTTTTCTTTGAACTGTCATAACATTGGAAAAATTCGTATATATAAACAACAATAAGCAATTCCGTTTGCTGTTGCTCAAGATTTTGTATCATCCATCCATTCGGAGAATAATCTCCTGCCCGTCTCGCTGCCCGTATCGCGTAGGTAATCTCATCTGGTAATTGAATTATGTTAACACTTTTTTAAATTATCATTATAGAATGGTGGATATCATTAACTCTGTAAAACGTCGAAGAGCTTCCGAAAATACCATGTACCATGTCTTGTACGGATATTACTTTCTTGGATTCAACAGAGCAAAATTGTCATTGATATATGGCAAACACAAGACAACGATATCGAACTGGATTCAAACATACGAACGCTGTGGAACTTTGGAGCGGAAACAGCATGACGCTGTTGCCCGGAAATTCAATTACGAACAACGCATCTGGCTAGTGGATTTGTACAGACAACAACCGCTGTTATATCTGAATGAAGCCAGGGCTGCTTTCGAAGAGCATTTTAGAATAGGTATCTCTGCCTCATCCGTTTGCCGGATTCTTCATAGCGAAGGCTTAACTTGGAAAAGCCTTGAACGAAGAGCTATCCAAATACGACAGGATGATATTTATAGATTTTGCTTCGAACTAAACAATTTAAAATGGCACTATCTCAATTTATTATTCTTAGATGAAGTATCATTTGATAACCGGGGAATGTTGCGTACCCGTGGATACGCTGTGAAGGGTAAGAAGCTTATCTGTAAAGGAGAATTCATTCGTAAACCCAGAGTTTCTTGTCTTTGTATGATAGGCCAAGAGGGCATGCTAGAATGTTCGTACACAGAAGGCACGTTCACCCGAATGATTTTCTTTCAACATTGCAGACAGTTCGCCCTTAGAAGCAAACACATTGAAACATACCCCGGTTATCACTCGATATGGATTCTTGATGGTGCCCGTATCCACTGTGATGATAAAATCGTAGGGTATTTCCGCTCATTGGGTATATTCCTGATCTTTCTTCCAGCGTATACACCTTTCTACAACCCGATTGAGATAGTGTTTGGAATTGCTAAGAAGAGAATGCAAAATAATTCTTACAAAGAGAATAGTACTCAGGATCCGAAAACGCTAGTAGCTGAAGTTATGACATCTTTTTCCAAATTCAATATAAATAAGTTATTCAAAAAAAATGTGGATACACTAGTGGGGGCAAGTTCGACCCAACAATGGTGGAGCTCCAGAAGAAATGATTGACATAACCTCGAAAGAAGACAGTTAGTTTATTTAATCACTTGTTTATTGGTATGAACTGTAACATTAGTGAACTTATTTTTGTAGAAATATTTGATGAAATAAATGGTTGAATAGAAATTGCCTAGATGTGATCAACGTCGTCAGCATCGGTAATCTGCATGCTCAAAGTCTTGCCTTGTTGATCTTCTCGAACATTAGTGGATGACTCCATAGCACTGATTTGACTTTCACTAAGCTTGTCTCTAATCTCCAAAGCTTCCAAGCGGGTTTTCACGATGTTCATCGTTGCGGCAACATGTGCAAAGCTCGATTCCAGTACATCAAAAGCCTGTCGAAGGAACCTGATCTCATCATGAAAACTATTATTTACACTGTGGGCTATTTTCAATTCCCTTTTTATTGCACAGATTCGAGGGCCTTCTTTAGAACGGAACAAATGAGATAAATGTTGAGGAGGATAGTTTTTCATCGCTTCTCTTAGGTGAGCCGGAGCGTTCAAAATACTGTTGGCCCAAAACGACCAAGCCATTCCATGTTCATCCAAGTGATCACCATGGGCGACTCTGAGATCATCAGATAATTCAAACACAGCTTGAGCCATTGTTGCTCCGGATCTGTCCTTTTCAGCTGGATCAACTAGCACATCCTTAACCGAGTTCCAGACTGCACGACTACTTATGGATAGCGAGTACATGTGCAAAAATAAAGAAATTTCTTTGTCTCTCCAACTTTGTAAAATAGTAGACTTTCCATCGGTTACTTTCTCCAGCGTATAGTTTCGCCGACCAGATAGGAAAAGCTCGAATTTGTGGAATTCACTCTCGATGGGCGTTTCGTTGGAGCTCCATGACGGACTAGATGACCCATCAGCATTGGACAAGAAAATCACTTCACGAGCCAAATGAACTTTTGACAAATTCCAAACTTTATGCACGAATTCGCTGTTGCTTGCTGCTGATAACTCCCAGCGAGCGATGTAGGTTCCCGATGACTGTCCTTTGAACTGTCGCTTATAAACTAGCAACGTACAGAAGAATAAGTCATCACGGCTGTTTGATGCATTGCTTGTATTGCTGACTTCCAATGGATCTTCGGGTATCAGATTTATTGAGTATTCCATTTCGTCATCCAGTACCTCAAGTTCATAATCGATGGTCGATCCTCCAGCTGCTTCGTAAGTGAATTCGTTGCCGCTTCCGAACGATTCTTTGCTGATCATTTTCTTTACTGCAATCTACTCCCAATTAAAATTATGAATCAAGCGAGTTTCTATACAAAAATACTCTACCGAACGAAAAATCGTTGAAAATAAAACACAACCGCAGCAATAAACCGACCGCGAAAGCAAAATATAAACAACCATCTGTCACCTTAAGCGAGGAATTGGATTACAGTACGCACTTGCAAGTTGGAACCTGTATTTGCGATTTTTAAGCACATGATTTTCAACAGTTGATAAGTAGCATTTTCTTGACGTAAATAATAGTTGCAAATTGATTGAAATAGTAGCGCATCACACTTTTACAAAGGTGTGTTCTTAAAAACGAGTAAAAAACCGAGAGAAAAACAAATTGGATATTTTTGTACATTTATTGACTTCTGGTTAAAATACGTGGGGAGACTGTAAAGGCGAGGAGACCGATGTGAGAGTATTTTGGTGCGACAAAATTATTTGACTGTGAGTCTATTGAGAGGTGAAACGCGCACCAAAAAAATAAACAACCCAAAAAGACCAAACAAAAACCAACCTCCCCCCAACAAAACCACAAACACACAAACTAACCTATACACAATAACCCAACCCCCCCCAATTTACTGTGTAAATTTTTAAAAGCAAACCGTTGAAAAATCAGCGTCGCCTAGTCTTCCAGGTTTCACCAAACTAAAATTGACAGACTATCAAATCTCAAGGCGCGCATGTGGCTCCATCAACATACGATTCACCAAAACTAACGGAAGGTAAATAAGCTCTAAAATTTTAAAATGGCAGTTACAGAAATTTACACACGGAGGGCACTCAAGCTTGGATGTCTGTTCTCTGTGGAAAAATCTCAGAGTGGTACACAGAGAGAGGATTTTTATAGTCAATTTTACCATTATTGGGGTTAGGATGACTATTGCAGGATAGTGATTATGAACCGACTATGATCATGGTCAAAACGATTATTAAAAATAGTTGATCCAACATTTGCCATAATGTCGGAATAGTCCTTGTTACCATGATCATGGTCAAAATGCCATGAACGTGGTGAATTCGACCATTTTCATGGTTATTGTAATCATTATATACGATAGTCATCCTGACCATGATTTAATTGTCGGTAAACGATGATTTTTTCTCAGAGATAGTTTTACTACAAGATTTTTTTCAGTCAATAGGAAGAGAATTTTGTACTAAACAAAAATAAAATCAGTTCATTTACCTTTGAATCCACTGGGCAGATACTGACGACAACTTAAATATTATTAAAAAAAACTACTGTCTGCAAAAAGCTGCAGCTGTCAGGCGTCGTCCGACTTCTTCACGTTCATGTTCGTATCGTTAGTACGTTAGTGGTTGAATTGTATTTTCTTCATCGCGAAGCATAAAAATTAAATTTAACTGTAATTGTAAATTGTGATTCAATTACAGGTTTTAAAGAAAAACCGATTTGCGGTAAGGTATGTATGGATTGTGATCTGTTTTTATCGGATTGAAAATTTTGAACTTAATGAAAATCCATCATGGCGGTGCCGAAACAGAGCTCTGAGCTGCTTGTTGGGGGTTCCTTTTAGTCTGCGATGTCATCATCGATCCGTGTGGAGAAGAAACGAAATTTGCGAAATATTTAGGTAGCGTTGATTTTGCAAGATTATATTGTTTTACCTTCATAGTTCAAGACGTTTGATGCGGTTTTAACGGAGCAGTTTTTATTTATAAGCTGCTGAAAAATTAATTGCAATATTGCAGTTAGCAGTATCGATTGGAAAAGAGGATTGCTTTAATCACAACCATATGGTTAATCAGTATCTCTAAATGTTATTTCTTACAGATGAGTCAACCGGATCTTGCTCCAGCGGAAGACTTGAACGGAATAATTGCCAATGATAATGGCAATCCACCTGTTGGTCATCCGCAGAAGCGTGCCGTCCGTGGAGCGAAAAAGTCTGTAAGCAAGCAGGATTCTCTGCCGATTGAGGAAGCTCTGAAGACGGAGCTCACCGGTACGAACAATATGAAAACACCAATCTCGGTGCTTCAGGAACTGCTAAGCCGGCGGGGAATCACTCCCCAGTACGATCTGATTCAGGTAGAGGGAGCGGTTCACGAACCAACTTTCCGATATCGTGTATCATACCAGGATAAAGATGGTAAAAGGTTGTCATGCTAGTACTTCTGATAAAAATATCAATTTCGTATATATTTTAGCAATGGGAACCGGCAAGTCCAAAAAGGAAGCCAAACATGCTGCAGCTAAAGCACTGATAGACAAGCTAGCTGGCAACGCATTCGGGGAGACGACCACCGGTGGGCTAACTGTTAAAGCTGAGTACGTACATTAGATGATAATTATTGCATTACCTATTGTAACAATTCCTTTTTCAGAGCTGGAACCGATGGTGAGGATGAACCATCGGGCAATCCCATTGGATGGCTTCAGGAAATGTGCATGGCCCGCCGCTGGCCACCACCAACCTACGAGACGGAGATGGAAGTTGGCCTTCCACACGAGCGGCAGTTTACCATTGCCTGTGCGGTCCTGAAATATCGGGAAGTGGGCAAGGGCAAGAGTAAGAAAATCGCCAAGCGGCAGGCGGCCCAGCGTATGTGGCAACGACTGCAAGATCAACCGCTCGAAACGAACCAGATCATTCAGATGCTGGACGAGGAAGGCAATGAAGAGGTGAGAGTTAGTGTGCTTTAGTGAATGGTTTGTTATTGGTGTTCATCTTAATGACGTAGGTTTTGTTTGTTATGAGGGACAGTAGGAAGTTTATCTAAAATCTTGCGGAGCGTTATGCGAAACTGGTTAATTTAGTTACACAAAAACTCAAGAATGTGCAAGTTATCCTGAACTTGAATATACATATTATAGTAAAGTTTTAATGATAAGTTGAATTTTAAGATGTTATTAATATTATATTTGAAAAAACATCGAAGCGGAGTATTTTCGGTGGGTGGCGTTCCCGTTCACTTTACTCGCCGGGAGACTGAACGCAACGAACTCATAAAATTTGTTTTGACTGTTTCGATTTGATTTTCGAAGTAGTTTTAAACAAAAAGCATACGCTGTAAGGTATGTCAATTACATTTCAGTATCTTTCGCAGTATGTTTTTCGTCGGGTAATTCTACTGTTCCTCATTATGATGAAACCCTAGGAATCAAGTTTTTCTTAGATAATACAAATAATAGAGTTCGGCTTTTGGGAGTGGTTGACATGTTTTGAATTTCAGATTTTCTTAATTCAATTTTAAGTCTAGGGTATCTACTTTAAAATCATAAATTGACTTTTACCTATGACGAAATTTGAAATCTTTCTTAACATTGCATTTGTGTTGTGTTGGAGATCATATTGATTTGTGAACAATTAAAATTCTTAATCGGTTTATAGTTGAACGGAAACTCACTCAAAAAATGCTGCTTTCATGCTAGAATGTAGCAAGAGACACACAATTTGTCAGTTTTGAGAAAGATTGCAAAATTCCTTTCCTTTGTAACACTACCGTAAACAACTTCCGTGCACTATACCGTAAACAAATTGTGTGTTTTTTCCTCTATATTCTAGCTGAAGGCGGCCAGCATTTCCGGGCGTTACGCTGGATTGAAGGATGTCCGTATTCCCAGCCTGACTACCGGCCACGGCCAAAAAGTGTCCCAATTTCACAAGGCTCTGAAGTCACGCAGCGGTGAAACATTGCGCCAATTGCAGGTATGTGTTCCTCAACTTTCGGTCTGGTGAGATACCATTCTTAATTAGCAGTCGCTGATATATCATGGGTATTTTCCGATAATCTCACAGGGAAATCTTGCTGCACAGAAGATAAAACGACGCTTAGGAGAATTCTTCGATACACACTCCGCTATGTAAATATTGAAGAGAGTTTAATGATTCACGCGTTATGGTTTCCAAATGAGCTTGATGGATTCTTTTTTGTTATCTTGCTTTCAGCGAGCAGCTTTGCCAGCCATTAGAATATGCTCGCAATGTAGCTCAGCTTAGCGCCAAGGCAAGTGCTTAAAGGAGTTTTGAGGTTTATTCAAATTACAAATGCTCTACAGCGTCAGGTGTCCAGCTCGTTTCCAAGTCCTGCTTAATTTTCCAAAAGATTCTGAGTAAGCCGTTCCTATACTTGCTTCCATATATTATGCATAATCAGTGATTTTAAGAAAGAATTCGTTAAAAAGTCTTATAAATGCGCCGTAATAAACGAAACCAAGCGGGATAGGAGAAACGCCCTTGTTATTTGAAACCTTTTGAATTGAAAACTGCGAGGAATTTCATTACTTGTTAGTAACAACACAGCCTCTTTTATGGAGGCCCGTCGTTATTCACGAGAATGCTGGGGCTCCATTGCGGAACAGTCGGAATGACTGATTAAAAAAGCTTCCGTTTCGAAATTCCCTGTTGGAATGATTTTGATGAAGAGGCTACAGACGAAGGCTTATGACGTTTTCAGAGTCGACACTAACTCCCGAATGGAGCAAGGACCCGGAGTAGTAATAGTTAGCGAAATTTTTAATAACTAATATTCTTCGGTGTTGCACATAGTGCTTCGAAATGTTCTTCAACAATTGAATAGATAAGAAGCAGTCCTCTATCTATGGCCGGTCACTATGATTTTCTCAACAACAAAGTATGATAATAGATTTGAACAATATGGAAAGCAGGTTGAACTGCCCTTATATTCTTTGTTCTTTAAACTAAGGGTTTGTAGAAACTTCTCTCCAAACAGAGTAAATTTTTCTAGTTAGTTCTTTCTTATTTCTTAGCTTTTTTAACGTATTGATTTCTCAATTCGCTTATTGTTTGCCCTCAAGTTATCGTTCTAAAAGCACTAAAAAGTTATTAATTAAGAGCTTTCGATTCCTGATACAATTTTTGAATTAGTATGATTTTGTGGTTTTTTTTTTGGTTTTTTGTTAGTAATAATTCAATAACAGTTTATATAAAGCCTGTCCACGTTAAATTTCGGACACTTTTCTTTCAGTGTAGATTTTGAATTATTTCACGGATCGCTGAAACGTTTCACTTATTTGACAGCTGAAACTCTCCACTTTATTTCGTGGTACAACATGTTTACATTCTTGTTAAATTCACTAAAATGGCATCGAATCAAGTGGAAGTGCGCAAACGCATTTTGTACGAACGGCAGCAAATTCCGAATTGATCGGTACGTGATCTTGTCAAGAAACTAAAACTACCGAAAAGTACAAAAGTACCGAACAAATCGAAAAGTATGCTCCCGACAAATGGACAAGAAGGTGGTAGCAATTATTGAGAAAATTCCCACGCATTCTGTGCAAAATGTGGCTCGCAAAGTTGGGTAGTCAAAATCATACGTACAAAACATTAAGCAGAGGCAAGGACTGAACGCGTACAAAGTGAAAAAGGTGCCCAACCGTGATGACAAGTAAAATTTCACTGCAAAAAGTCGTGATAAGGAGCTTTACACCAATTTTTTGCATACATTTTCTTGTATCATAATGGACGACGAAACATACGTACTCGAAGACTTTAAACAGCTTCCGGGTCTGGCTTTTTACACCGCAATGCAAAGGAACGCCGTTGCCGAGCATTTCCGGACAAAGAAACCAAATTCCTGAAGAAGTATTTGATTTGCCAGGCCATATGAAGTTGTTGTCGGAAATCTACAAGTTTTGTCGCTACCGGCACTATCTATAAGGATGTGTACGAGAAAGAATGTCTGCAAAAACGGTTACTACCGTTTATCAGAAGCCACGACTCTCCAGCTCTGTTTTGGCCTCTTGTCACTATGCGAAATCCGTCCAGGAATGGTGTAAGGTACGAGAGGTCAAATACGTGCCAAAAACAGCCAATCCACCAAACTGTTCAGAAGCCCAATAGAGAAGTACTGGGCTCTAGTAAAGCGGAAACTCTTCGAAACTAAGAAGAAGGCAAATGGTACCGATGATTTCAAGAGAAGATGGAGAATCATCACGGCGGCCGTATCTGAGGATACCGTACGGAATCTGATGGCGGGTGTACCACAGAAAGTTCGAGAATTTTACAGATAGAAGGATTAACATCTTAATCGTCTGTTTCTAATGTAGATATAAATCTATTATTGTGAAATAAACAATCGGTTTTGTTGAATTATGTGTAATTTTTTTTATTGCTGCCATTATTTTGGTGTCCGAAATTTAACGTGGACAGGCTTTATTATATGGAATCAAATTATTTGAATGGATACTAACAATTCACAACCGTTTTCAATCATGCTACAGTCACACGCAATTTCTCAACTGAAAGTGTCGGCAAAAAAGGACGTCATTTTTCTCTTTCTAAATTTCAATCCTTCTCGTTCGGTTGAACCGTACCTAACAATGATTGCTTGTCTGCATGCAATTTCACAGCAAACGACTGTTTGCGAACGATACACATTTACCACCACTGGTGGTAGTCTTGTCTTTTGCTTCATTTCCTCTACGGGCCTGTTCATAAACCACGTGGACTCATTTTTGAAAATATCAAACCTTCCCCCCCCCCCCCTCACCCCTCGTAGACTTTTTTCAATACATTTTTTTGAAATTTAGTTTGGAGCGTTGGTGAGAACCCCCCTCCTCCCAGAAAAGTCTACGTGGTTTATGAATAGCCCACGGCCGTCGAAGCTCGGGTGGCAACAATTGCCAGCATAATCATCGTCTTTCTCAGAGGCAACACGGCACCAGAGGAAACCATACGACACCTTTAAGTATCCTCAAATAATTCCAAAGACATCTTAATGCAATCAATGGCCAACTAAGTGTACGTCATTGTCTACGTAGGTCTTCCCCTTCTGTTTAGAATGACCCGAGGATGGGAATAGTAGATGTACGTATTGTAAAATGAACGATTTTCCCTATAGTTGAACCAGGTTTAACGTTTAAGGAGCGGTGAATGTTGAATAGAAGTGAGCTGGCACTTATACAAGGCAAATAAGCTTATTTCCATTCTATTTGTTGGTTTATTCCTTACATAAGTGATGACCATGTGTCGCTCGTAATATTATTGCCATCTCAGTTATATAGATTCTGAATCCTTTTTCTTTCCAGGCTACGTGTTTAAACGATAAGTCGGTTGATTTCGTCCAGATGTTGCATGACATCGCATCCGAGCAGCGTTTCGAAGTGACATATGTTGATATCGACGAGAAGACATTGAGCGGTCGTTTCCAGTGTTTGGTTCAGCTGTCAACGCTACCGGTTGCTGTTTGCCATGGAAGCGGTACCACGACCAAGGAGGCTCAAACCGAAGCAGCCCGCAATTCGCTCGAATACCTGAAGATCATGACCAAAACATAAACGAATGAAAATGTAAGTTCGCAGCTTAACCTGATTGTAGAGTGACGAATACTGTACAACAGAGTTCAACGATGGAGTGTTCCTAATAGCAGGAGTTAATCGACGTACCAACCGACGAGATTGGCTGCTCGCGCGGTGCGATGTCAAGCGTATATAGACAGACAAATTTCCTTCCATTTTCCGCCCTTTGCGAGGAATGATGTTTTATCTGGGATACACTAATTACGTAAGAGAACTTACTTTCAACTTTCGACGTTGAATAGCCAACTATGTGGCACTATGTCGATCGTTTGTATAACCATCTGATAGTCGTTTTCTCGTTACTAGAAGTAACTAGTAAGTAGTAACGGCTAGTTAACATCGGTAAACATTCACAGCACAGCACCTTCCAACTATCAATCAGTGGCCTATCGGGAGACAGTACCCATTATGTATAGGGCGGCGAGCTGATGGGCGGTCGAGGGATTTGATTTATCACTCAGCTGAACCATAAGTGAAACCATTTTTTTACAGATAGCCCATGTGCAAGCCTGGGAAGATATTTTTGAACCCACCCAATTAGTAGGTAATCAAATTTAAAAAAATAAATTACATGGGTCTGGTTGCTGGTTTAAAGCCATTTGGAAATGCTGATGACATTTTAGTATCCCGATAGATACTATCCAGGGCAACAAAGAAACGGGAAGCTAGGTATGTGGTGATGAACTTGGATGTCAAAACTAAACAGTTCAACAGGATGGGTTGTCCTGTGCCTAATGCGTATTTCGATGGTTATTGGCTAGATTGGTAGGTCAGGACGATGTTTCACAGTAGATTCTGCAAAGAATAGGAGAAACTGAAACAAATAAGACATTTTAAGAATTTATGCGTTCAATATCGTTTACTTTACAGAACTATCCGAGTTTGACCGAAGAAGGGTCTAAAGCCAAGTATGCAGCTGACAAGTAAAGAAATAAAGTAATTTTTGCCATTTCTACCGAAGTAATTTTGACATTGCTCCAGTATGGGTGAAATGTTAATTTTCCTTGCGGAATAATCGAACGGGATATATTTCGGCTAGGAAAAGTTTCAGCCTCATTTAGATTACATGGGCATGCGTTACTAACGTTACGAAGTTTGCCCTCCTTTTCAGCTGCATACAAGGTAAGTAATTCTGACAGTAAAAGCATTTCTTGAACATTACCTCTTGTCCTATCTTAATGCAGATTACTTTTGTGCTACATACTAGCCTTAAGCCATGAACATGTGAAAATATTCAGAATACGGTCGCCATTTATGGAATTTTTATTTGAGATGCTCTTCTTCCCGCAAGCTTGCTTTATATTTACATTTCGGAATAATATAGAGACTGTTTAAATTTCCGAGCCGTGTTTGAAATCGTACACAAGATTTAAGGTATTCGACGAAAGGAAAGCTGAAACTATTTTAGCCACCGCCGGCTGCCAATTGACAATGGTCTATCTTTGATAGGTTTATTTTGAAACTATCGTATGGCCCAATCAATTCTATACTAGTAATGTACGACAATGTATTAGCTAGCAATACAAGCGTCACATTAGTAAGTTTTTAGCAGATAATTGAAATTAATTACATGCTAATGACTGGTAACTGATAAGGCTAATGATCGGCAAACCTTTTGCGATGATGCCATACCGTTCATACCACTCAACGTTGCGTCATTCCTAAAGATGGCTGCCAACTGGATCACACATATTTCGCTCCTCGTGGTTGCGCCAACCGGTCTCCACTGGCTTCGTCAATCGACTGTCTAGAAACGGCAGTCTAGCCAGC
The DNA here is from genome assembly GCA_024533555.2 of Aedes koreicus. Taxonomy (NCBI): domain Eukaryota; kingdom Metazoa; phylum Arthropoda; class Insecta; order Diptera; family Culicidae; genus Aedes; species Aedes koreicus. Next base: position 4,074 of record JAHHFK020002388.1, on the reverse strand, counting down.
CGCCTGCTAGCAACAGCCAGCTGAATCATTAGCTCTCTGGTCAACGGATGCTGGTAAGGGAAGGTCCATTAATTATGTCACGCAGTAAGGGGGGGGGGGTTGGGAAAACGTCACAATCCATACCAAAATTTTTGAAGGTCCATACAAAAAACTTGACAAGGGGGGGAGGGGGTAAACAAATCACTTTTTGCATGACATAATTATTGAACGTTCCCTTAGTGCAACCTCCAGGGTACTTGCCACCGCCAGCTGGCAATCTAATACCGGCTTGTTGCCGCTCTAAACATTTTCAAGACTGCCGAACAAATGAAGCATTACGCAAAGGTGAACCCTTTATATATCATCCAAAGCTGCATATGAGACCTGCCTTACTAACATTTGAAAAATATTGTGCATTTAGTAAATTTACTCTGCAAAACGAAATTATAAGACATCACCTTATATTTGCGCTATTTTCAATAGTTTTATGTTTAACCCTCTGCACTCCGCTGTCGCCGCCAGGGCGACATTCAAAATGTGAGAGTTCGGATACTGGAGTGCAAAGGGTTAACATATATCGAATTTGTTTTTGAACTTAGGTTGAAACTAGCTCCAACCAGCGATACCCGAACTTATTGTCAGTGCAAACCTCAATCCGATACGAGTTACAAATAAAACCATACACACTGACGTTTAGCACACAACAAGCCGACCCAATTTTGATACCTGATCCAGTTTGGAACTGGATCAAAAACGAATTCGCTAATAGTAGCGGTAGCTAATTCACGACGCGTAGTGAATGTTCCGATCGATTGGGGTGTCAACATTTTGGAAATCGATCGTGAAATGATTGAGTTATTAACGTTCAAAATCTAAACATATTTCGAGACGCTCTAACGCACTCGCAATGTGTTACCCCAGTATTGAAAACACAAACGTAGTCCTACGTCAAAACATGGTCACGTCAGTAAATTTCTAAAACAGGAAAAAAAGATAAATTGTTCTCTTTAAGGAGGCTCTTTACTACAAGTTCAATAAAAACTAAAAATAGAACGGAAATATCCTTCTTATCAACATGTGAAATTGAATAGAAGTAGTTGAAATTGAGCGTAGGGCATGTTTGAAAGGCGGCATACGATCGAACACTCAATCTCTTACCTAGCTACCCCAGGGCGGAGTAGGCAAGGGGAAGGGTATAATTGGGTTATAATTGATTACGTGCTTCATGCAACAACAAAAAACATGATTAGTTAAATGTATAAAAATGTATACTAAGGGCATCTTCAACGGCGATTGTTTTATACTAGATCTATTTTGCATCATTTTAAAACTGGTATATGTTTTGATCTATTCTTGCATCAATTTGGAACAAGAAAAATACCGTTCCAAAACACTACACTGGATCAATTTGGAACAAAGATTTCACAAGAAACCTTTAGATCAAAGTTATAGGGACATATTTTATGCTATGTTCCCAACTAATTCCTAATGTGTTCATCACATATTATTGATGGGCTTCGTGGTCAAGTGGTTAGCGGCGTCACCCATCGTTCGGACGATTGCCATGGAGTCAGGGTTCGAGTTCGAACAGAGGATGTTAGGTTCCCGAATAAAAATAACCATACAATGACAATACAATAATATAAAATAACATTAAAATCTATTGCCGAACATGAATCTTATTGTTCACGTATTGGATAAATGAAAAATGCATATTGTCATTACAATAGATCTACTATTCACACTACATGCTAGAATTTTCAACAATTGTGAAATAATACAATCAACAGTAATTGACTCAGATTTGTTCGGGAAAAAATGATTTTTTCTATAGTTAAGATACATAACAACCCCTTTATTCTATTGAAGATGTCTCAATTAACATTAAATTCTATTGTGGAAACAATATCTCCTATTGTCATGAACAATAATATCAATTGTACACACTATTGATTCTATTGTATGATTACAATACATTTAATTGTAAATCTATGAGAATTTTTTTTTTCGGGTTAAGTTGTCTGTTGCAGCCTTGGTGAAAACACCAAACCGTCCTGCACGAGAGTACATTGTTGATTGTACATTTTACTAATACTGAAGCAACCATATCTATTTAGTAGGAATTCTTATGTTTTGAATATGGAATGGCCGATAAATCATATGCGACAATAATTAAGTTGTTTTATATTAATTGGTTTTGTGAAATTTTGTGTTCCCTCTCGCGGGTCAAATTGTTCACCTTGTCGACGGTGAGAGGGCTTATCTCATGCTATAAACATACATGTGAGACCAAGAATTAGACCAGTAGTGAAAGTATCACATATTCTGCACATTTATTTCACTTCCACGTCGTAAAACGTTTATATAAAGGCACTAACATCAGGTGTGATACTGGCGGGTTATGCCGCAATTCACTCTTAGACTTCTTACTTTCTATCAAAGGGAAACGACTAAAAGTACACTTCTCGAGTAATTCATGATTAGGGCCTAAAAAAGCCAATTGTCAACAATGACTTTAAACGTTGATCTCTCACGAATCATAGGAGTCTCACGATATTCAACTACATCAAATGGTAGAGCAAACATTCATCGACCAGATCATGTTTTAAATACGCAACAGTGTTGAGATTTCTGAAAAATTAACGATTAAACTCATTGTTTACAATTGGCTTTTAGGCCCTAATCATGAATTACTCGAGACTTGTCAATTTCGTGGCAACTTATGTTGTTGTTTATCCATTTGTTTTATGGAATGAATAACCAAAATACCTTGTTTGCTCATGGTATAATAAGTGAAAAAATTTGCAAATTTTCAGCAATGGTGAATAAAGCTTTGATCATGGTAAATATCTGACGGTGACGATAGCAAGTATGTTTATAAGAGATAGGACGCGGAGGGCTTAGGAAGCACGAGCAGTAGATTAAACCTTTCCAAGTAGTTTATTTCAGCAACAGTGCGGACTATTTGACTAACTTTAGAAGGGGGTTTAGTTCAGTTCCATATCGGTTCCGTTTAGATTCCGTTTCGGCTCCATTTCGGTTAGATCGCAGCAAGCCGTGCTTCGAAACTGACGTGTTTTGTTTTTTTGTTGCTTCGTTTTCGCGAAAAAAAAATCAAACAATAATTCGTAATTTAACTTGAGCTAACAGTGAAATCTTAAAAGCTCCGCGAAAATTGTGTAAGCCGTAGTGAATATAATCGATTCCCTCTCGAAATGTGTGAGTGTCGGTAGTATTTCCCCGTTTTTTGTTTGTTTTTGTGCTTCGCCCCCGCACCCGGAAGAAGAGTTAAATCAGCTTAGTTTTGGTTATTAGTGGTAATATTGTGACACTCGGGCATAATTTATTAGTTTAGAGGGTTTTTGCGCTTTGTCGCGAGTGAATCGATGATTATTAGCAGTTTTGAAGCTCGATATAAAGTCGCCACATAACGGGGATTTGCATTATTGGCAGAGTGTGGAGTGAAAAAAAGAAGACTAGTGCAATGTAGAGAACGGCCATTTGCTGGTCAGAAGCAGCAAACGAAAACAACGCGCATGGGCGGGTGAAAAGCTTGCACATAATTTTAGGTGCATTCACCACGGGGTGTACAGAGTTTTGTTATGCAGGTTGCATATCTAGCGGGCGGTTTAGTAACGTTAATGCGCATATTTAATCGCGAGTGCATGAAATTAATCACGAATCAACGTCGAAAGGTTTTATTTTTACGAATGAACAAGATAGTGTGATTGAGGAGGCGGACATGGGTGAGATGTATCTAACTATATAACAAAAATCTTATTTTCAAAAAAAAACTAAATACGTGCCTGGTTTGGAAATTTTAAATTTCCAAATCTGGAAGTGTGTTGCAGTGCCCTTATCCAAATGATATCGGTAATGTTTACATGCGGGGCTTATTGTATGTGAAAGTAACCTCGGAATGGGCGTGACTCTCCAGACATTCTGAAATGGGTTGCTGGATCTGCAGTAGAGCTATCACTTTCTAGCTCCCGGATTAAAGCTGCTTCCAATGGTCACTTGAATGATTGTTGTAAACAGATTTCTTCCATAATACCATTGCCGGCCGATGGGTGTTAGATTGGACACACACACACA
>JAHHFK020002387.1:0-161927 GCA_024533555.2 Aedes koreicus | reverse complement strand
CAATTGGGCGGAGCTCTGGCGTGTTGGGAGGGTTCTTGTCCTTGGGAACCACCTGCACGTTGTTGGCGGCGTACCACTCCATGGCCTTTTTACCGTAATGGCAAGATGCCAAATCCGGCCAAAACAGTACGGAACAACCGTGTTTCTTCAGGAAAGGCAGCAGACGTTTATTCAAACACTCTTTCACGTAAATTTCTTGGTTGACAGTCCCGGAAGCTATGAAAATGCTGCTTTTCAAGCCACAGGTACAGATGGCTTGCCAAACCAGATATTTCTTTGCGAACTTTGACAGTTTCGTGTGCTTGAAAATATCTGCTACCTTTCCCCTTCCTTTTGCCGTATAAAACTCCTGTCCCGGAAGCTGCTTGTAGTCGGCTTTGACGTAGGTTTCGTCGTCCATTACCACGCAGTCAAACTTCGTCAGCATCGTCGTGTACAGCCTCCGGGATCGCGCTTTGGCCGTCGTATTTTGTTTATCATCGCGATTTGGAGTCACTACCTTCTTGTAAGTCGATAGTCCGGCTCGTTTTTTGGCTCGATGCACGGTTGTAGACGATACACCCAGCTTATTTGCGGCATCTCGGAGAGATAGGTTAGGGTTTCGCTTGAAACTACCGGCAACTCTCTTTGTCGTCTCAGCGGCTTCCGGTTTTCGATTTCCCCCCGATCCAGACTTCCTGGCTGTCGACAAACGTTCCCCAAACACTTTAATTACATTTGTAACGGTTGATTTGGCAACTTTTAGCGATTTTGCCAACTTTGCGTGCGAGTAGCTCGGATTTTCGCGATGCGCGAGCAAAATTTTGATACGCTGCTCTTCTTGCTTGGACGGCATTTTGACAACTGAAGAGTGAATTCCAAAATCAAAATAGGAGCAACATTCTACACACACACACCTTCAAAATGAGGGGTGTTCAGGTTTTTTAAATGCAAAATTGAAAGAAATACGTCAAGTTGATATTGACCAAATTTTGACCGTATCGCCCTTTACAGAATTTTACGTAGGATTCATTGAACTAAATATTTGTATGATTCCACTACCAGTGGTGATAGAAACAATCTGAAAATTTTAGGTGTTGGTTTCAGGGATGTAGCAGCTGAATTCAACAAATACATTCGTTTAATTCACCATTATGTTTGTTGTTCCGTTTTATTAGCGACAGAAATAAACATATTTGTTAATTGATTAAAACGACTTTAATGGCATTTTTAACTTTTTTTTTATCGATACAATCCCACGACATTCCTCTTCAAAAATACATTCTCGAAGCTGCGGTTATTGTTGCGAGCCACAGTGCGACAAAAGTTGTGTTGGAAAATTTTAAACGAAAATTGTTCAATACAACTTTTTACTAGTTTAACCTCAGATCATGGGTTTGAATACACTAAATTGAATATTGAAACAATGAACTGAATCAAAAGACAAGTTCGCCGTATCAGAAAACAAAGACGTTTTCCGCTTTATCGGCGAGTGAATTGATTAAGAGTCACTCTGTAGTGGAGGATTTTGATGTAGAGTGGAGAGTGTGTAGTGGAAATTTTTACAATACAATGTAGACCGGTGCAATGGAGAAACCATTCATTTTCTGTTCAGAAGCCACGAACGGAGCCAAAGCGCATACACGCGTGTAAGTTTTGCACATAATTTCAGGTGCCCACTCACCACGTGATGAGCTGGAAATACTAGTTGCATATCTTACGGGTGGTTCAGCAGCGCTAGTTTTATATATAAATCACATTGGTTTCATGGCGATTGCATGAAATTAAAATTTTCTTTTTTTTTTGACTGAACAAGCTAGTGTTATTTTGGAGGTGGCTTTTGGTGAGATCTGTCTGATTATAAATATGCTACAAAAACTGGTTTTCAAGTAAAACGAGGGTTTGATATTTTAAATTTCCAAATCCGGAGCAGTACCTTTATCCAAATAATATCGGAAATGTTTACAAGCGGCGGGGCTTATTGTAACCTCGGAATGAGCGTGAATCTCCAGGCATTCTGAAATTGGTTGCTGGACCTGCAATATAATTATTGCTTTCTAGATCCCGGATTAAAGCTGTTTTCAATAATCACATACCTAATTGTTCCGAACGGTCAATACCATTGCTGGCAAAGGTGTGTTGAAACTAAACCCTGATACTGTAAATAATTCCGGAACAACCACGGAACAATAATCTTGTTAATACAATGATTCAAATGAAACATGTGCTTGATTATAGGTTTTAAAACTACACCCTTTCCAACTTTTCAACATGAATTTCACCACGAATCGCTAACTTTTTGTCCACCATCACTTTTCTACATACATACATTAAAGGACAATGACAAAAATTCTACCGAAAAATCCCACTCCCAATACCCCAAGAGAACGAGAGGACACGCTTCATAAAAGTTTGCTTCATTCGGTTTCCCACATTAATCTCCGAGCATCGTGCAAGAAATCAGCTGACTGTGAAATGTGTTAAAATATGAGTTTTCCATCTGCCCAACGTTAGGAACTCCACTCGTGTCTCACCTTTCGAATCAAGCACCGAACGACAACGACACAAAAGCAGAAAAATATGTTCAGCTCTTGCACTACGTAATAATGTTGCTGTGTTCTACAAACGACGGATGAAAACCGAAAACCCCGGCAGAAGAATTTCTCCCCCCCCCCCCCCTCCCCAACTTTGTTGCTGAGGACTGTCTGATGCCTGGAGCAGTTGCTTCCTTTCAACTCGAAGTGGATCTCACCGCGGCACAGCGGGAGAATTTCGTTGTAAGATTTCATTCAAACGTGTTGTATTCACAACTTTTGGCCTTTTTCATCTGAGGGGATTTCTGCAATTCTAGCTCAGAACGTTCGCTCACGTTGGTCGTAATGGTGCTTACAAGGTTTTTTTTCTTTTGAACACCATGTCCTCTTGTCTGGTACCGCTCCTCCAACCGACCAACCAACTTCCGATTGTAGAAAAAAATAATAAATAAGAGGCATAAACCGGGAGCCAGCGATTTCTGACAAAGCATCAACACCGTCCTTGGAAGCGTGAACTTACGAAAGCTCATTTCATAATGATGACGACGAGAATTGGAAAAGTGTTGTTAGAGCCACCACCATCAGCAACAGCAGCAGCTCGAGGGAAGGAACTCTTCACGAATGTCACTCCTTTTTTTTAGGGTCGGGTTGAAAAGCGAGATAAGCTTTTGAGTAACGTGGGCTTTCATTGGATTAATGCTAAATCATGTTAACGTCCTTCGTCCTACAAACAGCTTTTAAGAAGATAAAAAACTGTTGAAACGCTTTAAGGTAATTAAATGAGGGATTTTCCTCTCCCCTTTTAAACCGATGTACGGACTTTCGAGCAGCAGTTCTTAGGATCTAATTTTATTTTGAACATGCATTTCCGTAGCATGTTGAAATTTTCGCTTGACATTTGAGTGGCATGCCGTCACGTTTTGTCTTCATTGGATTTGTTCAATCGGCAAAGAACGTGGGTATGTCGTGCCTTATACTATTTGTTTATTTGCCATTAACGCTTGAAATCTCCTATTTTAGTAATTTACTTTCCGTGGAAAAACGGCACACCACTGAAATGCAATTTTCGGTATACATCGATGTTTCATGTTGCATCACTCGTTTGGAAGTCATTCGAATGAGAAAAAAAATCACCTCTCCAGTAAATTCATTTTTGAAAGCATTCCCCACCATCAACATCATTCAAGGGCCATCGGGAAAAAAGTCAACCGAGGAAAACTTTATGACAGCTATTGAAATCCGTTCCGTTGCAAGCACGTAGATTTTTCCACCTGACGTCGAACTGAAAACCGTGATCCTTGTTATTTTTCCGTTCACATAGGCGTAGCCAAGGGGGGCAGGGGAGGGCCGTTGCCCCCCCCCCCCTAACTTTTGATTTTATTTTTAAATTTTTTATGTTTGTTTCAATTGTATATTATTTATTTTTAATGTTTGTGTTATTCCCCCTTTGCCTCAATGAAAAAGCGCGAAGTCGCCTCGATTTTGCGATAAGTTATAGCAAAAAAGCGCCAAAAGTGGACATCCATGAGGTATATTTTTAAAAAGGAAAGGTTACCAATTTTATTACAGTTTTTTTCCCTCTAATCAAGAACCCTAGCAAACCTAACGTATAAAAAAAATATCTCTAACCTGTTATTAGGCAAGCATTTATTGCTTTTTTTCCCACGAGCCGATAGTTTAAAAAGCTATGCTCAATTCAACTTTCAGTTCTTGGCAATCATAAAACTTAATATTTAAACCAATGTTACAGCTTTCGGAAGCCAAATATTACCAGATTAAAAAACACAGTTAATAGCTAGAAAGTGTATCAACGAAAAATGGTTATTTGAACTATCAATGATATGGGCAAACCTGACCCGTTTTACGGTACTGTAGTTTCGTATTATTGAGAATATATGTTAGTCATATCTTACATGCAAGACACGAGCATGATTGAACGCCCGAGATTGCTACTCCGTTGCTGTCAGATCAGCTGTTATTACACAGAGAACTAACAGATGATGTTTAGCATACATCCTCAATGAGCATGAGCATGAGCATGATTGACCGCCCACGGATGCAATTCCGTTATTGCCAGATCAGCTGTATTTACACAAAGAACCAACAGATGATGTTTGGGACTAACATACACCTTCAATGTGTAAAAACTGGTGACCCAATATAAAGCAATACCGGCGCCGGCCGTGCCCGAATGCTGGTCAAGTAGGGAATGGGAAGAACCGTGTTGACATGATACTCGCTTTGAAGGAAGCCGAGAAATCCTCTGCACTTCCACGAGAAATCACTGGGATGTTGGATAGTTGGGGAAAGGTTAGCAGCAGGGTTCGTTTTGGTTAACGATACGCTGAAAGTATGTAGCACTATCCGCCAAATACAATGGACCGCTCCAATGTGACTGAAAAGAGACAAGCATAACGAAAAACAAAACAAAACAAAATAGACAAAATAAAATAAAACAGGATATTAGATATTGTCTTCAAAATTTGGTACAAATAAATTATTTATTGCTTTGCAAACCAGCTCTTCTCGATGTCCTAGATGGCCAAGTCCTGCTGGACCCGCAGCTGCTGCCATGGGCACTCGACCACATCAACCCAGCCGTCGCCTACGTGTCGGAAACCTTCCGGTAGTAACATGATATCTGTGTCTAATACACTCTTCTTGCACCGATTAATTTACAAACTAAGCCTGCACACCGAATCAAAATTCCCTTAGGCACGGTTGTGGTATTATCCTTTAAAATCTAGTTCTAGATATTGGCACTTGGTTGCAGGAAACAGAATTAAAAAGACAAATAAACTCGCTTATGACCTCTAACATTACACGGTTGCTAAACAATACACACTATCTTCCTCCACAATACCCGCGAACGACGACACTTTGGACCTGAGCTCGCTCGAGGAAAAATCACCAACACATAACAGCGCAATTGATTGTATGCAGTTTTTTTTTAATGAATCGCGAGCAAGGCGCGATCCCGCAATACGCAACACTCTTCTAACTTCAGCTCACCGGAACCAATTGCACACGCACACTAGTAATCCGCGACGCAGAACAACGCGACGCGCGACGAGGTGCTACCGTGCTACTCATGTTTAGCATACATCCTCAATGTGTAAAAACTGGTGATCCCAAACTAAGGCAATAATCAGCACCTGCCTCGCCCTCATGCAGGTCAAATAAGTAAAAAGTAGGAATGTGTGAGACTCGTTTGATTGAAAGCCGAGACCGCCTCTTCCACGAGAAATCGCTGGGATATTGGATAACAGGATTGGGTGGCAGCAGGGTTCTTTTTAGTAAACGATAAGCTGAATTCAAGCGGCGTTTAGTAAAACATTTAAATATTAGTACCGATTTCTGATTTGAACCTATTTATACTAACAGTAAGGATGCTATTGGAATCACTCACAATATGAGATAACTTACAAACATCAGCGTCGAATAACCGCTTGTTCAAATACGTTTGAAGAAGTTATTCAGTTTCTAGAAGAAATAGCAGAACAATTTCTCCAAATTTGTCTGAACAAATAGCTATCCAGCTAGTGATTTATTTGCTCTGGGATATGGTGGCACGGCGAGCTTGCCTACCAATATTATGGATCACAATTAATTGTGATCCCAACCGCCGATCCACCACCCTGTCGAACCACCACATCTCACCAGGAAACATTTTTGTTATATTTTTTCTGTGCTCACTGGATCACTCGCATCGCCGAATTATAAATAACCGAAACAATACAAAACGCGCCATGCCTGATAGCAAAATAGTGCGTAATAAAGCATCGGCATAACCTTTCACTGCCGATGCTCGAAACAAACACTTTCTTCGTAAACTTTCATTTTTTACAACTGTATCAATCAAGTAGAAACTTCTTATGAACAATCAATGTGAATCCAGTGTGCGTAGATGCCTTTCGTGCCTTCTGGCAACTTTATGCTTCTATTGATGTACAGGCTCATCTGTTTTAGGATATATTGGACGGATTATTATAATTTGAGATATCTCAGTGCTGACATCTTCCAAATTTAGCAGATCGGCAGGCAATCGATGAAAACCCACCTTGTACCTCATAGCAAGATGCTTAGAGGCGGACCGGAAGCTTCGATGAGCTACCTCAAAACTTTTTTCCTTTTCTGTGGGAGAAAAACGCTGAAACCGCCGAATTTATGTGCGATGGCTCGGCGCGTATTCATGAATAAGAGAATGCTTGTAACAAAACGGATCACCATATAACATACATACATTACTGTTTTGCATGACAATTGCAGAAAACAAGTATAAGTTATATAGGTTCAGGAATTTCCACCAATCAAATACATTCCACAACAAGTCGAGAACACACGTATGAACCAAGAAGAAAGCTACTATCAATGTAAATGCTCATTACTTTTCATTCTAAATTTGTTTCGAAAAAGTTACTCCGCTAGTAAATTTAGAGCACATTGTGTGAATTGCGCAATGTTTTTTTTTTTAAATATTGGCAGTTTAAAGCAGTTCTTTGATTCATTGTTATTTAATAGTACCATACCATCGAAAGTTTTTTTTAAAAGTAATTAAGTAAGATATTATTCCAGCATGTAATTAAAAGAAACAAACGAACGAAACTAAATGAATGATCTTGTTGCCAAAATCGGCCGGATATTGTAAAATACTTTGGGTTAGAGTTGAGAAGAAAGGTAATCCTCTCTCTCTCTCTCTCTCTCTCTCTCTCTCTCTCTCTTAAAAAAATAAGCTTGCCCTCCCCTACTTCAAATCCTGGCTACGCCTATGGAGCCGTTGCCAAGTAAAATTTTTGACCTGGGATTTGCCCGAAGTAAGCCTTGACATAGGTTTCATCGTCCACCAGAAGACACCCGTCGAACTTGGTCAGCACCTGGTCGTATAGCTTCCGAGCACGGATTTTGGCCACACTATTCTGTTTTATGGTCCGATTTGGCTGTTTTCTAGCTCGATATGACTTGATTCCTTCCCGGAGTCGAGTTCTCCTCACGGTACTATGGGCAGCACCGAATTTTCTGGCCAAATCACGGTCCGACAGATTGGGATTCCTCTTAATCGTCTTCAAAATCTTACCACGCAGTTTCCGGTCGACAGTTCCACTCGGACGATTGGCTTGAGGCTTCCGAATCGTCGTCAATGTTTCCTTATACCGTTTGATAACGCGCCATACGGTATTTCTGGGCAATTTCAGCTGTTTAGCTAGCCTAGATGCAGACCACAATGGATTTTCCAAATAACTGTGCACAATTTTTTCCCTTCTTTTGGCTTCCATGTTGATTGTTTACAAAGTACAGTCGATTTGCGGAATGTCAAAAATACATACGTGAAGCTGACAAAATTCTCGACACGTGGGCGTCAAGAACTTCCAAATCCGTGCACCAGAAGCGCCACAATATGAGCAAATTTGTTCCAATTCTAAATGAAGCAAGCCTTATGTGTAAAATTTCGATTTGAAATTGGTTCGCTTATTTTCCACTAGGGTGGTCCTTTTTGATGAAAATTTAAAAAAATTGAATTTGAATAGAATTTAGAAGTAAACAGTATTGAAACATCTCTTAAATAATCATGAGCTACTGTCAACATGTAATATGTGATATTTCGTTAGAGTGGCCCACTTATTTTTCATAAGAGTGGTCTCTTTTGTCGAAAAAATTTAAAAAGAAAATCAAAAGAAATATTAGAATTTGAATGGGAATTGAAGGCAATATTATTTGAACTCCTCTTTCATCATCGAAGGCCATTGTCTATATTCGATTCATGATATTTCAATTCGATTTGCTCACTTTTATTCCATTAAGGTGATCCTTTGAAATATAATTGAGAATTCGAATGGAATAGTGAAGACAGTAGTATTTACACATCTCTTGTGTCATCGTAGATCATTTTTAACATTTTACATGTGATATTTTATAAGGGTGGTTAAATTGATTTCCATAAAGGATGTCCTTTTTGTCGAAATATTAAAAACAAAAACCAAAAAATTAGAAATTGATTGGGATATTAAGGACATATGTATTTAAACATCTCCTATACCATCGTAGGACACTGTTAATATTTCAAATGTGATATTTCATTAGGGCAATAACCTCATTTTGCATAAGGGTGACTTTTTAAGTTAGAAATTTGAAATAAATACTACAAGGTACAGCCCAAAGGGGTTGTGCGCAAAGGTGACGTAGGACTACGCAGCAATCTAATTCCCAATTGATTTAAGTCAGTCGGGAAGCTACGCTTTCAATCCGCTTGGAAATATCATTGACGAAGCTGTTCATAATGCTTATCGCTCTGGAGGAAACAACAGAATCGGGTTAACCGTTGTGTGACCGAAAAAAAAACAACCGTCGATGGCCGGATGGGTACCCGGGTACCCACGAAACTGAAATGCTTATATCTCAGGTCATTTTAGGCCGATTTGAACAATTCTGGGCTCCATCGAATTGAAATTTCCTTTTCTATCGAGCTGTTACCGGAATGGATCGATTTGGTCATTCTGGTTTCCGGGAAACCAGGATTTTCAAGGACATGTCTTTATACGATAATACTGATCGTGGATTTCGGAAAATAATCAGCAATATGGGTATCAAACTTCTTCAAATTTCATCATCAGGTTGAATTTTACTATCTTCGGTCCATCAGACGTGTAAACATCCTAGTGGCCATTCCGTGACAGGTTCCCCGCGGGCCATGGGTGGTCATAATCATTTTATCATGGAACCCCAACAATATGTCAAATGGATGTCAAACTTTTTGAAATTTCATCAGCAGGTTGAATTTTATTATCATGTGTCCATCAGATATGCGATCATGCTATATAAATGTTTATGTATATATACACACATATATATACATACATATATTGCAACGCAATATACTTACGGAATTTCTTATCCAAAATGAAAACATCTGATGGGAGACGATACGAGGGACACACAAGGACGACGACAACGTTGCCATTTTTTCATGTTTTCTCCACATCCCAGCTTCCAACCGCGGTGCATGCACGTGATTGCGAGTGTGCCAAACGTAGCGAGTATATATTTATTCTCTATCCATCGTACCGCTTGTGTATATATGCTGCGTCGTTCCGTTCCCTTTCATTCTACTTTCAATCTTCGGGGTGTTAAGAAGTTCCAGTGGTGTGATTGCATAAAGAGGATTGTACTGAATTTCTTCAAAAAACAACTGTGATGGACAAACCAGGAACCAGCCGGCCCCGCCTGACCTCGGATGAAATCCGATCCATTCTGAGTGGCCTGGACAGTGAGGAGGAAGATTTACCCGAAGCCTTGGTATCCATCCGATGCCAACTTCATACAGACGAAAATCATGCAATCTTCAGTGGTCAAGACAGTGACAAAGACGACGGCGATGCTTCCGATGCTGAGAATGTGTTTGAATTTATCTCCGACGGTGAGGAAGAGTACGATTCTGACGATTACGGTGGAGAAGAAGAAGCAACCTTTGATCTGTCGACGAAGGATGGCACACAGTGGAGCTCCACGCCGCTGCCGACCTCCCGTACGAGAAAACGGAACATCCTTCGGCAGAAAGGGGGTGCCGCAAATTTCTCCAACTTGCTCACAGCTAAGGAAATTTTCCAGAGTATCATCAGCCCAGAAATGTGTGAAATTATTTTGGCCGAAACAAACAAGAAAGCGGCTCAAGTGCTGGGGGAAAATGGAAAACACGTCCCGTTTTCCGCAGATGAATTGAATGCGTTCTTCGGATTACTCCTTTTTGCTGGCGTACACCGTTCCAACAAGGAGCACGTGGACGAACTATGGAAGCCTAAGCACCTACCGATGTTTCGCGCCACAATGGCACGTAATCGATTCCGCGAATTTCTTCGCTTCATCCGATTTGACGACGGAACTACTCGTGACGAACGATTGAAGGCCGACAAATCAACAGCAATCAGGAAGTTGTGGGATATGCTGAACCATAATTTGAAGATCGGTTTCTCTCCATTTGAAACGGTTACTGTCGACGCCACCCCCCAACTAAAAAAAAAAATTTGAAACGTTACTTCGCAACAGCTCTTCGGATACCGCGGAAGGACAAAGTTTACGCAATACATGCCAGCGAAACCCGAAAAATATGGTATAAATTTTTTTTGGGTTTGTGATGCCAGGACTTCTTACCCGTTGAAAGGAATGATTTACACCGGAAAGCAAACAGATGGACAGAGATAAACAAACGTTGGAGAGAGGACAGTTATGGATCTGGTGGCTCCTTATAAAAATTCCGGCCGAACTGTAACCATGGATAATTTTTTTACAGGTATGTAACTGTACTGAAAAATCTTTTTTAAATTCTTTCTCTTAATTTCGATTTTAAACTACTTATTTCGGTTACATAATGATCTATATTTTCAAATTGCTCCCAATGAATTTATGTTTATTCTTCTAATTTTAATGACTTAATTATTTCATTCAGGATACAGCTTAGCCAAAATGCTCAACAGTTGGAATCTGACGATGGTTGGGACAGTGAGGAAGAACAAGAGATTTCTCCCATCCAACATGCAGCCACATAAAAGTCGAAAGCAATATACAACCGAGTTTGCATTCAACAGAGAAACTACGCTATGCTCATATGTGCCAAAGAAAAACAAGGCTGTTGTTATGATTTCTACTATGCACACTAAGGCTGAAGTTGAAGAATCTATTACTGCAAAACCAGAAATCATCAAGTTTTACAACGCGACAAAAGGAGGAGTGGACAACATGGACAAACTTTTGAGCGAATACTCCGTTCAGCGCAGAACGAAGCGATGGCCTTTGGCATTGTTTTATAACATGTTGAACATAAGTGCCTTGGCTGCCTACATAATTTACCACGAGCACAACAATACAGCTACTTCGACAAATCGGCGCAGAAAGTTTCTGCAGGAATTATCGTTGCATTTATGTATGCCGCTGATCGAACGACAGGTGGAGAATCCAAATGTAATGGGCAACCCTTCCACGCGAATGGTCATTGAGCTGGTTCTTGGAAAGGAACCTTCACCTAAAAAGGAAAACGCCAATCCAGAGCGTGACTTAACAGGACGACTTCCCCAAGTAGGTATCCGTCATTTATGTAAAACTGAGGGCAATCAACGTAGGAAGACAAGAAAAACATGTAAGTGCTGCCTGAAACCAGTTTGCAAACAACATTGCAAAGACGTGTGCAACGATTGTTGAAACTGTTCTATGCTTCGAGTTTGAAGCTGATTCTTTTTTTTTTTTCTTTTTTTTCGGTTATTTTGAAGAATAAGCGTTTTTTTTTTGTTATACCTTTGAATTAAAGAAGATTTTGTTTATTGGAATGTTGTTGTTTTTTAATTTTATCAAATACACCAAAAAATCACTCTAAACCGGCACATCTGATGGTTTCGTGATGATCAAAAACCTCCTCTTGAAGCCATCCCAACATAAAGAAATATATACTCTAATTATTCAAATATTTCATATTTTCTCCGTTGAAAAAAATCTAAGTGTGTTTCTTTCCATAGAAAAGTTTTAAATACCTGCGAAGTTTACACGTCTGGTGGAGCTAAAACGAATATTTTCAATGAAGCACTTTCAAAAAGTGTGAGAATAACAATAAGAGAATCATGGCCACTGAGGGTTCCACGATAAAACTGTTCCGAATAGGCCACTGCGCGTTCAACTCGTTCACCTCCCAAATATATGAGAAACTCACTACTGAGACAATTTCCAGAAGTTTGATACCCATATTGCTGGGATTTCATTGAAAAATGGTTCCATGGCCGACTAGCATGAATGACCACTAGCATGATTACACGTCTGATGGACCCAAGATAGTAACATTCAATCTGCTGATGAAATTTCAAGAAGTTTGATGTCCATATTGCTGGGATTTCAATGAAAAATGTTTATGACCACTCATGGCCCCGCGGGGAACCTGTTCCGGAATGGCCATTAGGATGTTCACACGTCTGATGGACCGAAGATAGTAAAATCCAACCTGCTGATGAAATTTCATGAAGTTTGATACCAACATTGCTGATTATTTACCGAATTCCACGATCAGTTCATCAAATCAAGACATGTCCATGGAAATCCGGATTTTCCGGAAATCAGAATGACCAGATCGATCCATTCCGATAACAGATTGATAGAAGAATAAATTTTGAATCAATTGATTCCAAAATTGTTCAAATCGGCCTAAAATCACCTGAGATATAAGCATTTCAGTTTCGTGGGTACCCGGGTACCCATCCGGCCATCTACGTAGTTAAAAAAAGTAAGAGCCCCTCATTTCACCCCTGCTTGCTGAAAAATTCCGGAAAATTGTGCAATCGATTTTGACCGTCATTTTCTTGGATCTAACCGAGTTTAAATCTTGTACAATGAAAAACCATTTAAATATCGTGAATTGAAATACGAAAAGGTACCCGGGTACCCATTCGGCCACACAACGGTTAAAATGCTTCAGCACCCGGTAGATGTGGTGCTATACGTTTTCTTTTTCCGAACTTTGCTACTGGAACTGTTTGCCTTCCGAGTTGGTGGAGCGAGAATGCACCATAAGAGCACATCCTGTTGATATGATCGACCACCTGGAGTTCGTTACCCAAGTTGCAATTCAAATGCAAATTGGTTTTATTCATCTTTTACGGTAGTTTTATCAAAGCATTATGGAGTTCATCCGGTTCTATCACGGCATTTTGCAAGTTAAGGTGGTTTTAATTCATTAACAGTTCTTAAGAGTGATTAAAGAACACTTGAAGAAACCTCCATAAAACTACATCATTTATAAAAACAATTCACCTTATAAATAATTTTATAAAATACTTGATCCCCTCCCCAAAACATATTTTCGCAACTTGCATAAAACCTGATAAAAGTTTTGTAAAAGTTTTATGACATTCTTCTCTAAGATGAATGTACAGTGACTCAATTCCGTATTCGTACACCATCAATGGATTTAAATAAAACTTTCTCACAAATACATCTAATGTTACATTTTCAAGATGATGTGTGCATGTTGTAGTGTGATCACCATCTGTCATCGGTACGGTGCTACGAACAATGAAAAACATTCCTTGGTTAGGTACGGATCAACTTAACCTGAACACGTTGAAATATAGCTCAAAACCGTAATCGTACTCTTGCGTGTGAGCTAAGTGTGATTTGTTATTACGATTTGTTTGTATATTTTTGTGATTTTCTTGAGTAAGTCTAATAAGTAAGTATAGAAAATTACTGATTTACAACAGAGCATTCATGTATTTTGTAGGCAGTTAGCTGAAATCCTTTTCGATGGGGAGAAAAGGAAAACACACTGCAATTGTGGAACGAGAGCTTATCGTGAAACACTATAAAGAGGGAAAATCCCTCCGGGACATCGCAAACATGGTGAAAAGACCCAAATCAACAATCCAATATATCATCAAACGATTTGTTGAAGAAAACAGGATCGTTGATGCTCCTAAAAACTTGAACCGAAAAAAGTTGACATCACAGGATGAACGATTTGTGATGAGAAAAATAAGAGAAAACCCAAAAACTACAGCAGTTGACATCACGAAAGAGTTGAATCAGCGAAATGAAGTGAAGGTTTGTCCAGAAACTGTCCGAAATGTACTGAGGAAGAACAACTTCAACGCCCGAGTACTGAGAAAAAAGCCGTTCATCAGCCAGAAGAATAAGAAAGTCCGATTCGATTTTGCTAAACAGCACGAAAATACTCCAACGTGCTACTGGGCAGATGTTATTTTTGTAGATGAGTCCAAATTTAACATCTTTGGCTCAGATGGTCGTCGGTTTGTTTGGAGGAAACCAAATGATGAATTGAACGTGAAAAATCTGAAAGCCACGGTTAAGCATGGTGGGGGTGGAGTGATGGTATGGGGATGTATGTCTGCTAAAGGTGTTGGAAACTTGGTTTTCATTGATGGCATAATGGACCAAAATGCATATTTGAAAATACTAAAGGAAAATTTGAAGCAGAGTGCCGCTAACATGGATTTGGATCAAGGCTTTAAGTTTTACCAAGACAATGATCCAAAGCACAAGGCACATAAAGTACGGTCTTGGTTACTTTACAATTGCCAAAAAGTTATTGACACCCCACCACAATCTCCTGACATCAATCCCATTGAAAACCTATGGGAATACTTGGACAAAAAAGTGAGAAATCATCAGATTTCTAACAAAAACTTACTTAAAACTTACTTGATGGAAGAATGGGAAAAAATTCCCCCTGAATACACTAAAAAACTTGTGGAAAGTATTCCAAAACGTCTTAAAGCTGTTATACAGAGCAAGGGTTACCATACCAAATATTAAATTCTGATATTCATTCTTATCTTTAATATTAGAGTAGTAAATAAATATGCTGTACGAATATGGATTTGAGTGTATTTTTGAGTTGAATTTATGTTTTAATCATTTTCAGATAAATAAAAACCGTTAATCAAAAAACAGATATCATGTTTCATTACTCACACTTGACACTATCAGAAACCTAAACAATATACCCAAAAAGCTTTTTTTTACTTTTAAAAACAAAGTAAAAGAATTCTGCATGATGATGTACGAATACGGATTTGAGTCACTGTATGGCCTTACAAAAACGTAAGGTCCATGGCGTTTCGGAGGCTACCAGCAAAAAGCGGTTGGATCGAGCTAAGAGGATCCTCTCTCGGCACGCTGGTCAGGAGTTTGTTTTTTCGGACGAGAAACTGTTCGTGCTGCAGCAGCCGCACAATGTGCAAAATGACCGGGTGTGGGCGCCATCGAGGGACAGCATTCCTGAATCCAATATAAACATCCCTCGGTTCCAAAGTGCCGCGTCGGTGATGGTTTGGGGGGCAGTATGCAAACGTGGTAAGCTACCCTTGGTGTTTATTGAAAAAAACGTCAAAATCAACGCGGCGTACTACAAAACTGAGGTTTTGGAAAAGGTTGTTGCCCCCAGTCTCCGAAGCCTCTACGGCGATGAGCACTACGTGTTCCAGCAGGACGGTGCACCAGCCCATACGGCAAATGTGGTTCAAGCCTGGTGTCGGGACAATTTAACCGACTTTCTGGACAAAACTTTGTGGCCTCCCAGCTCCCCGGTGTAGGTTTTGAACGTTAATAACTAAGTCATTTCACGATCGATTTACAAAATGTTTTCACCAATCGATCGGGACATTTTCTACGATTCGATTCCAATATTTAAATCTATTGATTTATAACACTCAACTATTGAAATTAACGCAAATATAAGGTAATGTCTTATAATGTCGATTTTTTCAGAGTAAATTTACCAAATATACAGTACTTTCCTAGCACAGATTTCATATTTAAGTAACGAACGTCTTCTAGGCAGCCATGAATGTTATAAAACGGGTACACCTTCGCATTTTGAATTAGTTTTACGGTGGTCGTGGAGCTGTGCAGAGTAGGATCTGCAGTTGGATCGTAGCCGAAAGCAGCACTGGCGAGCAGTCGTTGCCCAGAGAGGCGTTGTTGCAGTTGGCTATTGTTGCCGATGCTCCCGTCAACCTCGCTGCGAGAAACAAGGCTGCTGAAGCCTACGATTTGGCGGTAAAAAGCCGCCCGTTACAACGTTTTGTAAAATAATTTCAAATCAATTTTTTTTTCTAGGTGGCCGCGGTGCATTATCTAAGCTTTCAGGTTCATGGTGAATTGTGCGGGTCCGTATACAATTGCAACAGGACCACAATCTGCGAACACGTAAATACAAATGAAATTATTATCATTTTATATTATAACATCCATTCACTACATTTTGTTTGCTTTTTTATAAAGTCATTTTCAGCTTCACATTTATGCATCCTTGTCGATTGCCGCTCATCCAACCTACATTATGTATTTGAAAAGATAGGAAGGTTTTTGATTGTTTTTTGTTTTTTTGAAAGGATCTTATATTTATGAAAAATTCTACTTAAAACATTACTTTCGCGCTACATCAGAAATATATAATACAATTTAAAACCTATTTAGGTTACAATCATTCATTTCCTATTTCAAAGACATGAGAAATCGTGTTGCCAAGTGTACAAGAGCTATAAAAAAATTCAAATTCCTAATTTTTTATTTTTTAGTTTTATTAAGATTCTGATTTTAGAGTTCTTACCTCATCTGAAATTTATTTCGCCTCTCTTACGACATATCTTCAATTTTTTTAATATTATTATAGAATTAATACACATCTAATTTTTATTTTCTGTAGCATGAAACTAGATATCGGGTATATAACTTGTACTTTCCGCTTGTCATGATTTCTTACTATTCCTGTGAAAACAAATTCACATCTTAGTAAAATCTTATGACAAAAGAAACTGCAACAGTGAAATCTTTCGATGAGTAGATGATCGAATTAGTTACGGATATAAGTATTCTACTATAGTTTACTGGCTTTTCAGTATTATCATTTAATATTTTAACGTCAGTTTTATTATTTTATATTATGATATTAAATGATGTGACATAATTACATTTAAATTCATTTCATTAAAATCGCTATTTCCGATAAGGCTCACTACATAAAATTATTGCAAAGAAACGGAACGGCACATCGAAATTTGAGTTTAACTATTCTATTGCTATATAATTTCAGATTATCCATAGATATTCCAGGATTTGATGAGATAATTTTAAATCATTTTTCTCGCAGCTACATTGTCTAATCTTTCAAGTCCACAACTGGAATTATTATTCATTCTTATATTCATTCACTATATTATTTATCATTATATTATATTCGCTATATTTATTACATAATTATAATATTAATTCACTATATTTTATACATTACTATGACGTAAATATATATTAGGAAGGTAAGGAGCATCAGGGTATCACTCAGCTGGAATTGGACAATGAGTGGCGCAACCGGCGTCTAGGAGGCAACAAACAGTATCATTTTCTTTATCCTACCGATTCGATTGTAGTGCTGTGAATTCTACTCCAACGATTTCAGTGAGAGTGAAGCACCCTTCTTAACAAGCCATCGTAGAAAGCTTAATGAGTATTTGCGAGGTGAGTTATTCGATTTGTTGGATCGTATCGTTGGAAGGAAAATTCTGATGTTCATGAGAATTTCGCGTAGGGCGGTTTAGTAACGTTAATGCGCATATTTAATCATGAGTGCATGAAATTAATCACGAATCAACGTCGAAAGGTTTTATTTTTACGAATGAACAAGATAGTGTGATTGAGGAGGCGGACATGGGTGAGATGTATCTAACTATATAACAAAAATCTTATTTTCAAAAAAACTAAATACAATGCCTGGTTTGGAAATTTTAAATTTCCAAATCTGGAAGTGTATTGCAGTGCCCATATCCAAATAAAATCGGTAATGTTTAAATGTAGGACTTATGGTACGTGAAAGTAATCTCGGAATGGGTGTGACTCTCCAGACATTCTGAAATGGATTGCTGGATCTGCAGTAGAGCTATCACTTTCTAGCTCCCGGATTAAAGCTGCTTCCAATGGTCACTTGAATGATTGTTGTAAACAGATTTCTTCCATAATACCATTGCCGGCCGATGGGTGTTAGATTGGACACACACACACACACACACACACACACACACACACACACACACACACACACACACACACACACACACACACACACACACACACACACACACACACACACACACACATATTTTAACCTACTCCTAACTGATGAGGTGATCGATACGGCATATCAGCACCTGGTTTCCGATATTGATCGCCATCCACTTCACTGCGCTGATTTGTTGGGTCTGCCAAATTATGCTGACAGGATTTGCTCGTTCTGGACTTTGTGCAATTATGTGATACTGCTGGATTGCAACGTTGCTAAGTGCTGGTAGCAAGGTTGTTAACTTGCACCAGCGAACGAATGAGTGCCCGGCAATGCACAGTGGGGAAAAAACGGACCCAAATTCCCACAGATGAAACGCCGTTGGATTTGCTGCTTGAAATATATCATTTCTTATGGGAAATTTTCCAACAAATTGAATGGTGCCCGGTTTCATTCTGCATGGGTCCGGGAAATGGTCCATTTTACCCCATTTACCCCCCTAAAAATGTGTCTTTTTGAGTTTGGCACACATATAACTATAAACGCCGCTGAATTTTTTGCCCACACAGAACCATATTTTATATTAAAAACTCTTGGGAATCGAATGGTGCGAGTTTCATTCCGTTTTAGAGCTCGGAAAGTGGCCTATTTTGTCCCATGTCCCTTTTATTTTGCGGTTTTCTTGTTCGTACCCTTTCAGCTACAATTGCTGCCAAAAAAATTTTCGGCTCACAAGAGCCTATCTTACGTGAAAAGCCCTCTGAAATCGAACTGGTGTTGTTTTCTTTCAGTTACAGAATCGGAAAATTGTCCATTTTGCCCCATTTAACCCTATCTTTGTGTGTTTTTAAGTTTTTATTCATATATCTACAATCGCTGCTGAATTTTCTACATGAAAGGGACCATATCGTACGTGAAAAACACTGAGAAATCGAATGGTGCCATTTTCAGCCTGCGCTGGGCAAGGGAAATGGTCTGTTTTGACCCATTTACCGCTGAATATGTGTCTTTTTGATTTGGTATCCATGTCCCCCCCCTAAACTCCCCCCCTCCTCCCTTTTCTCCTTTTCAACCCACTCTCTTAATCCCTTCCGCCCCTCCCTCTTGGCTATTTTTGGCGCTGTTTGACCTCTTCTGCCTGTGCCTCTTTTGTATTGTTGCAAGAGGTCAATTCTTTTCTCGCATACATCCTCGTTGATAGTGCCGAAAGCGACGAAACTTTTGGATGTTGGACCACAACTGCATATGTCCTGTAAAATCAAATTCATTCTTCTTGGGGAATTTAGACACCTTCTTTGTCTGAAAATACTTGCAAACTGTGCTTCTTTGCATTGCGGTATAATCGAGCCTGGCTCCCGGAATCTGTTGAATCTCTTTCGAGCACGTATGTTTTGTCGTCCATTATGATACAAGCATTTTTTGCGAGGAAATTTGCTTGTTTGCTTGTCATCACGGTTGGGTTTGGCTTTTTCACTTTGAACGCTTTCATTCCATGCAGCCTTGGTAAAAACACCATACCGTTCTGCACGAGAGCCGAACTTGACTGCAAACACACCACCATGTGGCTATAATTTACCACTTCAGTTTCGTGCTTATAGATGAACCCGCAACGCAATGGACGCGACACGAGTGTGCAACCCCCTTCTTCCCCTCCCCCCTCCTTTTCTTCCCCCTTTTTTTTTTTTTTTTTTCCCTCCCTTTTTTTTTTTTTTTTCCTTTTTTTTTTCTTTCTTTCTTTCTCCCTCTTCCAGTTTTTTTTTTTTTTTTTTTTTTCTTTTTCTTTTTTTTTTTTTTTTTTTTTTTTTTTTTTTTTCTCTTTTTTTTTTTTTTTTCCTTTTTTTTTTTTTTTCTTTTTTTTTTTCTTCTTTCTTTTCTTTCTGGCATTGCCCGGGTAATGATGCCTCCAGAGCACGACTATTGGATACCCTTGTGGCCCGAGGTAGACAACCCTTCCGCGAAGTAAGAGATGTTTTGGGAATGCATGATCTTCCCTACATGCAAGCGATTTACGAATTCCTTTGTTTGTCTGATCTAAGAGTGTAATGTCATCACCCCCTCCCTTTCACTCTAGTAAATTCCCTGCCATTGTGTCCCAGTTATATTATCCTTTTGTTTCCGTGCTACTTGTACCTGCCCAGCAAGCTGTGGTCACCCATCTGCAGCTTAGTTCCAGTAAGGGACTACAGAGACCGAGGATTTGGAAGATGTCGCAACCATGAGCAGCAACAAATACCTGAAATAAGTTACCTGCCTAGCCCCTTCCAAACAGTAATGTGTCCCATTAACCTCGAGCTAGCCACGAGTAATTGGCACCCCACTTTACTAAAATTGAAAAATTGTACATTGTAAATAACAATATTGAATATCGGCTCCGTAAAGTGTTACACACGCCTGAGCCTAACAAATAAACGAACTGATTAAAAAAAAAAAAAAAAAAATAGTATGAAGACGACACTTCTGTGGAGGGCTTCGGGGGGGGAGCCCCCTCATCTCTGAGGATTCACCACGTTGTGTACAGAGTTTTGTTATGCAGGTTGCATATCTATCGAGCGGTTTAGCAACGTTAATTTTTGCGCTTTTTTAATCGCGAGTGCATGAAATTAATAACGAATCAACGTCGAAATTTTTGATTTTAACGAATGAACAAGATAGTGTGATAAGGGGGCGGTTATGGGTGAGATCTATCTGATTATAACTGTATAACAATAATCTTATTTTTAAACAATACTAAATACGTGCCTGGTTTGGAAATTTAAAATTTTGGAAGTGTGCCTGGTTTGGAAGTGTGTTGCAGTGCCCTTATCCAAATGATATCGGTAATGTTAACATGCGGAGCTTATTGTATGTGAAAGTAACCTCGGAATGGGCGTGACTCTCCAGACATTCTGAAATGGGTTGCTGGATCTGCAGTAGAGCTATCACTTTCTAGCTCCCGGATTAAAGCTTCTTCCAATGGTCACTTGAATGATTGTTGTAAACATATTTCTTCCATAATACCATTGCCGGCCGATAGATTGGACACACACACACAATACCCGAGCCAAGTGGTTACGATCACAAGAAAGCTCTCAACATACACCCAGTATCACACTGGTTACAATGGATAGAGCAATGCTCGTCGGATGATTCTAAAAAAAATGATAATTTGACTTATAGGTTTGTTTTCTTGGCTGTTGGGTGACGGGCGCATAAGTTGATTGAGTTTAAAAAGCACGGCACGTTTAGAAATAAAATAAATTAAACACCCGTATTTTCCGCAATCGGACACAATCGAAAACACTCGGCTGTGGTGTTTGCCGAAAAATCATACACGATGTCCGAAGCCAAAACACGAGCACTGACATTGGTGTTGTACCCACCGCGTTGCGCGTTAGTCTGGAAGCACGAAGTCAAAGTGGTGAATTTAATACAGCGCTAGCGTGGTAAAAAATAGCTCCGCGTGCAGTGTAGTGTTTGGACATGGCTGATGCCATGCCTCTGTTTTTTGCACATATGGTTTTGATTTTCCAACTTTGTGAGCCATATATCACAAAGAAAGGTTGGGATTTTTCACAATAATAATAACCACCTCGTTGTCCACTTGGAGGGAGCATAATTTTCGATTTGTTCCGCTTCTAACCTTCTGATCCACAATCAAGCGCTGGTCAAACAATTTGCAAACACTAAACATGGTACTCTTAGGTAGTTTTTCTTGGCAAGATCGTGTACCGACAACGTCGGATTTTTCTGCCGTTCCTACAAAATGCGTTTGTGCACTTCCACTTGAGTCGACGCCATTTTACCAAATCCAACAAGAATGTAAGAATGTTGTACCACGAAATAAAGTGCAGAGTTTCAGCTGTCAGATAATTGAAACGTTTCAGCGATTTGTGAAATAACTCAAAAACTACACTGTAAAAAACGTGTCCGAGATTTAAAGTGGACGGCATTTATTATTAAGTATCTGCATAGCGTAATGAAAATGCAATATAACATCTTTCAAGCCACTTATTTATTCAGAATTAAAAAAATGTAATTTTAGTTTTAAATTTTTGTTGGGATTTTTTTTTGATTTACTTTTATTCAGTCTGCGTAGATATCCAGCACTCAATTAACCACTATTCGATCGACTAGTTTGATTGTAAGGAGTGTATCGAATATAAGCTATCCACATACATTTGCGTTGTAATGCATGTATTTGTGATGGTTTTTTATGCTCTGAACACTGCATGCTGTGCGTTTGACTGTCAGCTTTCTTTTGTTTACTTGCTTATGCGGTTCAAATTCTGCGTTTTCAAAATGTCGCGTATTGAAAAGGAAGTGAAAATTAAGGTTCTGGACACATGGCTAAGTGAGAAGGGTATTACTATGCGAAAATTGGCGAAGCGGTTTGGAATTCATCATGCGAGTGTTAAAACCATCATTAATAAGTTTGGGAAACACTATTCTTTGGATGAGCTACCAGGAAGAGGCAGAAAACCCGGTTCTTCCAATCCGAAACTGGAGCAGAAACTGGTATCTCTAATCATGAAGAACAAATCAATGTCAATACGTGATTTGGTCAAAAAAGCAGGAACGAGTGTCGGAATGATCCAGCCTATCAAGAGGCGAAACCACCTGAAGACCTACAAGAAGCAGAAAATCTCAAAACAAAGTGCAAAACAGAAGAAGCGAGCAGCAACAAGGGCCCGGAAATTGTATTCGCGTCTTTTGCAGCATCCGGATGCATGCGTTTTGATGGACGATGAGACCTATGTAAAGGAGGACTCAAAAACCCTTCCAGGTCCACAATACTTTACTGCCGCCGTTGGGGAGGATGTGAGCGATGCGGACAGGTCGATTCAAGTGGAGAAATTCGGTCGAAAGGTACTGGTATGGCAAGCACAAGCAATATGTTCCTGTGGTTTGAAGTCAACCATTTTTTACACAACACCGGAACTATAAATGCGGAAATCTATCGATCTGAGTGTCTCCAGAATAGATTGTTGCCTTTATATAAGAAGCATAGTACACCTCCACTGTTTTGGGTGGATTTAGCGTCAGCTCACTATGCCAAAACCACTCTCAATTGGCTTGCGGAAGAGGGAATAGATTTCGTTGAGAAAAATATCAATCCACCAAATTGCCCTCAGCTTCGACCCATCGAACGTTACTGGGCAATCGTGAAGAGGGTCTTCAAGAAGACTGGTAAGGCAGCTGGGAACATGCAGGAGTTCAAAAAATTTGGGCTCAAGCGTCCAAAAAATGCGAGTCAACACTTGTCCGAAACTTGATGAAGAGCATTAGATTCAAAGTTCGAAAATTCGTGAAGGAATAACTTAAATTTCATTTGGTCTTCATTTTGTTCAAGTTTAACCTCGTACAATAAAGAATCAATTTTTTGTATGAATAAAATATCGGTTTTCAACATAATTTGAAAGAATGTTTGTGGATAGCTTATTTTCGATACACTCCTTATTAATAGGACGCACTTCAGCCAGGAGCGAGTGAGGGGAAGGATGATTCGTGCTTAGGGAACACCTCCTCGAGCCAATCCAGACATGGCAAGGGGGAGATTTGTGCGGTTTGATAAATATGTTAATGGACGAGCAAATTGTTACGTGAATTTTTGAGTGGATGGAAAATTGAAAGATTTCAAAATGATAAAAGCCGTTTTCTATGGGAAGCCCAATAAAAGATTGCATCGAACATTTTGTTGGACAATGCTTGGCGAAATGATGATTATTTTGCTAGGGAACGAACGGTAGATTAACTGCAATGATTAGCTTCTGATGCAACGCCGTCTCCGAGAAAAAGGGAAAAAGGGACGACCGAAAACGTCGACAAGGGAATCCCTTTGGGTTGTATTCGGTTTGAACGCTTTGGCAGAGTGGCGGCAGCATGTTACTGTACATAATGGAATCAACATCTGTCAACCCAATTTGCCGGGTTTGTCCCTTTTGCCCTTACAAGATCGTGTTTTTAATCTTCTGGGATTCGACTTGCGCGTTTGTGTTTGAAACAGCCGTAATTAAATTTTGACTAGCTAAATTGCTCGGCAAAAGTCAAATAGAGCCAGCGTTTCGGAGGGAAATTTTATAGCAAACGGAAGCTTATTTCAATATTTTACCGAACGAGGTTTATGACCGAATGTACAATGCACATCAGGAGCATAAATCACCACCTTGTCTTGTAGAACGTGCACATTAAAGGAAACGAAGGAAGTTCATAAGGGGTAATACAATTGCAGCGTGTTGTAGATCCAAAGCCAAAATATTGAATTCAGCTGACCGCTTTGATTATAGAGAGGGCAATAAGGATACCGCATTCGAAACGGACGAAAGGAAACGGGAAATTGAAATAAAATCATACAGCACCAGGACCTAAGTTTATAGTGGCTCCGAACTGTTGCGGCGAATTTATGCAATATGAATTACTTCTTCCGAACGATAATGGAGGGGCCGGCCCAGACGCTGCCACCACCGCCACCACCGGAGAGTTAAATGCCATAATTGAGTTAAAAATCAATCATCGCTTCTGGCGAAGAGGGAATTATTGTTTTTGCTGCTTCCGAGAGTGTTACCGAGTGGAATCGCTGTTGTGATGGCTCTGAATTAATAACAAGCGCTATGTTTACCGTACTTGACAGGGAGAATAAGTCTCTTGACAAGCAATTAGGCACATGGCAAGGGGGAAGAACTCGGTGTGTTTTTCTCTTGAGAGGAGTTTATTTCAATGTAGACTTGCACAATCAATTGGAGAGCTCATACTCAAAGGTGAAACACTTCCAAGTAAGTCTGGGATGGGAACTAAACTGGGCATCCGTACTCAATCAAAGGACGGAACGCATTGATTATTAAGTACGTTGTAGATTGGGTAATTAAATCACCGCTGTTCACAAATCAATCCGGGATGCTATTCATGATTGAACGTCTGTTAGATACTGTTATCTTAAGCCTGGTGGAATCCAGCAATTTTTGTGACAGTCAGTTGTTGTGAAATTCGTAAAGGTTCATCATTACGGCTGGGTTAAGAGCAGGGTTTTGTAATCGTTTTCATCTGGCGACTGTTTCGAGTTAATTTCCAATGCAGACATAAACGGTAAAGAGCATATACATTATCGATTATAAATCCTGGTTACAAGTACCCTAAACCAGATATTTTATAAGCATATCCTTGATAACTGCAATTTTTGATGAGATAGAACACCTTACGATTCGTAACCATGTAGCTAGCGACCAGTGATGCAATATTTCCACAAGCTAAACGATTGTCATAAAGAGATACATTTCAACCACCAGCTCTGCTTGTTTTCTCTGCATTGTTTCTCGACAGCATTACATCTGACATTTATAAAAGTATATCTCTTTCACTAGTCCGTCAAATTGATCATCGCTTCTCTCACTCAGTACAGTTCTATTTCAGTTTTAATTTTGTAGTTTTGTCACTCTTATAGGAATAAATAGATACTATTTTCATAATGGATGAAACTACGACGTCAACCAGGAAATCGAGGAAGCGTGATGTCTGCATATCTGCTATTGCCGACTCTTATTGCTAAACAGTTTATTGTTCGAGATGGAAACGACGCAATTTGCCGAAGCGATTTAGATAGTGAGTGTAATCACACCGAAACTACTTTCAAAATTGGCATTTCTCTAAGGAACTTTCGGCCAAGCACAACGACGTGGCTAAATCAAAAAAATATTCCCGGCCCTGAAAGGTATCGTCAGAAAGCCCCTTACTTACCTTAGCAATCAGACCAGGGCCGAGGTGACCTCTGCTGCATACAGAAGTTGTCTCCAATCTATTCGATCCATGTCTGCACCTCTCTAGCCTCGCAGTCTGCGAAAGGTGCGCTTGTCACCTTCTACTTGATCGACCCACCTTGCTCGTTGCGCGCCTCTTCTTCTTTTACCAGTCGCTTCGTTTTCGATAATTATTATAACTAGGCTGTCGCCCGATATTCTAATGACATGCCCAGTCCATTGTAGTCGACCGATGTTAGCGGTGTGTATGATGGGAGGTTCTTCCAGCAACTGATGCAATACGTGGTACATTCAGCTCCTCCACTTCCATCTTCCATCTGCACTCGTTAGAAAGCCCCGGACAGTTGGAAAATGACCACTTACCATCGACAAACAGCTTTTATGCGCGTATTAAAAAAGCGAGTATATTCGGATCGATTACCGGAAGAAGACATTTTAACAAACCAAATTGCATTTTATTCATTCAGAAATTGAAGACTTCACAAAAATGCTTCTACTCCACGCCACGTCGCCTTGCGGCAGTTAGCCGGAACTCCACGCCACAAAATTATTTGAATATACTCTCCTTTTCAAATTGGCCCAGAACTTATTGATTGGGCAATCCTGGGGCACGTTGGGAGGGTCCATTTCCGCTCCATTTCCTCCAGCGCCCGTTTCGAGAAGTGAGCCGAACTAAATCCGGCCAAAACATCACGTCATCATCCTTTTTTTTTTTTTTTTGACGTTGGACTACGTCTTTGTTTTCAATACAGGGGTACACGTTGCGAGTACGAGAATTATGAGCGTCACGAAATATGCTTAGGTTTTGAACGTTAATAACTAATTCATTTCATGATCGATTTACAAAATCTTTACCCCAATCGATCTGAAATATTTCTACGCATCAATATTAATATTGAAATTGATTGATTTTTACATTAAGCTTTTGAAAATAACGTAAATACAAGGTGATGTCTTATAATGTCGATTTTTCAGAGTAAGTTTACCAAATGCACAGTACTTTCCTAGCACAGACTTCATATTTAAGTAAGGAACGTCTCCTAGGCAGCCATGAATGTTAAATAAGGGCCACACCTTCGCGTATTGGATTAGTTTTTCGGCAGTCGCTGAGCTGTGCAGAGTAGGATCTGCTATAGGAACGCATTTGCGGCAGCAAGCACCCTGGAGGGTGCACTGGCAAGCAGCCGTTGTCCAGATAGGCGTTGGTGCAGTTTGCTGTTGGTGCCGATGCTCCCGCCAACCTCGCTGCGAAAAAAATGGCTGCTGAAGCCTACGAGTTGGCGGAAAAAAGCCGCCCGTGACAGCGAGACAAGAATTATCCCACGTCACCTGTAGATGGCCACCCACAACGACGAGGAACTGAATACCAAGGTATAACGAACGAAAACACCACACACATTTTATTTACACAAAAATCTACTATAAATACTAGCGATGTTCTCTTCCAGTCGAGCACTCGACACTGAAGAGGTCTGTAAGTCGCAGGCGAAATAGGTCGATCTGTCAAAAGAGAAGCTTCCTCTAGTGGAATTTAAAGGAATTTGCTCGCGTTTACTAGTGATAATTTTGAAAAAGTGCTTCAATATTATATTTTTATTTTTGTTAAAGTGATCATATGAAGTATTAATTTTAAATTCTCCTAGTTTCCCAATCACAACAGTTCTACTAATACGCTTAAAAAGTTTTTTTAAATAGGGTTTAAAAAAAGTGAAAGTTCATTTCAGAGCTCACTTGCTTCGTGGGGGAAGTAAAATACGAAGTGCCATGCCAGACGTTGCCTTCCAGGGTGAGGTAGGTCTCGTCGTCCATCACCACCGCCACGTCGCGATTCGCAGTGAAAATCGATTTGACCATCTTATTCAGCTGCTGCCGCTACGTCATTGCCTGCAGCTCCGAAACCAGTGGACGTGACTTCCGCTTCCTGACATGTATGTTCATGTTTGCCAGGTACTTTTTCACTGTTTAGCCGGTTCAACCGACCTCCCAGCCAAGCGCACGCAGCGATGTAGCCACTTTTCCCTCGGTCCTCCTCTTCAGCATCCTGTGGAGCTTCCTATCGCTCAGGGTGCTGCACGATGTCCGTTTTCGACGCGGCGGGGAGCCGTTCTTTGAACGCGCACATTTCTGAACGGAGTTGCTTCACTGTTTTTGCCACCACTGTTAGAGTTCGACTGATAGAGCTGTCAAATTTTGTTTGCTGACTCATGGGTAATTTCATCATTCAGTTCGAACAAGCGACACGTACGGTCGTGTTTTTCGCTCTTCCGTAAAAAAGTTTTTCCCGTTTCCCCCCCTCGTCCGATTTCTCGCGATTGCGCGTCCGGTTCGTGATCTATCGCCAGCGCTTGCTAATTTATTAGCGGTAGCAAGCCAGAAGAAAGTGCTGCAAAGTTGTGCAAGTTTTTCCACTCGACCTGTTGCCGTGGCAATGGGTCGAAAAAATCAACACGTGGTGACATCCACGCCAGCGACATTAGCTCCTGAAGCCATTCCGAATCCAAGCAGCTGCAAGCGGCAACGGAATGACGATGCCGATTCATCGGATCCCAACGCCCGATTACTAGCGAGCAATCGGTTTGCTGCGCTCCCGGTACAGGAGGTACCGAAGAAAGTGAAAATCCCGCCGCTTTTCACCACGTCAAGAGACATCGCTGCCCTTAGGACGGAGCTTGCAGCGATTAAAGTGAATCCGCTGTACAAGCTTTGCAGTACGGGCACCAAAATTATGTGCTCAACGGAGGTTGACTACCGTGCTGTTGGCACTCACCTAGTCGCCAAGCAGCACGAATTCTACACGCACGACGCGCCCGGAAGCAAGCCAATGAAGGTGATTCTGCGTGGCCTTCCAGAACTCACTCCGGAGTCAATCTTCGCAGAGCTGCAAGCGGCGGCACTAAAGCCTCAGAAGGTGTTTCCCATCAGGCGCCAGCAACATGGAAACTACCGGGACCAACTCTATCTGGTCCACCTTGAGAAGGGATCCGTCACGATGGCGGAACTGATGAAAACACGGGCCCTTTTCAACATCATCGTCGAGTGGGACCGGTATCGTCCGAGACAGCACGACGTGACGCAGTGTGGCAACTGCCTTGCGTTCGGCCACGGAACTCGTAACTGCCACATGAAACCTCGATGTGACAAGTGTGCCGGAGCCCACAGTACCAACGATTGTGCCCCGATGGATGAAGGTGCGCTACTGAAGTGCGCAAATTGTGGCGCAAACCATGAGAGCAGCAATAGAACCTGCCCAAAACGTGTTGAATTTTTGGCGATCCGTAAGAAGTCATCCACCAAATCCCGGCCTGGCCAACGCCGTCTGCCACCTCCGATGAACGAGGAGAATTTCCCGTCACTTCGGTATCAGGTGCCAAACCTACCGCCGATCCCATTAAATCACCGCCAAGCAAACCGCCCGTCAGCTTCCGTTCATCATCGTTTCGCGGCAGCCGCCGCCGCCCCCAACCCGACTCCTCCTCCAGGCTGGGGCAATCCGAGTCGCAGTACCTCCACGCAACCACCCGTCGATGGACAGCTCTACGACTCGGAGCAAATGGTGGAGTTCGTGCAAGAACTCTATCGCCAACTACGTTCCTGCCGCTCCAAGGAGGAACAGCTCAAAGCCGCCACATCCGTGACGATGACATTTATTTTCAAGTATGGACCGTAAACGCACCATCAACATTCTTAATTGGAATGCTTGTTCCATCCGGAACAAAATAATTGAGCTCGGTGACTTCCTTAACGGGAAAGACATCGACATCGCCATCGTCACGGAAACGCACCTCAAGCCCGAACTTAGCGTCTCCATTCCTGGTTATCGGATTGTGCGACTTGATCGTAGCGGCTCTAGTGGAGGAGGAGTTGCGATCGCCCTGCGCTACAACATCAACTGCCATCTGCTTCCGAGCTTCCAGCTGCAGTCTATCGAAGCCATCGGAGTCGAGGTCGAAACTACCGTCGGCCCTATCACCATCATCGCGGCCTACTGTCCCAAGCAAGCCAGTACCACCAACGGAACAACAACGGCCCTACGAAACGACATCCGTAAGCTAACTCGGAGGCAGGGGCAGTTCATCATCGCCGGCGACCTAAATGCGAAACACGAAACCTGGGGGAACACCCGGCGCAACCGGAACGGAATAATTTTGCAGGAAGACCTGGAAGAGGGACATTACACCGTCCTGGGCCCGGATACTCCCACCCGGTTGAGCAGATCCGGGGTCCATTCGACAATCGACATCTTCCTCACCAACATGGGGAACAACATCGCCCAGCCGGTAGTACACCAGGAGCTCAGCTCGGACCACTATCCGGTGGTGGCCGAAGTTGGCTCCTCGGTCAACCGGCATCGAGTCACCAGACGGAACTACCATCGTGCCAGATGGCAGAGGTTCCGATAACATGTCGACGACAACATCGATTTCGACATGCACCTTGAGTCGGTTGATGACATCGAACGGCAGCTGCAGAGCATCGAGCAAGCGATCTCCCAGGCCCGGGAGCAACATGTACCGGTGATTGATCAGGTGAGCAACTCTGTACCCATTGATAGACCCACTAAAGAATTAATACAATTGCGCAACGCCATCCGAAGGCAATACCAGCGAACTGGTCTGCCTACCTTAAAAACTCATTGCAATCGGATAACAAAAATTATCAAGGCCAGAATGGTGGACCTCAAAAATAACAATTTTTCCGACAAGATCCGCTCTCTCCCAGATTGTGCAAAGCCGTTCTGGAAGTTGACAAAAATTTTGAAAACTAAGCCAAGGCCCATTCCACCGTTGATCCCACTAGACAGCAATGGCTCTAAGGATCGCTTGATAACTCCTGCAGAAAAGGCTGCTGAGATAAGTCAACACTTCGTCAGCTCCCACAACCTCGGACAAAACATCGTCAGTCCACACGAAGCTGCCGTTAGCGCGCTTATAAACAACATCCATATAAGTCCCAACGACTTCACAGAGGAGTTGGAGATCTCAGCTGACGAATTGTTGACTTATATCAAAGGCTCAAAGAACATGAAGGCCCCAGGTTTCGATAACATCATGAACTTGGAGCTCAAGCAATTGAGCCCCCAGTTCTATAACCATCTGGCGATGGTTTTCAACCAATGCCTCCGACTTGGCTACTTCCCCTCGTGTTGGAAGTCAGCCAAAGTCATCCCCATCCAGAAACCTGGGAAAGATCCTTCATGTTCCAAGAGCTATAGGCCCATCAGCCTTCTCTCAGGAGTATCAAAACTGTTTGAGAAAGCGATCCACCGATGGTTTCTCTCGTCTGCCGACGAGCTGACCATCTTGCTCCACGAGCAGTTCGGATTCCGACGTGGTCGCTCAACAGTGCACCAACTTAACCGAGTAACCAACATCCTCAGGCGGAACAAGTCTGTTGCGAAATCATCTGCCATGGCACTTCTCGATATCGAGAAGGCCTTCGATAATGTGTGGCACGATGGCCTGGTGTACAAGCTAAAACAATACAATCTTCCCATCTTCCTGGTGAAGATAATTAAAAATTACCTGTCGGACAGGACATTCCGTGTTTCGCTGCAAGGTGCAGTTTCCGATGCACAGGAGATCTCCGCCGGTGTTCCGCAGGGAAGTATACTAGGTCCACTTCTGTTCAACCTATTCACCTCGGACATACCCCCGCTCCCTGAAAATGGATCTCTGTCGTTGTTCGCCGATGATACCGCAGTCGTCCACAATGGTAGGGTAACAAGAGCGCTTACAGCGAAACTGCAGCGAAGCCTGAATGTTCTGTCAGAATACTTCACCGAATGGAAGATCTGTATCAACGCAGCAAAGACCCAGGTCATCCTATTCCCACACTCCAACTCTCCCAAACTTGTTCCGCCTGAGGATTGTAAAATTAGCCTAAACAACACAACGGTGGAATGGGCCAAATCAGCTGTCTATCTTGGCGTCACCATAGACAGCAAGCTTATTTTCAGGGAGCAGGTTGACAAAACTGTCACAAAGTGTAACGTTCTGTTGAAGCTACTGTACCCATTGATCAACAGAAGGTCTACATTATCCCTGAAAAACAAGCTTGCTGTCTACAAGCAAATCATACTTCCAGTCATCGAGTACGGCATGCCAATCTGGGAGAGTTGCGCAAAAACACATCACCTGAAGCTTCAGCGTGTTCAAAATAAGTTCCTCAGGATGATCCTGAACACCCCTCCGAGGACAAGAACATCTGAGGTCCACCGTCTGGCCGAGATAAAAATGCTCGACGATCGCTTTAGTGAGTCTATCAATCGGTACAGGGCACGCTGCCTGACATCGGATCACCAGATCATCCGGAATCTGGTTCCCCTCCCCTAGTTTTTTCAAATTGTTGCTTTAGTTTTAGTTTAAGTAGGTTATCAAATTTTAAACAAACAATGCCCCAAGGGCTGATCTGAAAATTAATTTAAAACATAAAACACACTAAACACATAAAACACATAAAACACACTAAACAATGCTGAAGAGCCCATTGGGCTAAAACACTTAAAATTGTAAATTAGTATATAAGACAAAGAATGAAAAATAAAAACAATTTTAGTACTACTACAAATTAACTCAGTAGTGTTGCAGTACTGGAGCTGTGCGGAGCAACGAGCCATTATGGATTGGCAGCTGGCGATGGAGGCAACCCCGATGGCATGAAACCTGCAGTGTGGAGCGGCAAGCTGCCAACGTAGCCAACGTAGCAGGTGGTGCAACATGCCACAGAAGGTGCACTGGCGACCAACCAGTGGTGAGCTAGTCGATTGCTCTGAGACTGTTCTAGCAAGCCCTTGGCTAGGCAGCAGCCATTGTATATGCAGTGGTGTGCTAGGCAGTCGGTTGCCAAAGCCGGTGATGATTTGTAGCCAGCCGGTGGGCGCCACCACAAAGAGCTAAATAAGGTGCTTGAGTGTGTGTGATATTCTTGGTAGCCATCTTTATCTGAAGCGCAACGTGCACGGCAGAAATAACCTGCTTCGTGAAAAGACCGAGCAGGACTAATTTAAATCCGTCCTTTTCAGGACGACCAATCCAAATCTGAGAGAGTTTGTTTAATTTGAATTTATGTAACAACTAACCAAATGGCAGACAGCGGTGGCTAAAACAATTTTAATTTTCTCTCCGTTGCATACCTTGAGCATTGTGCACAATTTACAAATGGCTGCCGTCATGAAAAATTGAATTGTCAATTGAAAATCGAAAAATAATCGACCGTCACAAAATATCGTTACAAATTAAACGCTCATAACTTCATAAATACTCGATAGATTTTCAAAATTGTTACATCAATCGAATGGAAATTTTTCCGCATATCAATTCAATTATCTAAAATTATCCGTTAACAATTTAAAACAAATGAAAGTAACGAAAATGAATGGTGATGTCTTATAATTTGGTTTTTCATGCTGGATTTCATAAATTCACAGTACTTTCCTATCACAGATTTCAAATGTGAGCAAGGGAGGTCTCATATTCAGCACTGAACGACATAAAAGAAATTTTCTCATTCGTGTCGCAGTACTGGAGCTGTGCGGAGCAACGAGCCAGTATTCATTGGCAGCTGGCGATGGCATGTACCCTGGAGGGTGCTTTATTCGGCAGAGCGGAGCGGCAAGGCGCCAACTTTGGAATTGGCTGCTGGCGGTGGCAACCGTTGCTAGGCAGCCATTAATTATGCAGTGGTGTACTAGGCAGTCAGCTACCAGCCTGTGTTGTGCTTGTGTGTGTGATCTTGTTGGTAGCCATCTTTGGTAAGGCGCAACGTGAAACGGCTGAAATAACCTGCTTCTTCAAAAGACCGAGAAGGTTTTAATTACTATGCGGACAGTTTCAAATCCGTCCTTTTCAGGACGACTAATTCAATTTTGAAAGAGTTTGTTTGATTGGAATTTATTCAACATTACTATCCAAGTTCTTACCAATTCACAGCCAGCGGTGGCTAAAACAATTTAAGTTCCCTCTTCGTTGCATACCTTGAGCATATTGTGTACATTGTTCAACTGGCTGTCGTCACGGAACATTGAAACACCGGAAGCTAATAACTCGATCGTATTTTGATTGATTTATTTTTGAGATTTTTGCTCAAATCAACTAGAGGTTTATACGATTGCCATTTTATTTACTCAAGTGTTTAAAATTTTACAAACAAAAGAAGTATTTTATTTCGCGGAAAATTTTAAAGAATGTTGCGTTCCGGCAAGTATCAAGAAATTTTTTACGTTTGATTTTCGCTTTGATTTTCGAAATGGATATTCCGAAGTAACATTCTCGGCATACTCCAGTTAGTACAGTTATGAATAGTTATTCTGTTGTTTTAACGATTCGCGTTAGATAGAGTTTTACTTCTAGGAAGAAATAAATTTTGAGAAACTGTGAAAGTGAGAATGAGTACGATGTCTAATCGTTTTGATGCCAAACGTTTGCGCAAATTTCGGAAGCGCGTTAAAATTGAACATATGGAAAATCCTCCGACCATGTACCGATGCCGAATGAACTCGTGATTATCAGGCAAAACTTAAACGTTGCCAACTACTGGTTGAGATGCTGGATTTTGCCAACTACTGGTTTATAATGCATACTAACATACAGCGTCCTCCTGCCCGGTCTGGTCTAGAAATGTTTCGTTAAGGAAAAACTATTTGCGTTGCAATATAGTTTGAAATAAACATTTAATTTTCTGCATTATCTAATGCGTATAAAGGAAATGC
Source organism: Aedes koreicus (assembly GCA_024533555.2). Taxonomy (NCBI): domain Eukaryota; kingdom Metazoa; phylum Arthropoda; class Insecta; order Diptera; family Culicidae; genus Aedes; species Aedes koreicus. Next base: position 127,439 of record JAHHFK020002387.1, on the reverse strand, counting down.
TAGATTTGACTTGAATTCATGGAATATTTCATTAAAATGTAAACCTGATATCACTGAAATCAGGTCTGTTGTATGAAAGATTGCAAACAATTTCTTTTTTTACGCTTGTTTTGTGTGCTTGTAATTATGAATTTTGCGCGTCTGCTAAAATTCATTATTATTTTTTCTGTGAATGTTCCGCTACGAAACTAACGAAACTAATCAAACGGTTTAACGTAGTCTACGTCAACCGGTCGTGTGTTAAACACAACCCCACTGATTTTTTGCGAAATAAGGTGCTTATGTGTGTGTGATATTTGGTAGACATATTTTGGTAAGGCGCAGAGAGGGTTTTAATTCAAATTACCGTCCTTTTCAGGGCGACCAATTTAATTTTGAGAGAGTTTGTTTGATTTGAATGTTTGGTTCTTACCGATTGGCTGACAAGGGTGGCTTAAACAATATTAGTTTTCTCTTTGTTGCATACCTTGAGCATTTTGTACAATTTATAAATGGCTACCGTCACGAAAAATGTAAACACCGGACGCTAAGAATTCGATTGTTTCTTGATGGATTTATTTTTGGGATTGCTCTAATCAAGAAATGTATACGATTGCCATTCTATTTACTCAGGTATATAAAGTTTTACAAATAAAAGATTAATATATTTCGCATACATGTTCATAAATCGGTGCATGAAAATTTTAAAGAATGTTGCGTTCTGGCATGTTTCAAGAAATTCCCTATCACGGACATTGTTTTGATTCTCGAACATGCACATTTCAATGAGAACTGTTATGAATAGTTATTCTGTTGTGTTAAAGATTCGCGTTGGATAGCGTTTTACTTCTAGGAAGAAATAAGTTTTGAGAAACTGTGAAAGGGTGAATAAGTGCAATGCCTATTCGTTTTGATGCCAACCGGAAGCGCGTTAAGATCGAACATTCGAAAAATCCTCCGAATTGACCATGTACCGATGCCGAGCGAACTCGAGGTTACCGGTGAAACTGGAAGCAACCATAGGTAATGCGTTGCTAACTACTGGTCGGAAAGCTAGAGAAGGGCCGTAAACTCGAGGTGGGAAATAAAATAAAGTGGGCAACCCCCCAACAAACACCAATGCTGAATAACTGTTTGTTCAAACAAATTTGGAGAAGCTGTTCAGCTTTTTCGTCTAGAAAGCTGAATAACTTCTCCAAATTTGCTTGAATAACCGGTTATTCGACACTGTTGTTTGTTGGGCAACTTGACAAAGTGCATATACTTTTCAAATGCTTTCTATAGAATGTACAATAGATTTTTGCTAACATACTTACTATCTAATGCTGGTCTAACGATCTTTGAGGACAAACGTCAACGCTATTTTGATCAGACTAGGCCTTACGGTAAGGGTAGAGGTCAAATCAACATTTAAAAATAACTGAAACAGTGTGAACTCTTAAAGCTTTATCATTTATCGATAGATTTTCGAGATTACGCGATATGGATAATGGTCTCCAGCTGGTCGATCATATCAACACAATCACTACAGGCAGCACAAGCGTTGCCCTTTCATCATACTATTATTCCTTACCACAACTTGTCCAAATAATTTCTAGGAAGCGAGTCATAGCATGTTCTAACATACTTTCTCACTTATTTATGCTAACCCAACGTCCCATTAGAACAGTACACTTCGAAACTAATCAAATGGGTTAACGTAGTCTACGTCAACCGGTCGTGTGTTAAACACAACCCCACTGATTTTTAAAATGCACACGTTATATCAATCATAGTTCTTTATTCCACAAGAGTGTTATTCTCTGATTATCCGTGGCATACTTAGCTAGAATAAAATGGATACAAGTAAACGTACTAAAAGCTCTTCATAGTTTAGTGATTTTGAATTACCTTGCTACTTCAAATAGTAACGATGTTAACAAATATGGCACGGATCATGAAACGAATGAATTACTTGTGAAACGAGATATGAAACGAGATCATCCAACAGGCTAAGTTCAAAGCGTGGCGCCAGCGTAATCGAACATGACGCTTTAAAGACGTTGACAGTAATTGCCTCAGACTAAGATAAGAGTTTCTTCTAAATTGAAATTACAAACCAAAGAGTCGTTCATCTCTTTCCATTCCGAAGCTCTAGCATTGGAAAGTAGAAGATGAATACGTCATCAGCCTTGACTTTCTTTCATCCTTGCTCATCAAAAAGTTAAGACATTCATTTGCATAAATAAATTGATTTCAATGCAGTCGGAATGGGATTTGTGATCAAACACTGCTGATTTTTAAAAAAAAACGTCTTTCTTTGAGTGGTAAATAAATCCTACATCTTTAAAAGAAAAAAAAAGTCGTTATCCTGAAGCTCACTCCACTTTCCAATGGCAATCAGACATCTCGACATCTAAACGACTGCCAAACGTGACGAACGTACACACACACACACAACCACCGGAGCCACCGCCAGTGGCAACAGCAACAGATAGTCATCGTTTCCGGCGTCACAGGTTCTGCTGGTGAACCTAATCAACCGAGACGAGAGGCGATGACGCCGGCGACGACGAAGCCGATACCTCCCGGTAGCCGGAGCGACGCCAAACGACGACGTCGGGGCAAAGTGCCATCATTTTCGTTACGGTTCAACGCTTCAAAAAATATACTTTCATGCAACAACTACTCGGGAAAGGGCACACAAAAAAGCTAAGATACCGTTGCGTAAAATTGTGCCATCAACATGTTGTTATCAGATGGTGGAGATGTTTTCGACATCCGAGAAAACTTGGCTCTCGGTGGGTGATGGTATAGGGTACGTTCTTTCTTGAAGATGGTTTCCTGTCAAATTGCCATTAGCTTTAAAAAGTTTGACTCAATTGGGTGATTATCGCACGTTTAGACAAAGAGAGTCATTAAGGGAAGTTAGTTTGGCAGAGATTTCGAGTAGCCTAAATTGCTACTTTGAGAGATAAGTTCGTAACGATGCCGATTAAGGAACGATTCCATTTCCTGCCTTCTGAGAGCTTCTTCGTGTGAGCACTTTGGTTCAACACGGGATGAAAGATTCAAAGAATTTACTGCGGAGTGATATGCGATTCAACTTTCGTAAAGTCACCAATTTATCATCACAAATAGTTCATACCATAAATTTTCCTCCCCCTGGAATGAAAAAAAAAAGCATCCGAAGAAACTTTTCGACAACATCTTCTACTCTCACACACCCACTAATGAACTGCGAAAACGTGATTCAAGTTTTGGATGCATTCACTCGACATGGCTTTAAAACATTTTATCAGTGGCAACATAAACGCTCTCCTCATCTTATTGCAGTGCAAAGAGCATCATCTAGAGAGGACGAAACTTTTTCCTCTTTCTTTACCAGAAAACTTTTACTTTTGCAACAGTAACAAAAAACAACTTTCCCAAGGAAGGCCCCAGAACTAGGTAAGAAGAAAGCAGGCAGAGTCCTTTTTCCTCGACACGGCTTCCGTCCTAATGTACGACTCTGTTGTGCAAGTGTGTCGTTTTCGCTTGGAATAAAACTTCTTTCGGAGGAAATCGTATTTGTTTCTGAGACTATGCGCCCCCCCCCCCCCCCCCCGCTCCTTCCCTCCCTTACGAATTTGAGTTCCCCGCCATCGGTCGCAGGACTTGCAACTTGTACATGCCAGAATTTTGTTGGTTGTGTATCTTTCACTATTGCGGTGGGACCAACTTTGCAACCTAATCGAGAGATAAACTTTCTTCTCGGGTGGGATGGAAACGACTTGTGCCAGCAGAATCCATTGATTTTATCCAATTACGGTTAGCCCAGAACACATGTTTGGGAATTTCCTTTTTTTTCTTTTTTTGTTGCTGACTGCTTCGGGATGCTGATACTGGTAGTAAGTTTCCTTGGGACAGATTTATGATTGGTGGGAACTTTCGGGGTAGTAATTTCCTATGACGAAATTGTCACATAATTGATGCAATTACTGTTAGGGTACATGTACCAATAGTGGCGCATTTAGAAATCGTCATTGATGATTCAGGCTTAATCTTATATGATTTTCAAACATATTCGTGATGTTAACTTTTTATATTGTTGATCCATCTTTAAAGTGTCTAAAAATAACGCCTTTTGCTATTAGAAATGGAAAGTATCTAAAAAAAGCAATTTATCTGGCTATCTCTTTGTATCTATAGTGGTGGCATGGTTCCTATAGTTCCTATGTACCAATAGTGGAGGCTATTAAAAATCATTAATAAGGCTGAATAAAATAAAGTTGAGATGATTGATTGACTGCGAATCACTTCAACTAATTCGTTACGAGATGAATATAAGAAGAGAAGGAAATAATTTTATCATATCCAACTTCCTCCTACTTTAACTGCATGCAGCGTCACGTTAAACAAACGATCTGATTAACCAGAATAGTCACTTTTGACGCCCTACAGTATATAAACATTCACAATATTAAAGGGTGGCCACGATGAAATTGCCACACACAAAATTGATTCGCAAAATTTGAGTTTTCATCCGATTGCCATCAAATTGTCAGGGATTGAGAAATAACTATTAAACTTCATTTTACCATTTTACACGTATTTTATTTACAGTCCATACGCAAATGCCCGCACCTTGGCCTTAACCCAGGCCATAAGATTCTGCACAACCTGTGAATCAACCGTTTTTTGCATGTAAACCCATACATTCTTCAGTTCCTCGACTGTCTTCACTACCTTAGGTCGTTTAAGAAGGTGCTGCTTCATAATCGCCCAGTACTTCTCGATGGGGCGGAGCTCCGGAGTGTTGGGAGGGTTGAACATTTTCGGCACGAAATTGACCTTATTGTCCGCATACCACTTCAGCACGTTCTTGGAGTAGTGGCATGAGGCCAAATCCGGCCAGAAGATTGTTGGGACGTTGTGGGCCTTCAGGAGAGGAAGCAGCCGCTTTTGGAGGCACTCTTTTGTGTACACCTGGGTCACGAAAGGTGCACTCCGCTTCCCGCACGTGCAGATGGCTTGCCAAACCACGAATTTCTTCGCAAATTTGGACATCTTCTGAGTGCGGACATGATTCGGAACGCTGAACTTATCTTTGGCCGTGAAAAACAGGTTGCCGGGGATCTGTTTGAAGTCAGCCTTCACATATGTTTCGTCGTCCATGATGCAGCATTCAACTTTCGTCAGCATGTTGAGGTACAACTTCCTGGCACGGGTTTTGGCGGACTTGTTCTGCTTCTCGTCGCGATTAGGGGCCTTTTGTACCTTGAACGTTCGAAGCCCAGCCTTAGTTTTGGCCTTCTGGACAAAACTTCGGCTTAGGTGCAGCTTCTTAGCCACATCCCGAACGGAGGCGTTCGGATTTCGGTTGAAGGCCCCAACTACGCGGTTGTGATTTTTGGTGTTGTACGGAATACTTTTTCCTTCACTTCTGGGCTTCCGATCGGTGGTCAACCGTTCCTCGAACCGCTTAATCACTCGCGACACCGTGGAATTCGCGATTCCCAACGTTTTAGCGATAGAATGATACGAGAGATCCTTGTTCTCGTGATGAATGCGCAAGTTTTTATCACGCACGAGCTGTTCTTTCGACTCCATTTCCGCGAGTTTTGATCACAGGACTTTAAAACTTGCAGGATGTAAATAATACACTATGAACTAAATCCACCCAAATTTTCATTAAATTCTACCCAACGGTTAAAAAGTTAGAGCACTTACTAGGGCTGTAACTTCCTTGAGGGCCACCCTTAAAGGATCTTTCGATATTAGGGTCTGTCCATAAGCCACGTAGATCGATATTTGGGGATCTCAAACCCCCCGCCCTCCCCCTTAGTAGATTTTGGTACATACACAATTTTCGAAATTTATATAAATCGTAGATTTTTGCCACACATATCACCCCCCCCCCCTCCCTCCTTAGAGTCTACGTAGTTTATGGATAACCGCTTGGACGAAATAAAACGACGTAATGTTTACGACACCAACTGTGTATCTTATTTATTTACTGCGTAGGAATTCACCGTCATGACGCAATGGTCTTTGACTGCATGTCTAAGATATAAAATATAACAAAATCAACTTCATGTGACATAAAAATAAAACCAAAATTCAAATTTGGATCTTTGCAGTTGCTAGCTTAATCCTTCCACTTCAGTTTCAGCGCCTGAAGTAACTTCAATTTCTGCTGCTTTTGCTGGTTTATTTCCTTAAGCTTACTCTGCTTTCCCTTCTCTTTCTTCTTCTTCCGTAGCTCGGCCTCTTCCTATTTTTGCTGTTTCAGCTGTTGAGCTTCTTCCTGTCGACGTTTTCTGATGTCTGCTTTCTCTTGTTTCAGCTGTTCGGTTTCTACTTTCATTCTCTCCTCCCCCCCTCCTCCTCCTATACGCCATAAATTTCAAAAATTTCTTCAATACCGGGTGGTATGTTCTTTTGTAATTTCAATGCCTGTTGCTCCGGTGAGGAGTTGGTGGAGTCTGAAGCAGTTCTGAAATGCTCATTTTACGACCTGTACAGCTTTGTTCATTCCTTTCGCACATTACATTGGATGGTATATCGAATTGCTCCTCAGCCTCGAAGACATTTTCGCCAACATCCTCGACAAATGCCGAATCATCTCCAATGTTGTCATGCAACGACAGTGATTCCTCCTGATTATCACTTCCGGCATCAATGTTCTGCGAATCGAAAGGCAACAGCAACATCGCATAGAGCTTTTGAATGACCAATCCTTCTTCAGAAATCACAGATCCATTATTTAGTCCATTTATGCGCTCTCTGCCAATGCAATCTATCGCAGCTTGGATGGTAGACGTTGGAAGAGTAATGAATCTTCCAGCACAACTGCTCCTGCAGCAAGCTGGAAATCAGGAAATTCCTCTTCCGGTGCTGCCGCACCCGGATTCTGTTCAATCGTCTCGGCAACGTCAGATGCTTCGGGGTTCGGGTCGTTTTGCGGCGCTGTCTTGGCGGATGCACTTCTCTTAATCAACGTTATTCGGGCCAAAAGGGAAAAGACCGCATACCCTAAATTCATTCACGATGCTGGTCTTTTTGATTCCCATCTCCATTGCTTTTTGCAACACGCCAGGAAAGTGCTTCAACGTCAGAATTTCTCCTCCGTGTTCCAATCGCCAGTTTGCTACAGCACTCATCCAGGCGCTCTTGAGTGGCTTGAATATAGCAACATCAGCAGGCTGCGTAATCCTGGTAGTATTTGGATACAACGCAATTAGGATGATGCCCAAATCCAAACATAACTCGGCCACCTCCGCAGCCATATGAGAGGAGTGGCCGTCGACGAAGAATAGCACCGGGAACTTAACCTTTTTCTTCAGCAGGAATGGGTAAAAAACATTCCGGATGTATAACATGAAGTTGATGGCGTCCATCCAACCTTTCAGGCTTTTTCCGATGCCCCAGTCTTTCGGGAACAGTCGAAGGATGTCAGTAGGAATGCGCTGCATCGGAAGAATGACACATGGAGGAACAACCGATCCGTCAGCTCCAAATGTAAACATTGTGGTTATGTTCTTGTGACCGTCGGCATGCTCGCACTCATAGACATTTTTGCTGCCACGACTAGCGAGCACGGCTTTCGTCTTCGGATGTAAGAAGAACGACGTTTCATCGCCGTTGTAAACTCGGGATGGATCCAATGTTGCGGCCATTAGTTCCTCTTCCTCTAGATAGGATGTCAGTTTCGCAAACCAACCACGAATGTCGGCCTCTGTTACTTTTGCGCTGGCGGAGGATACTGATTCAGGCGTTCGGAAAGTGATTTCATTGTGACGGCGAAGGAATTCCTTCATCAGTTTACGACCTACAACAACAAAATTGTTAGTTAGTTCTGTCCATTTCTGGTGTTCTGGTACACTTCTTACCTGGAACATTGTCCGTGAACGGATTGGGCCGAGAAACGATGTCAAAGAACGTTTTAACTTTGTGCAGCAGTAATTCTTTTACGATTGGGAATCCTTTCTTCTCCATAACAATCGCAAACTTCACAAGTTTTCGCTCCTCATCCTCAGTCAGCACTGTTTTTGGTCCTTTCCGAACTTTTGTTGTCCATTTGTCACTGAGCCGGTAGCGAACGGTAGATTGCGGAATTCCGTAAGTCTTACACGCTCCGTACAATGTCTTCTGTTTCGAGGTGACTAATTCCATGCAGCGGGCGATCGCCGCTTCATCGTATTTTGGAGCAGTTTTCGCTGACGAATCCATTCTACAACAAGTTTAGATCATGTAGGTGCGTATAGTTAGTGAATATTTATTATATTTACCCGTTTTCACACCAAAATCGAGCAAAATCTTCAACTTTTTTGCGGCTTGCGCTGACGGGTCACTTGTAAACATTGGAGTAGCACCACTATGGGAACATGTGTGTTTTAGGTGCCAATAATGGCACAACGGGAAAATTCGAGGAAAATTGATAAAATGTTGTAAATATGAACGGAATTTGACGAAATTGAATGTAATTTAGTCTGTTAGAGTTTAAGTGATAATGTTTACATAGTTTAACAACAATCTATAGTGTTAAGAAAAATGTCAAGTTCCTTGTGAAAACTTAAGGAATGCAGTAGAGCGTCTATACTTTTTTTCGGGGAGTGTTTTTCTTGGTCGTTATTTTATGAAAGCAACCGATTTTTAGCTCAAACGCGGCCTTTAAGCCAAATTAAAGATTTTTAATTGATTAGTTTGTGTAATTGCATTCTTTTTCCTAAAATGGATGCATTTTGTACCAATACAATCACTATTGGTACTACCTCCACTATGGGTACACTTACCCCCCCGCCCCATTCCTCTCCATCCAAATCCTCTCTCCCTTTCCTCCCCCCCCCCCCCTCCTCCTTCTCCTCCTTCTTCCTCCCTTCTCTTTCCTACACCTTCCCTCCCCCCCCTCCCCCCCTCCCCCCCCCCCACCCTCTTTTCATTTTTCTTTTTCCCCTTCCCTTTTAATACGTTCACCCCGCCGCACCGATCGGTACACCCCATTGTCCCTGGTCAAGCCCATTTTTTCCCTCCCCCCTTCCCCCCACACCGTCATTCCTCCGCTTTCCTTCTTTCCTCCCCCTTATTTTTTTGGACAAACAACTCGTCCGCCGCCAGGCTCCCCCACGCACCCAGCAAACCCAAAAAAGCTCTTTTAAATTTTCTTCTTTTTTCGGAAACTATTTCAGTACCAACTTTTTAAATTGATCAGGTGTCAGTAAAGTGAGGTGATAAGCTATCATTCCCATTGAGAAACGCCGATTTGGCAAGGCAGAGCGACAGAGCAGCTCCCCTCGCCGATCACTCACAACATAGCACCCAAATAGGAAGATTTGTCGTGTTCGCAGCAATCTTCAGCTGATTTTTTTTTTTTTTTATATAGAAATTAACAAGTTGAGGGATAGCTTTTCTCTCGTTGAGGTGTATTCCTCTTCACGTTCACGTCAGGGAGTGAGAAATCGATTTATTTCCACAAGCCATAAATGGCTTGCACTAGAAAAAAGAGCAGCATGCCTTGGCCACGAGCAGTCGTGTTTATTTCTCCTGTTATTCGCAGTTTTTCGCGAATAACAGGATCAAAACTCTAAGCTGTTCAACGAGTTGACATGATACTCACTTTGCTGGAAACCAAGGAATCTTCCATGAAATATCACTGGAAAGTAGAATAAAGGGGAAGGGTTGGCAGCACGGTTCGATTTGGTAAACGATACGCTGAGTTGTTTAACTTTGTAACCGCATTGTGGATTCAACTTATTCGTCAACGCTTTGTGAATTCATTTTTACTTAAATCGTTCATTATACTGGCAGCAAAAGTCTTCAATTGAAATATGCCGTCATTTGTGTGTAATACACTACCAGTTTTTCATGTTGTAGTGGAGACAAAACCCACAAATACGCCACCTATTAGGGAGAAAGGAAGCAGCCTGAAACATTTCAGTATTCAAAACTATTGCGTCGTAGAGAATTAAACAGATTCGGCCTAAATAGCGTAGTGATAAGGATGACTTTCTAAGAAATAAAGTCTCTCTAAATCACCAATAGGAGGAATCTGCGCAGCAAAAATTAGGCTCTTACCAATCTATCGCGCGTCCATCTATTCAATTCTGTGGAGTACTCGTTAGAAAACAGTTGATTTTCTCGAAAGTTAATTTGATTCTTAAAGCAATTTATAACTGCGTAATTTGGGTCCTCCCTTAGCTCAGTCGTTAAAGGCGCAGCTACAAAGCAACACCATGCTGGAGGTGGCTGGGTTCGATTCCCGGTCTGGTCTAGGAATTTCTCGTAAAGGAAAAATTTCTCGACTCCCTGGGCATAGCGTATGATTGTACTTGCCACACAATCATACTCATGCAAAAATGGTATTCGGCATCGAAAGCTCTCAATTAATAACTGTGGAAGTGCATTTAGAACACTAAGTTGAGAGCAAGCAATAAGCTAATTGTGAAAGCAAGAAGAAGAAGAACTGCGTAATTTGAATAAAAAAAAAAACTCGAAGTAAGTCTTTGCGCGTTTTAAAGTGGTGTTTAATCTGTCATTGATTTTGTGTATTTTTAATATTAGCAGCCAAATAAATTAAAAATTAAAAAATACACCTAGTGTTTCGTCGAGGGCGTGGTTTAAGGACCTGCACGTTAGCCGTGTTTTCATCCGTTTTTTTTTTAAAGGGGTGGAAAATATGCAACCAGACACCTGAAGAACTCAGGGTGTGGGGATGAGGGTGCCAACTCCTCGACCCACTAAAAACCCACCCATGCCTTAAGCCCTGGACCCTCCGCGGGACCACCTTTCGGTATTACTTCGGGGAGGGGGCTATTGTGCTTGTTAAGCACCCACTATGTCTAACTACTTAGGGCTTTAGTAGTTAGGTGGTCCCTGCGACCTGCCTTTGGTCGTTTCGCCATTTTTGTTGAAGATCGAGGACGATCTGGGAGGCTGCTACGCATACCGCGTCCCAGACGTCCCGGTCCTGGCACATCCTCTGGACCAAATTATCCGGAGTCGTGTCGTGACCGCTTACGGCAATCATGCCGGATCTTGCGCCGTCAAAGCGAGGACATGCGAAGAACACATGTTCCACAGTTTCCTCGACTCCCGCGCACTCGCTGCATACGGAGGACTGTGCATGCCCATATTTGTGCAGGCATTGACTAAAACAGCCGTGGCCAGACATTATCTGCGTTAAGTGGAAGTTCACTTCACCGTTGGTCATGGGACACATCTATGGCGGCGGGGGGCCATGGACTTGGGTCGTGGCTCAGAAAAAGTCCCCCAACGATCACCTGCAGCAGCTCTGATGAACGCTCGGTTGGAGCCGCCGGTCCTCTGGTTTTGGCCATTACTACCCGGTAGGCGTCACCCCACGGATTCGTATTGGCCTTCTGACACAGACCCTCGAAGCAAGCTCGCTTGATGGCCTTTATCTCCCTCTTTAGTGTGGCCTTCGCGGCGACTAGCGCCCCTCTACGCTCGATTATATCGGCGTCTGACCGCGCTCTTTGCACCCTCCGTCTTGCGTGGAGGCATGTTCTTCGGAGGTCGGCGATCGACTCCATCCACCAATACACCGACGATCTTCCATTCCTCGGTTTGACTTCCCTCGGCATGGTCGCTTCGCACGCTCGTGTAAGTGTCATAACGAGTCGTTCGCCGCAAGGTTCTTGGGTTTCGCTTAAGTTTCGTTCCCTCTCAAGCGCCTCTTTAAAGGTCTCTACATCAAAGTAGGACGTCCTCCATCTGCGGGCGAATGGAGTGGATGCTCCTCCTTCCGCACGAAGCCTTATATTGTGGACGATACAATAACGAACCGCCAAGTGGTCGCTATGGGTGCAGCCATCATCCACCCTCCAATTGCTAAGCAGCCCAGGACTGCTAAATGTTATATCGATAATCGATTCCGCTCCGTTTCTATGGTAGGTACTCTTGGTACCCACGTTGGCTAGGTCCACATTGAGCCTAGCCAAGGCCTCCAGAAGAATCTGGCCCCTAGGGTTGGTAAGGCGGCTCCCCCACTCGAGCGCCCAAGCGTTGAAGTCCCCCGCTATTACCAACGGGTTCAGGCCAGTTAGCTCCGTTGTCATCCGATCGAGTATATTGGAAAACTGTTCGATCGACCATCTTGGAGGTGCGTAGCAGCTGCAGAAGAACACTCCATTCACTTTTACAACCACAAAGCCTTCGTTTGTGGTAGACACAACCTCCTAAACCGGGTACTTGCCCGTCGTCCATAATGCCGCCATATTGGACCTGTCCGCAAACCAGTTTCCGTTGCCGGATGGGATGCGGTACGGGTCGGAAATTATGGCGATATCCGATGCCGACTCGCTAACTGTCTGACACAGCAGTTGCTGGGCTGCCTCTTAGCGGCCGGGCACTCAGATCCCCCCCCCCCCCATGACGTGCTTATCGTCCGGTTTCCTGGCGCACATCAAGCATTTGGGGGGGACCTTTGCAATCCCACGCCTTGTGGCTAGTTCTGCCACATCTTCTGCACATGTTGCTCCTATCTGGGCCTTTGCACTCCCAGGACATGTGCCAGCTCTCTAGGCATCTCAAGCATGCCTTCGGCGGCTGATGTAGACTTAGTGGGCATATTGACCATCCCACCTTCACCTTCGCCACATTCAACGCCGCGTCTGCGTCGACTGCCGCTACCCTCGGGGTTGCGACCTGGGTCCCAAGTGGACCCTTCCTCAGACGTATGTCTGCGGTAGCAACCTCGACCTTGCACTGTTCCTTTAGTGCAGTGGAGATCTCGTCTGCCTCGGTGATCTCATCCTGGTTTTTACATTGGATCGTCACCTGCGAGACGAGGGCGCGCATCTCCACACTCTCATCTAAGGCCTGTTTTTTTTTTTTTTTTCGTTGAGTGCAGCTTCAGCAAAGTGGTGTAGGAAGTTAAGTTTCGAGTCTAACAGTACACCAAATATTTTCATCTTTCGAACTCGAGGAATTGAAGTGCCGTTGACCTTGATGGTACGGCCCCGCTTGTGGTGGGTAGATCCACAGATGTGAAGGAGTTTAGATTTCGTGGGGGCTATGGAGAATCCTACGCTTGCAGTCCAATTTGTTACTGCGTTCACTGCACTTCTAAGCTTTTGACGTACTTCACCAGAATGTTTTCTTTTTGCAATAAGGATCACATCGTCAGCGTAGACAAAGTTATGGACATCTGGTGGGATTGTTCCAAAGATTGGTTGCATTGCAACTAAGAATAATGTAACAGATAACATGGATCCCTGTGGGACTCCATTTTCTGCCACACGAATGTCAGATATCTGCCCATTTGCTGCAACACGAAAAGTTCTATTGCTTAGAAAGCTGGTTATCATATTCACCATTCGTCCGCGTATTCTCTATTTTTCCAATGTTTTGAGGATGTCAGGTCGCCACGTCGTGTCATATGCCTTAGATATGTCTTGTGAGATTAATTCAGCATGTTGATCTGCCTCCAGATCCAGCAGTGCTTCTAATTGGGCCAAATGTAAGTCAGTTCCTTTCCCTGGACGAAAGGCATATTGACGAGGATCAAGCTTTCCGGTGTCTTCAAGTTCTGTGGTTAATCGTCGGTTTATCATCCGTTCGAAAACTTTTCGAAAGCAACTGAGTAAAGTAATGGGTCTGTATCCATCCACTCTACACCGATCACCATCGGACTTAGGGATCGGGATTATAACTCCTTCATTCCATTCATTTGAAAATTGGCCACTTTCCCACACTTGATTATATAGTTGGAGCAGAGACAGGTTGGCTGCAAATGGTATTCGTTGTAATAAGGGATAACCAATATTGTCGTTTCCAGTAGAAGATCCCGCTCGCCTGCCGAGAGCCCACAGTAACTAATCCATGGAAAACTCTTGCTTGAACTGCGTATAGTGGGCGTAATGAATTTGATAAAACAAATTTTTCAGCTAGTTTCGCCTTGCGAAACTTTTTCGTGTAGTTAACATCAGACGATTTTCTTTGGTACTCGTCAGCAAAGGCATCTGCTACTTTTTTAAAGTCGTTTGTGAATCCATCTGTTAATTTGAGAATAACTATATTTATTTTCCTTTTACCCTTCAGTTGATTGATTTTGGTCCAAACTTCACTACTGGAAATGTTAGGATTAATGAAATCCAAAAAAAATTCCCAGCTTGCCTGTTTTGCTTCGCGAATTAGGTTGCGACATTTAGATCGTGTTGCTTGAAACTGCTTTAAAGCTGCATTTTTACGAGTATCGCCCTTGGCAAGTCGGCGTAATCTCCGAAGACATTTTCTCCGTTCTCTGACAGCTTGAGCTACCTCCACCAAGGAACAGATTTTGCTCCTATTTTCCCGGCTGGTCGTTAATATGGTATACTAGCTGAACCCGGTGCGTGCGCTGCTACGCTTGCAACTAAGTGAAGGAAAATTTAATATAACTGGCACGTTTATGGTTTTTTTTCGAAATGATTTTTTTTTTCTTGAATAAGCAGGGGTTCAAACTTCTATCAAAACATGCTTCTTACCCGAGAAATACACGTTTTGTGTTTAAGTAACCTGGATAATTCTCATTTTTGGTAGAAATTTGTGTTTCATTTGTATGGGAGCCCTCCCTTCCAGAGGGGGTGGTTTCTCAAACCACCATACAATCAGTGCCTTCAAAACCCCCCACATGCCAAATTTGGTTCAATTTGCTTGATTAGTTCTCGAACCATCACACGGGGCTCATCGATTATAATAAAAATTTGAGTTTCATTTGTTTGAAGCATCCCCCCCCCCCCCCCCCCCTCTTAGTTCGCGGGTTATGATGAAATTTGTGTCTCATTTGTATGAGAGCCCTCCTTCCTGAGAGAGAAGGGGTCTCAAAAATCATAAGAACCTTTCCCAGCGCCAAAAACCCCTTCATATAAGTTTTCACGTTGGTCGGTTCAGAACTTTCCGAGTCTATAAGGGTCTGACAGACAGACAGACAGACAGACAGACAGAAATTCATTTTTATGTATATAGAAATCTAGCCTCCAAAAACCCCCATATGCTAAAAGTGGTTTCATTTACTTGATTAGTTCTCGAGTTATGCAGAAATTTGTGTTGCATTTGTATGGAAACCCCCCTCCCGCCGGCGTCGGTGGTGCAGTGGTAAGCGTGGCTGCTACTTGGCACCCCAGTGGGTCTGGGTTCAATCCCAGTCGACGTCGGTGGTTTTTCTGAGGCGAAAAAATCTGGTCACGTCTTCCTTCGGAAGGGAAGTAAAGCCGTTGGTCCCGGCTCATATTTATGAGTCGTTAGGTAGGGTCCAGGTGGTGGAGTCGTCTTCCTGGCGTCGGCGATTGGGGAGGAAATAGGCCGACGGAAAAAAAAAAAAAAAAAATCAAAAACTACAAGGTTCAGCCCAATGGAGTTGTACGCAAAGGTAACGTAGGACTATGTAGTAATGTGCAATCGAATTCGCCTCCAGTCGCCTAATTGTTTAAACGGTTTTCGAAATTGGTCTCGCCCAAAAAATAACTGCAATACACTAAACAGGTTACCCTAATAAACATGTCATATACAAGAACGATATTACAGATGGTTTAACCAACAATCAAAATGCAATTAGCGATTTGAAATTGATTCACTGTTGTAGAACCCCTTGGTCGAAGTACACCTTGTAGCCAGCATCTTGCTATACATATTTGCGCCTTTGTTTCGATTTGCTGTGTTATTTTGACAGAATATTTGAGCGTGTGTTCGTGTGAGTTCATTATTAGGGGCGTATTATTAAGCTAGGGACCGAGCTTGGGCCCGATGTGCTAGTACTGACTGAGCCAAGAAAAAAATCGTATTTGTTCGGGACCTACTGGTCTTAGAGTTAGTCTATAGTTTAACCGTACCGGTTGATAACCCAAATTGGTGGTTTGGTGCTTCTTATGGTAATTGTTTATGCGGGTAGACATTTAGGACATTTTTACCCAAGAGACTGGCTTCATCCACCATCAATTGCATACGATTTCTTCTAGGCCTATGTGTGTACAACACTGCAAAATGTGCAAATGTCGAAAACAATATGGCTTCGACATACGATATTTTTGGCAACCGCTCATTTCGAACAACTCTCTTTTCCAGTTATTTTGGAGGCCTCGAAAGGGGCCGTTTTGGGGTCAGGGGAACAGCTAGTGCAGCCACCTCACTTCGTCATGAAGCTGAAGCTTAAAGCTTGAGCAACTCACGTATATAGTTTGCAGCCATATGCTGCGACATTTTACTTACACTTCCTCAAAATAATTTGTTTCTTATCGAATGGTATGGACTCTATCCATCGCACTAGAACGCAAGAAACACTTTTAAACACTGATTGGAATTCGAAGATAATATTACCAACGAACTTCGCACTTCACATGCCATCAAACAGAAATTATCACATGCCATCAAACAGTGGACTGTGATTGCAAATAAGCACACATCAAACGACCCTTAATGATTTGCAATACTGAATCATATTATGTAACATTAATAATGTATCGAATAATACATATAATATACTCTCATGTTTGGTTGAATTTTGAGTTTCGTTTGTGTGAAAGCATCCCCCTTCCAGAGGGGGGGGGGGGGGTCTCGAACCACAGTAGAAACATTTTTTGCCTTCAAAATTCCACATGCCAAATTTGGTTCCATTTGCTTACTTAGTTCTCGAGTTATGCAAAAAATCCAGTTTCATTTGTATGGGAGCCCCCCATTCTAGAAGTGGGAGGGGTCCTGAACTACCAAATAATCATTTCTTGTCTTCAAAAACTTCCACATGTCAAATTTTATTCCATTTACTTGATTAGTTCTCGAGTTATCAAAAGTTCCTGTTTCATTTGTATGGGAGCTCCCCTTTCTTAAAGTGGGAGGGGTCTCAAATTGCCATAGACACCTTACTTGGGGGGGGGGGGTGGTCTTAAACCATCATAAGAAGCTAAGAAGCTTGCCCGGTCCCAAAAGCCCCTGCATACAAATTTTCAAGCCAGTCGGTAAAGTAGTTTCTATGTCTATAAGGGTCAGTTCGATAGAAATTCATTTTTATATTTATAAGAATTTCAATAGTTTTTTATTTAAAATTTATAATTTTCGGTGCAAAAATTTTGAAAATCGGTCATGAAATTACTTAGTTATTAACTTTCAAAACCTAAGCTTATTTCGTGACGCTCCAAATTTTCGTACTCGCAACGTTTACCCCTATATTGAAAACAAAGACGTAGTCCTACGTCAAAAAAAAAACCCCTCCCGCCCCCTTCCAGATGGCGGAGGAGTCTCAAACTTCCATAAAAACATTTCTCTCCTCCAAAAACCTCCACCTGCCAAATGTGGTTCCATATGCTTGATTAGTTCTCGAGTAATGCACAAATTTGTGTTTCATTAGTATGAGAGCCCCTCTCTTACAGAGGGTGGAGGAGTCTCGAGTTACCTTAGAAACATTTCTTGCCTTCAAAAACCTCTACCTACCAAATTTGGTTCCATTTACTTGATTAGTTCTTGAGATATGCAGAAACTTCTGTTTCATTTGTATGGGAGCCTCCCTTTCTAGAGAGGGGAGGGGTCTCAAACTACCATAGAAACATTTCTTGCCTCAAAAACTTCCGCATGCTAAATTTGGGTTCCTTTGCCTGATCAGTTCTAGAGTTATGCAGAAATATATGTTTCATTTGTATGGTAGTACCCCCCCCCCCCCTTTCAGAGGAGGAAGGGGTCTCTTACTATCTTAAGAACCTTCCCCAGCCCCAAAAACCCCCTGCATACAAATTTTCACGCCGATCGGCTCAGTAGTCTCCGAGCCTATTAGGTTCAGACAGACAGACAGAAATCCATTTTTATATATAGACTGTTCCAGAAAGTATAAGCACACCTTATTTTAACGGTCACTTTGAATATAATGAAATATTTCAACATATTTTGGCTGCGTCCTTTTGTTTGCACATTTCTGAATGACATAGCATTAAAAAAGTGCTCAGTTTTGTGTTACCTATCGAAATGCGCGGTCTTACTCCGGAACAACGAAAAAGTATCGTGCACAAATGGTGCACTGTGAGCGGACTCTCCTTGAGAAAATTGGCCAAGGAAGAGGGTGTAAGCGTCGGAGCGGTACGATCTGCGATTCGAAAATATAGAGAACAGTGTACGTTTGAAGATGCGCCGAAGAGTGGTCGGAAATCCGGTCCTGTTAGTCCAGATATCGATGAAAAGAGCAGGGATGCCTACAAGCGAAAACCAGCGACTTCCGTTCGGGATGTTGCGAAAAAACTAGGGACCTCGACGAGTAACGTCATGCGTGCCAAAGAAAGACTTGGGCTGAAAACATATCGGAAGCAGAAAAACCCCAAAAGGAACCCAAAACAGGCCGCGTCCGTGAAACCACGGGCCCGCAAACTCTACGATTCGTTATTGTGTAAAGGGTGATACGGTCAAAATTTGGTCAAGGGAAAACGCGTGTAAATCGGTGAAATCGTTTATTTAAAAAATCAAATTAAATTTCTTTTTCAAGTTCAATTAGTATAAAATTCAGGAAAAATATTCAGTTAGGCTTCCGCTTTTCCAAATTCGAATTGCCGGGCCTTACGCTTGACCCCTGCCATCAGATTTTGTACAGCCACCTTGTCCACCTTCTTCGCCGCAGAAAGCCAGTTTGCCTTGAACTGCTGCTCGTCCTTAGCAGTTTTTTTGGTCTTCTTTAGGTTCCGCTTGACAATAGCCCAGTATTTCTCAATTGGGCGGAGCTCTGGCGTGTTGGGAGGGTTCTTGTCCTTGGGAACCACCTGCACGTTGTTGGCGGCGTACCACTCCATGGCCTTTTTACCGTAATGGCAAGATGCCAAATCCGGCCAAAACAGTACGGAACAACCGTGTTTCTTCAGGAAAGGCAGCAGACGTTTATTCAAACACTCTTTCACGTAAATTTCTTGGTTGACAGTCCCGGAAGCTATGAAAATGCTGCTTTTCAAGCCACAGGTACAGATGGCTTGCCAAACCAGATATTTCTTTGCGAACTTTGACAGTTTCGTGTGCTTGAAAATATCTGCTACCTTTCCCCTTCCTTTTGCCGTATAAAACTCCTGTCCCGGAAGCTGCTTGTAGTCGGCTTTGACGTAGGTTTCGTCGTCCATTACCACGCAGTCAAACTTCGTCAGCATCGTCGTGTACAGCCTCCGGGATCGCGCTTTGGCCGTCGTATTTTGTTTATCATCGCGATTTGGAGTCACTACCTTCTTGTAAGTCGATAGTCCGGCTCGTTTTTTGGCTCGATGCACGGTTGTAGACGATACACCCAGCTTATTTGCGGCATCTCGGAGAGATAGGTTAGGGTTTCGCTTGAAACTACCGGCAACTCTCTTTGTCGTCTCAGCGGCTTCCGGTTTTCGATTTCCCCCGATCCAGACTTCCTGGCTGTCGACAAACGTTCCCCAAACACTTTAATTACATTTGTAACGGTTGATTTGGCAACTTTTAGCGATTTTGCCAACTTTGCGTGCGAGTAGCTCGGATTTTCGCGATGCGCGAGCAAAATTTTGATACGCTGCTCTTCTTGCTTGGACGGCATTTTGACAACTGAAGAGTGAATTCCAAAATCAAAATAGGAGCAACATTCTACACACACACACCTTCAAAATGAGGGGTGTTCAGGTTTTTTAAATGCAAAATTGAAAGAAATACGTCAAGTTGATATTGACCAAATTTTGACCGTATCGCCCTTTATAAAGAACAGCTCGTGCGTGATAAAATCTTGCGCATTTATCACGAGAACAAGGATCTCTCGCATCGTCCCATCGCTAAAACGTTGGGAATCGCGAATTCCACGGTGTCGCGAGTGATTAAGCGGTTCGAGGAACGTTGACCACCGATCGGAAGCCCAGAAGTGAAGGAAAAAGTATTCCGTACAACACCAAAAATCACAACCGCGCAGTTGGGGCCTTCAACCGAAATCCGAACGCCTCCGTTCGGGATGTAGCGAAGAAGCTGCACCTAAGCCGAAGTTTTGTCCAGAAGGCCAAAACTAAGGCTGGGCTTCGAGACGTTCAAGGTACAAAAGGCCCCTAATCGCGACGAGAAGCAGAACAAGTCTGCCAAAACCCGTGCCAGGGAAGTTGTACCTCAACGTGCTGACGAAAGTTGAATGCTGCATCATGGACGACGAAACATATGTGAAGGCCGACTTCAAACAGATCCCCGGCAACCTGTTTTTCACGGCCAAGGATAAGTTCAGCGTTCCGGAGCATGCCCGCACTCAGAAGATGTCCAAATTTGCGAAGGAATTCCTGGTTTGGCAAGCCATCTGCACGTGCGGGAAGCGGAGTGCACCTTTCGTGACCCAGGACACGATGAACGGACAGGTGTACATAAAAGAGTGCCTCCAGAAGCGGCTGCTTCCTCTCCTGAAGGCCCACAACGTCACAACAATCTTCTGGCCGGATTTGGCCTCATGCCACTACTCCAAGGACGTGCTGAAGTGGTATGCGGACAATAAGGTCAATTTCGTGCCGAAAATGTTCAACCCTCCCAACACTCCGGAGCTCCGCCCCATCGAGAAGTACTGGGCGATTATGAAGCAGCACCTTCTTAAACGACCTAAGGCAGTGAAGACAGTCAAGGAACTGAAGAAAGTATGGGTTTACATGCAAAAAACGGTTGATTCACAGGTTGTGCAGAATCTTATGGCCGGGGTTAAGGCCAAGGTGCGGGCATTTGCGTATGGACTGTAAATAAAATACGAGGGTAAGAATGGTAAAATGAAGTTTAATAGTTATTTCTCAATCCCTGAAAATTTGATGGCAATCGGATGAAAGCTCGAATTTTGCGAATCAATTTTATGTGTGGCAATTTCATCGTGGACACCCTTTACAAAACGCTTCCCGGACCACAATTCTATACTGTAATCGAAGACAAAGACATCCCAGAAACGGGGAAGGCAATTTTTACCGAAAAATTCGGTAAGAAGGTTATGGTTTGGCAGGCAATATGCGAGTGTGGTAAAACATCTGAGTCCGTGCATCACAACGAAGACGATGAACACTCAGAAAATACGTTAAGGAATGTCTCCAGAAGCGATTATTGCCGATGATCAGGCAACACGAAGGTCAAGTAGTGTTTTTGGCCTGATTTGGCGTCATGTCATTACGCAAAGGACACTTTAGAATAGTACAAAAGTCAAAATGTATGTTTCGTGCCGAAAGATATGAATCCGACGGACCGCCCGGAGGCACGACCAATCGAGACATTTTGGGCTTTAACCAAAGCAAAGCTTCGAAATTCATAAAACCAGCGGGCGACATCCAAAAATTTGAAAAAGATTGGCCAAAAGTGGTCAAAATGGTGGGAAGTACCACTGTGCAGAAGCTAATGGGTCATGTTCGAAGAAAAGTTAGGAGTCTTGGCTATGATTAAATATTTTGATTGAACGAGAGTAAATTATCATATAAAACACAAATACAAATATGATTTGCCAAATAAAATTATTAAAACTAAAAAAAAAACATGACTTTTTTGTTATTTTGAACGTGTGCTTGTACTTTCTGGAACAGTCTATATATAGATAGATTTGGTTATTTTGACTGAATATTTATGGGTTTATTCGTTGGGAGTTATGTTTTGAGGAGGGATTCATTATGCTTGGGACCGAGCTTGGGACCGATGCACTGGTACTTCGTGGGCCAAAAAAATATATTAATTTTCTTCTTGATCATCCAACCCCTTTGATTTAATTTTTTTTCCTAGTTCTCGTGAACACTCGGAAGCTCACAACAAACAAGCGCACGCAATACTCGCTAACAACTAGCAAACTTTTCCCAGAACAATAACATCCACCATCCAAGCATCGTTCAGTGCAGCACAGTCCAGATGCTTTATCGAGCTCTCTAATCTTGGTTCACGGAAAGCGCAAAACACGGGAACGATGCACCCAATAATTTGCATATTCGTAGAAGCTAGCGCATTCCGCATGACCCTTTAAACGGCACCAGAGCAATGAAATTTACCATTCACACTGGCTTCCCAGTGGCCTATTCGGTTAAGGTACGGGTTCGATTTCGGGTTGAACATTTTCTCGACTTAAAATTTTCTGGGGCAGAGAACTCCCAATTGATAACTTAGGAAGTGCAATGAGAACACTAAGTTGAGAGCAAGCAATCGGTTGGTAGTGAAAGCAATAAGCTCGAAATGCTAAGAAAGAAGAAGACTGGTTTCCCTGTCTGTACGTGTGACAACAACCGAGCAATTGAAAAGCTGAAAACTTTCTGCACTTACCGTAAATTTCGACACAAAGCATTGGAAGCAACAAAAGTGCTAAACTGTGTTGACATTTAGCAATGGGAGTCCTCTTGCTGGGAAATTTATGAATGCAGACTTTGTGTGGTTTTCGTTCTAGAACCCTCTTCGGCGAATGCGTAATCGGATTCAAGCTATCCAATCATCATCCGTTGCTGGAATTACGGGGGGAAACTTTCGATTGAATAGATGATTACACCGAGACGTTTTGCTTTTCGCAGAGTCCCACTCATTATTCAATTTGCGTTTTTTTTCGTCGTCTGATTGGCGGGTGTTCCAGCGGTTTAATGTCGCTAACGCCGCCGTTTTGTTGTCGTACAGAGCTTTGTGGAAGAAATTAGAAGCTTTGTAATAATGGAATCTGCGCGATTTGATTTGGTTAGGTAGTGAGGTTTGTTCAGGAACTTTGAACTGGGATTTCTGTGTTTGAATTTCTTCAGAATTTATTAGATTTCAAATTAATCTGTACCATTTGACTTGACATTTCCAAAGTTTCAATGTGTGTATTGAAGTTTGTTGCTTCCATTCCTTCCCTTCCGAGAACCGACCGTCATCAACAAGGCCTTGTCAAATGCGTCAATGGGTAGCAACCGACGACAAACACTTTCCTTGACGACCAAGGAAATTGAGAGGAAATCCGTTTATCGACGACTCTCCGGGCATCACCGACCGGATGAATCGTTTCTAAATCCCTTTGTTCAATCAGCGAACCGTGAAGATGGTGTTCAAGATTGCTATAACCATTTAATCGAAATTCTAAACCAACGAAAATTCATCGCCTAAACCAAGGTTAATATGGTAATAAAGTTTTACTCATTTTCTCTCTCTCTCACCGTTTTTCGTCCACAGGTAATCTATCGCTGCCACTGCCATTGAGTGTCACAATCAACCGTGCCGTGGTTAGTAGTTCCCCTCGAATGCGACGCGATGCGATCGACGCCAATGCCAAACTTTGTAAGTTTTATTTTGATTGGAAATGGTTTGCCTTTTCACAACCCGCGCGGGTGTTGTTTGTTTACCCAACGAAACGAACGACCGAAAAACGTCTGACTCCGCTATGCTGGTAAACATTTCGCATTTTGTTTATTCCAGTGGAAGTGATTTTTGCCGTCGTCGGGAAATAAAAGGGGCGGTAGGGGGAGCGAAGGGCGGTTAGTGGAGCGCGCGTTTGTGTTTCATTGGAAGAAGAGCGTTCTCCGTGGAAGGGGGAGTTGTTTTTCGCAAATACACAAGGCTATGGGCTCACGCGTACGCTTCTTAGTTCTTACTGCTGCTCGACAGGAATGTCGTGGGATCAGCCAAGAGATTTTGCGGGAAAATATTGACACTTGACAAATAAGGGTTTTCGGTTCTCCGCCGGAGGATCAACATTTCCCATCGTCAGCAGGTTTGGAGGTCAAATCAATTGGAGTTGATTGTTTCCATTTTTTGGGCGATTTGTTGCGGGGAGCGGATCAGTGCAGAATCTTAAATATCCATCAAAGAGATTGTTTTTGTACTGGAGTTGGGTAGATTTCGTAGCTAAAACGAGTACTTTGGCGTTCCTCAGTTTGGTAGGTTTGCGTTTTTGCAAATAGTAGGCTGGAAGTTGGAATCTTCTGAAGTTTTTCAGGCAAGATTTATTTAAGAGCTAGTGCATAATGACAGGCCGGATTCACTGTTCGACACAGTTTTCTCAATTTTATTTAGAACATTCGGACCAACGGAATGCCTAATTGGGGTGAGTGTATTTGAACGATGGACGGGTCATACACATATTTGTCACAGCTTGTGACACAAACACGCAATTGCTGTCAATTAAGTGTAAACACGAATTCGGCCAATCCACGTGTACCTATTTTCCGTTTCTTTGTCATGCGGGCTTCCTCGGAGGGTTGTTCGTTGGAGCACGTTTGCCGGTTTTATTAATCCAATTTATTGCTAGTTGAAATTCGACAAATTACTATCTAGTTTTGCGACGTAAATGTTTTTTTTTTTGACGGATGACAAATGAGGGCATTGAGATACTTATAAGTTTTAGTTAGTTCTAATAGGTGAATAGTTTGAAGGGAACAGTGAACTAGAAAAATATGAGCGTGCTGGGCTTTGGGAAGTCAGATGTTTTTGAAAAATACACTGGAAATTGATGTTAGTTTATATTACGAAATCGAAGGTAGGACTAACGAATCTATTCGTTGTTTTTTTTTTTGCAACGAAACTGATCTGTACGTTTTATGAAGCTACTTTCGTGATTCATGCCACACGTGCAACTGTCAAAAGCACGAAGCATTTGTTGACTCAGAAAGAACATTCGTGCATTGTACGAAGGCAATACAAAGAGCTACGAATATTTTGTCACAAATTAAAAAGAAACGTCTCTCTGGTGCTTGCATGAATGACTGACAGATCTACTATATCGTCTCGAAATGTTATTGTAAAAAAAGTGCAATCTCGTGGAGTTATACAGCGTTTGTATAATGTTTCTGACATAGGATTCGATCCGATATTTTTGGGCTGTTCCTGAATCCGTGGTTGATCTCACTAGGCCATGGTGACTCGTGAGAAGAAAATTGATTAATGAGTATGAAGTTAGAACTCTCGGCAGCGCTTTAATTTTTATTTTTGGATAAGTAAATTCTACGGTTTTTTTTTCATTAGGGCGAATCTACAATTGAGAGACTCTCTCCGGGCTCGCTCTCTTTCATTCATAAACCAATCGCCTTTACGATTTTCATTATACTATTTGTAGAGTATGCTGGCCAGCACTGTTGTGTTTCGATCTGTACTAAAGAATCCCTCGAAAGTTTTATAATGGCGCTGTAATGAATGAAAGAGAGCGAGCCCGGAGAGAATCTCTCAATTGTAGATTCGCCCTAATGAAAAAAAAAACCCTAGAATTATTCCCGCCCATCCCAGCAGTAAAACCAACGTGCATGAGTACGATAATAGAGAAGCAGCGATTGGCTGGTTAGATTATACAAAAAGGTGTAATGATAGCATTCCACCAGGTAAAAAGCAACATGAAAAAAGTGGCGTTATCGACAACCGATTTTGTGGAAGCGTGAAAGCTGCTCAAAACGTGTCCATGCTGCCTGCAGCGGTGTGAAACGAGAGCATGAGGATGTTGTTCGAGATTACATGATTGTCAATCGCGTGTCAGCGTCGAACTGAATTTAAAGGAGCTGATTCAGCAGCAAGCGTTTCTTTCCGATCAAATTAAGCTTCAAACTGACGTGAATCATCGTGCGACCCAAAAACTTCAGAACGGCAGCGTATTCCATGAAGTTCTTGACCGTATTGAGGCACAGCTCGACAGTAAGTTTTAAGGCAATTGTAAACCAATCTAAGTCATGAAATCTGTGCTGGTTTGTAAGCTTTCGATACATACCCTGTTGGTTTATGCTTACAATTCAAAACGTGCTACGAAAAAATGTAGTTGACAACTACACACAGTGGCAGAAGTACCTAATATTGAGTTCAATTCGCCCAGGTCGACACTCTTGAAGCGATTTTCATTCCTCGTGTCGTTCACTCGCATGTAAACAGAATTACTGACAATCGGGTTATGTTCTATAATGCGGGTATCTTTGATGGGAACTATACAAATAATTTATTATGTCACAGCTCTTCTACATACAATTCTATTGTTTAGTAGCCTAAGTACAGTTTTCAAGCCCTGTACTTTGAAAAAATTGAAGCAATACATCAAAACAGTATAATATGGCAACTTATTAAGGAATTCAGCATAACATCCCGTTCACACTACAACTTATAATACGCAAGGTGGCCACAGACTCAGGAAAATCGGAAAATGCGGGAAAAATGCGGGAATCCAAAATCATCGGGAAATATGCGGGAAAAAGTCGGAAATTTAAAAATCCATCGGAAATTTTTGTTTTATGGCAGGAACCATGCTCACACCTTTTTCAAATTGGTGATTTGGACAAGGATTTGGTCACCATCTATTAATATTTGGTAAGGATAAGTGCGCGATCGTCAACTTATTCTACAAGATACCAAGAGCAGTATCCATTCTCTAGCGCAGATCGAAAGGATTCCGGTTTAGCACATTGCAAGTGGTGCAAACGTAGTTTCAAAATTAATTCTGTGGGCCGAGTTGCCTTCACCAGCTCTAATTTTTTTCCACCACGAAGAGATCAACCAACGATGGTAATTTTAGCCATACAATCTAGTGTGATTCAACAGGTGTACCTGCAACGCTCGATTGCGGTAACGATTTCGTCTTCGTTAATAAACAGATCAATTTAAGTAGGTACTTCCGCTGCATTAACCCTTTCTTACCCATGGTGTGTATAGAGCACCAAATTTTTTTTTTTTTGAAAATTCAAGCATAAATCGATTAGGACAATATTGTAATGCAATTTTTGGAACATTTTTGTAAGCTTATAAATTTCGTCTTCTTCTTCTTCTTTAGCATTTCAAGCTTATTGCTTTCACAATTAACTTATTGCTTGCTCTCAACTTAGTGTTCTAAATGCATTTCAACAGCTTTCGACGCCAAGTACAATTTTTGCATTAGTATGATTGTGTGGCAGTACACCCAAGTAACATTGCCAAAACCATCCAGCTTTATTAAGTTTTATTAAAGTTTTATGAAAGCCACTAATAATCAATTCGGCTTTATTATGGCAGCAAGAGATGCCAATAGGTTTCAAATTTTAGTCAGGTTTATAAGAACCTACACAGCTTCTTTACAACGATCTTAAAACCTTGACTTCTAAAATTCCTTTTACTCCTATCAAAGGTTTTATTTTGACTTTATTAACTCATAAAATGCTGTTCTGAAATGCCGTTTTAGGACTCATTCATATTATCTTATTATGGTCAGTTGAAAAAGCATTTTAAAACCATTTTGCCTCCAGTAAATGCATTAAACGGCTAACTTGCATTGAGGAAAGCTACCAAGCGACCAGATAGTTTTATAGTAGCCATTGCTAAGATAAATTGGCTTTTTGGCAAAACTGTGATTTCTTGCAATCGCCATGTTGAAATATATGAAATAATTGAAATGTGAAAAAATAAATACACCAAATTATAAATGTAATACAATTGAACTGTAGATCTGAGACAAACTTCGGTATTCATTTAGATAACCTTATTGAATTCCATCAATTTTCAGGAGTATCATGATTTATTTACGGAATATAATTCTATCAATTTTGTTTTTGTTGTTGTAAACTCGCATAATTTCCAAGGCGCATTAATTTTCAGCTTCTATCGTGCCAATATTCACCATAAAATTAAATGCGCATATGATTTGGAGCATGATACGCTCGATGATACGCTATAAAAAAACTCAATTTGTTTTATATATTTTGCTATCAATCATAATTTCCCGCAACAGAAGAACTTTTTTCTGAGCCATTATTTGCTGTTGAATGAATCAGAAGAGAAAGAAAGCAAAACAACAAAAACCAACCACGATATCGCCGTGAAGTTTGACAGCTGTGGCTATTCAGCCCTATGCTGGTTTTGATGGCGGCCAATAGGTTTTATGATGGTTCTCAAGTGGTCATAACATCTTTCACTAGAACATTTTCAAAATCTTTATGGTCTTAGAAAGGTTTTATTAATTTGTTTTCACAACCGTCTATAGAGTGGGCCACTTTGTACACATTTCGGCTTTAAAGATGCATAGAGGAGGTGTTGGTGGACAAAACAGTTTTGAATGTAGTGTCATCAACAAAGCCGGGAGGAGTGCTATACGGCTGGAATAGAACTGAAATTGTTACTTGGGCAATCATACCCTATGCCCAGGGATTCGAGAAATTTTCCTTAACGAAAAATGCCTAGACCAGACCGGGAATCGAACCCAGCCACCTTCAGCATGGTGTTGCTTTGTAGCTGCGCCCTCACCGACTGAGCTAAGGGAGGACCCAAAAATATTAACATTACTAGTATAGTAATGTGTAATGTGGACTTGGAAATCGGTTTTGCCTCTAAATAGGCAAATGAGAGAATTCGCACAAAATTCCGACAAAGACGTTTTGGCATACCGCAACGACTGTCGGTCTTTTTACTGTGATTTTTTTTAGGAACCTGCTCAACAAATCTCCATTATCATACACTTGAAGCGTTAGGTCACCTGCATTAACCCTGACGTTATTACACACTTCACGGACATAGCTAAAAAGCGTCTGGAGCTGTGTCTGGAAACGTTCGTAGAAAAAGACCATCTGAGCGCTGCAGTTGCTGACAAAGTGGAAGAAGAATTTGACATTGCAGGCCGGATTCCAGAGAAAAGAACATCATTTGGACAAATGTTGGCTAGAACTGATTGGTCATTCCAAAAAGGAGCTGCCAAATTTGACAACATTTGTTAACAAAGTGCTGATCCTGTCGCACGGAAATACCACAATGGAGCGAGGATTTTTTAATAAATGAAAAGTGTCTGGTGGTGAACCAAACTGAAATGGGGTTGGTTACTCAGAGAATTGTCTACGAAGTCGCTGGAACTGTCAGCGACGTTGAAATCACGAAGTGCCAAATACGGCGAGTCGCTGACAGTACAAAAAAGTGAAGTGCCGGCGCATTTACTTTTCATGAAAATGCGAAGCATTTCCCCGACAAAGCGCAAACAGATTGTGCACAAATGAAGCACTTCGCTGATTCAGTTGCAAAAATGGAGGGTGTGAGCATTGGAGCAGTTCATAACGCGATTTGGAAGTATGGTGAGGAGTCTTTCTTTCAGGACAAGAAAAAATCTGGACGTAAACCGTCTACGAAAATAAGTTTACCCTATGGACCAAAACCTGGACCGGAAAATCACGCAAGCTTTCGCAAAAGGGTACTTCCGTTCGATATGTGGCTTAAAAGCTGGGAACTTTGGAGAAACGTAGACCGAACAAAGCCACGAAATGGACTAAGGACTTCCAACAAGCAGAAGTAGCCAAAACGAAGTGAAAAACACGCAGGGTCTGTCAAACCAAGGACCCGAAAATCATATTATAAACAGCTGTGTAGAATTGGCATGATTATGAGTGATGAATCCTACGTGAAGCAATTTGTGAAAGTGTGAGTGTGAAATGCTTTTAAATCCATTTGTAACAACCGGTACGATGATTGCTGATGTTTACGTTTGGGAATGCTTGGAGCGGCGCCAGCTCCCCATGATCCGGGAAGATAATAATCCAGCATTGTTTTGGCCCGGTTTGGCATCAGTGCATTATGCGAAGGACACGGTTGCCTGGTGCAAAGCCAACGGAGTCAAATTCGTACCCAAGAAGATGAATCTTCCAAACTGTCCCCAGGCAAGTCAATTGAAACTTTTTGGGCTCTGACAAAGGCGTATTTGCGCAAACATGTTAGGCAGCGGATTCCATCAACACTTTTGAAAGAGACGGGAAAAAAAAGTATCAAAAATCATTGGCAAACAGTCTGTGCAATGAGCAATGTTAGATCAAAAGTTCGCTCTTTTTCGTACTATTAAATGCACGGAAAAAAATCCGTGCCCGGATCCGTGAACTGCAGTCATCAATTCGAGAACAAGCAAAAATACACCGTGAACTGAGTCACGTAATCATGAACTAAATCACGTTTTTAGGTAAAAATCCTGAAAACGTGAACTAGTTCACGGTCCGTTTTCATTTTCGTGAACGCTTTTGTTTTTGTGTGGATCTCGGAAATGTCACGTTGAAGAAGAATGTTGTAGAGAACACAAAAGATCAATAAAAACTAAACTTACTTAAAAACCGAGCTCATATTGTTATATACAAATCGTGTTTAGACTTACTGGAAAACCTATAAAAGTCTACCGTGTTTTAATTGCTTAACCATCAACTCGATTGTAAACTTGGTGGAGCTCGTCATTGTAGATGCATGAACTGAAAGTTTTGCGTCCCTGTAAAGGGTGTATTCGATAAAAATGGCACACAGAAAATCTTCTGTAACTTTTGAATCGTATGAGTAAAAAACCTAAAAATTTGAGTAGATCTTATCCATAGTGTATTATTTACATCTGCCAAGTTTCATAGTTATACATTCAGTAGTTCCAGTCATGTCGTCGAAACAAGAAATTGTCCGTGAGAAAATTTTGTGCACTCACAATCAAAATCCAGGGGCGTCCCACCGGTGGATTGCTAAAAGGCTTGGAATTGCAAATACAACTGTGTCTCGTGTAATAAGAACCTTCAAGGAGCGTCTGAGTGTCCAAAGAAAGGAAGGGAGTGGTCGTAAAAGTGGTCCAATGGACAGTAAAATGGCCAGGAAAGTCGTACAACAATTCAAGAACCGTCCAAACATGTCAATTCGAGATGTCGCTAAAAAGTCTAAGGTGTCAGTCGGTTTTGTGCAGAAAACCATGAAGCGTGCTGGGTTACATGTTTACAAAGTGCAAAAAGCCCCAAACCGGAATAAAAAACAAAACATCACTGCGAAAACCCGCGCCCGGAAACTTTACACGAAGCTGCTCACCAAATCCGGTTGCATCGTGATGGATGACGAAACATACGTCAAGGCCGACTTCCGTCAACTTCCTGGGCAAGAATATTTCGTTGCCAAGTCGAAGTTCGATGTTCCGGAGGATGTTCGAAAGAAGAAACTATCGAAATTTGCAAAGAAGTTTCTAATCTGGCAGGCGATTTGCGGATGTGGTGAAATAAGTGCCCTAAGAAGCGTCTCTTGCCATTCATTAAGAAGCACAAAGGATCAACTCTGTTTTGGCCTGATCTAGCATCCTGCCACTACGCTCGAAACGTATTGGAGTGGTACCGAGCCAACGGAGTCAATTTTGTGCCAAAGGATATGAACCCACCAAATTCACCGGAACTTCGTCCAATTGAAAAATTCTGGGCAATTATGAAAACGGAACTTCGCAAACATCCCAAAACTATAAAAACAGAGCTAGAATTGAAGAAAATTTGGGTAAAAACAACAAAAACACTGGGAAAATCGGTTGTACAAAATTTGATGGGTGGAGTGAAAAGGAAGGTGCGGGCATTCGGGATGAGAGACGAAATTGAATAAAACAAATGTTGTAAATCAAAACTCATTAGTAGTTCTTCATTCCCTGAAAATTTCAAGAAAATCCGATAATCAGTTTAATTTTGATGAGTATATATGTGTGTGCCATTTTTATCGAATACACCCTTTATCTGCGTCATGTTTTGAATTGCACACCGAGTATAGTCTGCATCATTTTGTACACGAGAACCGCAAATGCCTTATTATTTTTGTTTCGATGTTCATGCTTCAAGAAACTTGAAAGATCGTTTGCAAATTTGCAGCTGATATCCGTCATTTTGTCTAAACGAAACTAGTCAGAAGCATTCCAGATTGAACTATTTCTTCAAAAACTGCAAAAATAACTAAAAATTCACTTATATTCACTAAATTTCCCAGTCGGGAAAATGAGGCAAAAATGCGGGAGAAATGCGGGAAAAATGCGTGAATTTTTAAATTAAGATTGTGTGGCCACCCTGAATACGTAATATAGACTATCTCGATAGTAGCATCTATACATCTAGTTTTCATAGGAAATAATTTGCAGGCATTTGATATCAAGATACTCTATATCACGTAGGTTGTACCCAAGCAACACCAAACCATCATAATTAGTTACACCAACTGAAAATAGGCCTATCTGTCAAAAGATAAGCTATCTGTAGTGGAATTCAACGGAATTTGCTCGCGTTTACTAGTGATAGTTTAAAAAAGTGTTTCTTTTTTTTTAGAAAAAGTTATCAAGTGAAGTGTTAATTTAAATTTTCCTAGTTTTTCAATTAAAATCGTTCTACTAATACGCTCGCGACAGTGTTTTTTAAAAAAAAGTGTGTGTTTTTTTTTAAGTGAAGTAAAACTTGATTGAGATGTAATTGAGTCAAATGTGCTACTAGGGTGATGTGAACAGGGTTTTAATGTTACACGCTAATATTACTGTCTCTAACTATCTTTTGCGAAAGGATAAAAGATACAAAAAGAGACAGTTATTACACGGCCATCCATTTTAACTCAGTTTTGAGTCGTTTTTGACTCACTTGCATCAAAAGTGGAGTCACTCAAATCTGCGTAAATGTAACTGGGAAACATCCATCTAGTTTGAGTCCACGTTTTTGATTTGTCTTGGGGGTATGTGGAAAAAGTCTAGTAAAGTCTACGAGGGGGAAGGGGGGTTTAAAATGTCAAATTTCGGTCTACGTGGTTTATGAACAGTCCCACTGCACCAACGCTTCTCCGGCAACGTCTGCTCGATAGTGCTTCCTCCATGGTGCTTGCTGCCGCCAACTGCGATCCTACAGCCACTGCGCAGCTCCACGACTGTCGTAAGACTGAATCAAAATGTACTGCCAAAAAGCTGTTATGTAATAGTATTGAATGCTATTGCACGAAAGAAGGCGGTACCAATGAAGGCAATGTGATACAAATTGCACCAAAGGGGACGAAATTAAGTTATTGCGCCACAATAATTAGTTTCAATTACTGCACGCTAGACGAATGATTTTCTTAACAGAAATATGCCTAATTTACTTGCCAGCAACTAATACGCTATGCACAACTAGGAACAACTACGAACTCAACTACATGGTCGATCTGACGGTAACACAAAGGCAATGCGAAAGAAATTTTACAAAAGGGGACGGGCCTCACTAGTTGCGCCAGACACCAGTGAGGAAATGAAATCATCACGCTGTATGGTTTCGGAGGTTGAATTCACACCACCTTATGCAAAAGAAAAATGCCCTTTTCAGGGACAAAACCTTATCCAAAGAGAGTCCAGATATGGACATATATTTCGTTTGTTGGTTATCAAACGTGCTTGGCATTTACTCCGGGACGCGACCTTTAAAGCTATGCCATGTTGAGCCGGTGCGTGGGAATGTAAATTTTGATTGGGATTGGGAGGAAATGGTTCGCGATTAAACTAAGTCTTTTCCCTCGGTCTTCTTGTGCAGCAGGACGGCCCAAAAAGGACAACACTCTAAAAAAGGTTCACAACGGAGAAGTTTCATCAGCTCTGCGTCGTTGCGGATGGCCAGCTGCATGTGACGTGGTATGATTTTAGTCTACTTGTTGTCGCGGGTGGGCATTTCCTGCCATTTCGAGCACTTCACCGCCCAGGTATTCCATCACCGCAGCGAAGTAGACGGGGGCTCCGGCACCAACGCACTCGGTTTAGTGCCCTTCCAGGGCAGACGGTGAATGCGACCGAGTGGGAGACGGCAAATTTGTCACGGCCAGACATGTTACTTGGCAATAGAGTCGGTCGATGGTCGACTTGACGGTGCGTAGCCGAGCGCTGACTCAACATCTTCGAGATCGCTGAAAGACTGAAGGAAAATTCCAACGTGTCCCCCTTAAATATCTTTTCCTGATGCATAGGAGACGTTCCTTACTTAAATATGAAGTCTGTGCTAGGAAAGTACTGTGCATTTAGTAAATTTACTCGGAAAAATCAGCATTATAAGACATCACCTTATATTTGCGTTAATTTCAATAGTAGAATGTTAAAAAACAAAGAATTTCAATATTGGAATCGAAGCGTTGAAAATTTCCCGATCGATTCGTGCAAACATTTTGGAAATCAATCGTGGAATGACTTAGTTGTTAACGTTCAAAAACTATATATTTTTCGTGACGCTCCAAATTCTCGCAATTCGATCGTGTACCCCAGTATTGAAAACACAGACGTAGTCCTACGTCAAAAAGTTTTCTTTACAATTTTAACCCGGTAATCTGGTATGGATAAATAGACATTAGTATATCATGTAATAAAGTTGGTCTACTTTGATTGACGACAAATAAATAAAATAGGAATGAATTTCATTTGTTGTCACCTAAAAACTCCTCGACTATTGGATTTTAGCGAAAGCCACTCGACTGTAGAATGTCAAATTGATGGAAAAACACTTGTCCATGAAACCGTAATATGTTTGGGTGCAAGAATCATATAAGTTATAATCGATAAGATTATATCTACAGGTAGAAATGCTCGCCGTAAGCAAGCTCGACACGTGTTGAATAAACAGCTGTTTGCGCGTGAGTCAGCAGAGCCGCACTAAAACGCTAGGAAGTTCAGAAAACATAACACCAGGCAGTGGCATGGTATTTGCACATTCTAGCCAGCCAGTCAAACGACCTGCCTGTAGTACATACGATAAAGCTTCACTACTATGCTATTGATTTGTGTACTCACTGAGAAACTTGTTCCTGGAAATTTGCTAGAGTGCTTAATATTGAGTAATTCCTAATGTCGATGCAATCAAAGTAAAACGATTTTTTTTTCAAGTGTTCCCACGTAAACATATCAAGCCGAGAATAACAGAAAATCCTATGTGATAAAACCGAATTGAAAACAGCCACTCATCGTCTAGACTCTAATTACTCAATTGTAATCTCCTCGTTGTGCTACTGTAGAGAAAATCATGGCTACCCAGCCCACATCTTACTGCTGTGGGTTGTTGTTCAGTTGCAAAGAAATTTTCACACTCTCCGCCCTGCAAAAACATTTCATCGGAAATGTACACCTCGCCAAGTAAACACCAATTGAAAGGAAACATTCAGCCGATGTAAGTTGACTAAACTTTCCGTGTGTATCTTTGTATTACATCTACAAATGCCTAACCGTATGTATCAAGACCGACTACAGAGACAGACCCGAGTTCGTTCGAGAACGCCGAAGACGATGCGGAATTTCTTGCGCCTTTCGAGATCAAACAAAGTAAGAAACCAACGATCGTTTGAGTAGGCTTACCGGGGGGATTCAACCGTTTAGGATTTATGCATTTACGACGCAGCTTTACAAATGAGAAATAGAGGTGATCGCAGTGTATGAGTGCGTGCCGAGCCGCAACGGCACAAAAAGGTATTTCTTGTTTTGTTTACGTTCAAACGCCGGTCGAAGTGTGCTGTGGAAAAATATTTATTGCGATGATTGCCATCGTAGCCGTTGCCGTTGCTGCTATGACTCGTTAAACGGAGTGGAAGATTTGCCCGGAACTTTGCATGTAGGTATTTTGAACCAATCTTGTCAAAATATTTAGACTAAACGATTGTTGATCATTGCCCCGATGAAAAGGGACTAGTGGATGCTGAGAGAAATTCCACGCCTGCCGGCTTTCGCACGCTAGGACTTACGCGTATGGTTGCAGCTGAGGAGGTGCAAATGGATGAGTTATTCATTTAATTAATGCGGCAATTGCGTTTGATTGGGGCTCTTTTTCTCGGGATGGGAAGATGGGAGATTTTGGTAAACAGGCGTAGGCAGAAGGTGGATGATGAGTGAATGACTCCGTAAGGCTGCACAATTTGGTTATTAATTTTTGGTTGCAATACTCTTAAAAAAATTTCTAGGTCCATGTTCACGAATTTCATGTCCACTAATTGAAATATAGGGGCCAATTAAAGAAGTCGAGTCGACCGTCACTTTGATCGACAGATCTATTTTGCTATTACAGATGTCGAGATCGACAAAATTTTGTCGATTTGCTCGGAAACTAGTAACGGATTTGTCACATTTGGTCGAGTAAGCGTTTGTTGTGATACGCGTTTTTCATCGGTTATGGCCAGGGACCTGGCAACCCTATCCTATTTACTAGCGTTTGACAGTATGCAACATATCGCGGGCCTTATTTGAATAAGGCCCATCTGACGTTTGTTACCACGGGTACGAACGCCAGCATAGTTTACAAACAATGAATCTTTTGACGTTTGGTTGTAAGAGATGTTAGCTACAG
Source organism: Aedes koreicus (assembly GCA_024533555.2). Lineage (NCBI taxonomy): Eukaryota > Metazoa > Arthropoda > Insecta > Diptera > Culicidae > Aedes > Aedes koreicus. The sequence continues at coordinate 91,599 of JAHHFK020002387.1, read as the reverse complement.
GACAATGACGGCCCGTCAGGTCCCTGGTTATGGCAATTGATACGTTGCGGATGCGTTTGCGTGAATTAGGACAGTTTCACCATAGGTTTTCTGTCAAATTTACGTCAACGGAACGCAAACGTATCTATTGTGGTACCCTTTTGTTATTGTTGGTTAAGGAAGGGCAGAAAAATACTTAACCCAATACAATTATTTTTTTGTCGTTGATTTAACAGAAAAACATTTTACATATCGCAAAAAAATGTCTAATCCTCTTAAAAGCAAAACAAATTACCGAATGGCTCATCGAATCGATTATAATTAATATGGACATCGCCACAGGCTTTTGTGAACTGGTAGGAAATTGACCAAGAGCTCGATTCATTTGGACCACCTTGGGTCGGAATAACAGAAAGTAAATTTAATTTTCTCGTTTGAATACTATTACTTTTGTGATCCTAACATTGGCTCTCAAGCCTAGTCGGTTTCCACACGGAGACTCAGAGCAACAGTAAAAGTGATGAGCTATTGAAATAAACATTAGAACTCTGATTTTTTTTAACGTAGGACTACGTTTCTCTTTCATATACCGGGTATCATTTCAAAATTTTGTATAATAAGAGCGTTACGCAAAAGTGAAAGGTTTTTGAACGTTAATAACTCTCGTTTGACTGTACAGAATGACTGACACCATGTGATCAGAAAAACTTACAAATATTTTGGAATAAAATTTCAAATAAGTGCTATTAGTATGAGTAGTTCAATTTTCTACTTAAAAATGACAAAACTGTATGTGAACAGGTTGAAAATATGGTTTTCTCTTTTCGGGTCCTCATAAACAGGTAACATATGGTTCCAATTGTCTTCTTATTTTTATTTCATTTCGTTTCATTCCAGGTTAATACAGAAATAGCCATACCCCTCAGCTGCAAAATTATTTTGCTTTGCTGCCGGTGGTTGGTTTTATAATTTAAGCCCGTCCCCTCTTATAAAATTTGCTTCGTAATGCATTATCGTACAAAGAAGAGAGTTGTAGGCAATGCTATCAACACCAGTATAATGTACACGATCTGAACCAAAATGATGTCATTTGGATATTAAAGTCCGATTGAGCGGCACGTATGGTTGTGTTTTTCGCTCTCTCGCTGCGAAGATTTTTTCTCGGTTTTTCTTTATCTCAGCCGTTTTTTCACCTGCGCTACTCATCTACAAACCAGAAGGAAGCGCTACAAAGTTTTGGCAGTTTCCCCGCTCGAACTATTGCCTTGGCAATGGGTCGTAAAAATCGATAATCCGGGCGGGCGGCATCCGCTTCCGAAGCCTTACCGGAGCCGGGCACCTCCCACCGCAAAACGATGTTTGTGACAACTAAATTCATAGAATCATCCCAAGTATCTTGCCGTCGCCAACCACAGCGACGAGAAATTTAATAAACTACTATCCGGATTGAATACAGCACATTATGGTGTCCAGCTGGCTTAATAAATCGAAAGTATACATTAATTTCTTAGGCGTATCATAACCATCGTCCTTTTCAGGACGACCAATTAAATTTTACAATAATAGAGTTTGTGTTTAAGTTAAATGTTCGTGATTTATCCTGAACAACCTTTGCATATTATCAAATTTAGTACATTTTGGATTGTTTGAGGCATTCAGTCGGGAGGGGTAAATTCGACAGATATTTTTCATTAAATCCGAACTTAATTGTTTTGCATTAAACGGAACTGAAAGAGCAATGGCTCGGTTTGTAGAAAATTTCATAAGAAGGGACGAGTCAAGCAAAATAATAAAAACATTTTAATATTAACCAACCATATGTGTTATGATATGTATAAATAAGATGATATCATTATTTATTACTATACACCAACGCGGTCCTACGTGAACCTCGTGGTTATATCCCTGATATAACCCACTTATCATTTTTATCATTCCAGTATCATTCTTTCACTTCATTCCCCACGCTCTCCCACATTAACGCCCTACACACAATTGATCTAATTCGCTCCACGATCCACACAAAAACCAAAAATATACACAAATAATAGACCCTCAACCGCATCCCACAAAGCACACAACCCCATTGCCAGGGCAATAGCGAGAAGATTACTAGGAAAATAGGGAAAAACAAAAAAAAAAAACCAAACCCCACGGAGAGCAAACACAAAAGCACAAAGAGAAAGAGAACACCAAAAAACACAAACAAACAAAGAAAAAGAACATAACAACCCCCAACATAAGATGAAAAAAACCCCCCAACCATCGGAGAGTATTTCACAGAGCTTCGGGAAGAAGTTTAAAGAAGAGGGCTTCTGAGATGTTTGGAACTTTCTAGAGGATCTGGAGTTCTTCTCAAGAATTCAAGATGCAGAAGTTTAGGCAAAAACTTCCCCGTAGCTCAGGGAGAAACTAATCAGGGAGAGCACTACCTATGATTTTTCAAAAAATCAGAAAAAAAAACTTCCGCAAAGCTCAGGACGATACGTCCTAGAAGTTCAGGAGAGAACTTCTCTGAAGTTTAGGAAAGAACTTCCCAGAGATTCCGAAAAAAAAACTTCGCAAAAGATTAGTTGGAACTTCCTAGAAGTGCTTGAGAGTTTTCCCGAAGTTCGGTAGAGAATATTTCAGAATTTCAGAATGAGGATTTCTCGAAGTTCATGTAGAAACCTCTTAAAACGTGAAGAAAGAAATATTTCAGCAGCAAAGGGAGTACTTCATAGTAGTGTGAGCAAACATTTCTCAGAAATTCAGGAACAAACTACCCTGAAGTTCAGGAGAAAACACTTTCCCAAAGTTTCGGTAAAATAGTTTCCTCGGAGTTCAAGATGGGGCTTATCAGAAATTTTGAAAGAATAAGATTAGAAAAAACATTGAATTTCAGGAAGAAACTAGGAGGGCAGGAGGGCACTACCTATAAGTTCAAGAAGGAATTTTCCAATAAAAGATCAGGAATTCAGGAAAAGACTTTCCAGAAGTTCCGCAGGAAACTTCCCAACCGTTAAGTTGGAACTACCCAGAATTGTTAGAGAGCTTCCCTGAAGTTCAGAATCTAATATTCCAGAATTTCAGAATGAGGTTTTCTGGAAGTTCAGGAATTCCCAGAAGTTCAGGTAGATACTTCTGAGAAAAACAGGAAGAAACTTTTCAGAAATACAGGGGGTTCTTCCGAGTAGCTCAAGCAGGAATCTCTCAGAAATTCAGGAACAAGCTTCTCCGAAGTTCAGGATAAAAGTTCCCTGATGTTCAGAAGAGGGCTTCTCAGAATTTCAGTTAGAAACTTACAACATATTGAAGAACGTTTTTCAATAAATTCTGGAGAAAACTTTCCCAAAGTTTTGGACAAATTTTCTTCGCAGTTCAGGGTGAGACTTTAGTTTAGAAAATTAGAAACTAACTAACTTCAGGGAAAAAAAAACTTACAAATGTTTCTGGAAGCTTAGGTTGGGTTGTTAGACGTGAATTTCCAAGAACATCAGGAGTTACTGCCAAGAAGGTGGTTGGTTAGTTGGTTATAACTAGATAATAACTCTTCTTCTGAAACATCTTTGGAATTGATATTGACACTTTTTCACATATTAATTAATAACTTCCTCGAAAAATACTTCAAATCGCAACTTAAAAACAGTGTCCCAATGAGGTTTTCTGAACAACAAAAACATTAATGTGAAAATGTAAATACTTATTCTTCGACTGTCAGTTATGGCAGCTAAATTGATGAAGGTCCTGAATTACTGTATGGTGTAATATTTCAAAAATTTCTACACTACAGTCAACTGTCGAGTTTGGTTGCCGGCTTAATCATATTCAGTCGGCTTCTGTAATGCGCAATTTTGCTCGACTCGACTTTTATAACTGACCCCATACTTTATTGGTTGAAAGTTTTATTAAATGTTATTGGACGTTTGTCGATCTAAAACTGATAACCATAATCACATGAAGAAATTTATTTTATTTTTTTTATTTTATTGTATTGATGTATAAGGGGGCATGGCGCCAAGTTATCTGTCTGAGTTCAAGAACTCATACCCTAAATAATACAGCAGGAAATAGTTGAATAGACTTTTCAACATTTCTACCCATAGGAGTTTTGAATTTGGCGGGATACACTATTAGTGCACAGTAGATGTGTACAATAATATTGTATCGCTGCCCACGGGATTGTGGGAGAATTGTAGGTATATAAGGCTGTAGGAAGAAAAAGGTTAGTAAATGACGGTAAAAATCGGTTACCTTTCGATATGTTGAGAACGATATCTACCAAAATACCAGCTTAGCTGGAAATTTCTCTGTTTAGAGGTTGTTCTCTTGTTCCGCAAATTGACTCAATCTTCCGTTTCTTGGACTGTTTAGTTAGTTCGTGACAGGATTTTCCATCCGGTTTCGCGGGTTTTATTTTGAATTCTTCAGCAAAACTTCTTCTTAATGACGTAACACATCGTCCATTACCGATGAGTACTCTAAAACAGCATTCAAACTGTGTCGCTAGAATTATGTAAGCAAAATCGCCTCACCATAAAAGGCCTCGATACAAGTATAGTATCTTGGAATACCAATCCCATTTTCATTGCATCACCTGAATGGTGCTATTTGAAAACAAAAAATTGACGCATAACCATCTGATTTGTTACTTTTTATCTATTGTTAATTTTATTTCTTTTTATATGTTGTTTTAAAAAAGCACACTTAAAAACAAAATTAATCAATTGATTAATGACCATTGATCAGCATCTCCGAATTAAAGGGTGTTCCGATCAAAATTTGATCATACAGTAATGTGTGTGAGTCAATCAAAGTTTTTATTAATAAGTCCAATTCTTTTTGTTTTTCAAGTTCAGTTAATACAGATTACAGGAGAAATATTCAGCTAAGCTTCCTTTTTACCGAATGCGAATTGCCGGGTCTTTCGTTTAACACCTGCCATAAGATTTTGTACAGTCTTCTTGTCCACTTTATTCGCCGCAGAACGCCAGTTTGCCTTGAACTGTTTCTCGCTCACAGCAGCTTTTCGAGTCTTCTTAAGGTTACGCTTGACGATGGCCCAATATTGTTCGATTGAGCGGAGCTCTGGCATGTTGGGAGGGTTCTTGTCCTTGGGCACCACTTGAACGTTGTTGGCAGCATACCAATCCATGGCCGTTTTTCCGCAATGGCAAGATGCTAAATCCGGCCAAAATAGAACGGAACAATTGTGTCGCTTCAGGAAAGGCAGTAGACGTTTTTGTAGGCACTCGCTCAGATAAATTTCCTGGTTGACGGTTCCGGTCGCAATGTAAACGTTGCTCTTAAAGCCACAGGTACAGATGGCCTGACACATCAGATATTTCTTCGCGAACTTTGACAGTTTAATGTGCTTGAAAATATCTGCCACGCTTCCCCGTCCGGTTGCCGCATAAAATTCCTGTCCAGGAAGCTGTTTAACGTCTGCCTTGACGTAAGTTTCATCGTCCTGTACCACGCAATCAAACTTCGTCAGCATCGTCGTGTACAACTTTCGCGATCGTGCTTTGGCCGACGTGTTTTGTTTATCGTCGCGATTTGGAGTCACCACTTTCTTGTAAGTCGATAGTCCAGCTCGTTCTATCCACGGTTGAAGACGCCACTCCCAGCTTCTTTGCGACATAGGTTGGGGACGGATAGGTTGGGGTTCCGCTCGAAACAGCGGGCAACTCGTTTTGTCGTCGCTGTGGCCTCCGGCTTTCGATTTCCCCCCGATCCAGCTTTCCTGGCTGTCGACAAACGTTCACCGAACACTTTTAATACGTTGGTAACAGTTGATTTAGCCACATTCAACAATTTCGCCAACTTGGCGTGAGAGTAGTTTGGATTTTCGCCATGCACGTGCATAATTTTAATGCTTGCTTCTCTTCCTTCGACGACATTTTGATAACTGAAGTGCTAATCTCAAAATCAAAATAGAGGCATGATGCTACACGCACACATCTTCAAAATAAGGGGCGTGAAAATTTTTTTAATGCACGATGAAAGGAAATGCGTCAAGTATAAGTCGACCAAATTTTGATCGAAACACCCTTTATAATGTTCATCGAACTACAGGCGGAACTTCAGAAGCACTTTTGAGCTGCATTACCATTGATCTGGCAACACTACTGTGCTTCTTTCCAAAATGGTAAAGAACCAGTCCAGCCCTGGGCACTGGTAGTTGAAGTTCAAGTACGTCAAAGATTTGGCAAGGCCCAGAGAACTGTAATCACATGTAGAAATTAGTGACAAAACAATTTTGCCAGCTAGCATTTATGGTTCACTAGTTTAGTTAGGCTTAGAGATACGATTTATACTGCATCATACTAAGAATAAATCACACTTAACCTTCATTTTCTACACTTACTTTCAGGAGAAATGTTGGGTTGTTACAAAATTTCCAAAATTAGATCCATGCAATTCGTGACTTCTTAAATCAATCAGCAAACAAAAAAAGGATTCTTACTGGGTTTTAATAAAGACAGTATCAATAAAAAAACAAAAGTCGTAAATAAACTCAAAATTCCAGAAATATTTAAATAAAGGAAAAGGCAAACTTTTTCCAATGGCAATGAAAAACAAAAAATAAATACAATATTTAAGGAACTGGTTCCATATCGGATTTTGTTTCACTAATATTGGGGTCTGGACAGCATTCGCGTGATTTATAAATGAATCGCTTTAGTCCTGTATTTCTGGACATTGTATTTCCTATTCGTTATTAGCATTCAACATTCAATGAATTGTATTCTACCTAAAGATGAATCGATGGATTTCTATATTTGAGAGACTTTGTCCTACATCAAGTTCATTCGAGCTGATCTCGGTTAGAATCTCAGCTTCCCATGTTCACCTTTTTTTTTTTTTACAAAATTGACATTCAGAATTGACGTCAAACTGTTTATTGGCCTAATACATTTTCGAAGCTATTAAGGAGTGTATCGAATATAAGCTATCCACATACATTTGCGTTGTACGCATGTATTTGTGATGGTTTTTTATGCTCTGAACACTGCATGCTGTGCGTTTGACTGTCAGCTTTCTTTTGTTTACTTGTTTGCGAGGTTCAAATTCTGCGTTTTCAAAATGTCGCGTTCAAGGAAGTGAAAATTAAGGTTCTGGACACATGGCTAAGTGAGAATGGTATTACTATGCGAAAATTGGCGAAGCGGTTTGGAATTCATCATGCGAGTGTTAAAACCATCATTAATAAGTTTGGGGAACACTATTCTTTGGATGAGCTACCAGGAAGAGGCAGAGAACCCGGTTCTTCCAACCCGAAACTGGAGCAGAAAGTGGTATCTCTAATCATGAAGAACAAATCAATGTCAATACGTGATTTGGCCAAAAAAGCAGGAACGAGTGTCGGAATGATCCAGCGTATCAAGAGGCGAAACCACCTGAAGACCTACAAGAAGCAGAAAATCTCGAAACAAAGTGCAAAACAGAAGAAGCGAGCAGCAACAAGGGCCCGGAAATTGTATTTGCGTCTTTTGCAGCGTCCGGATGCATGCGTTTTGATGGACGATGAGACCTATGACCTTCCAGGTCCACAATACTTTACTGCCGTCGTTGGGGAGGATGTGAGCGATGCGGACAGGTCGATTCAAGTGGAGAAATTCGGTCGAAAGGTACTGGTATGGCAAGCAATATGTTCCTGTGGTTTGAAATCAACCATTTTTTACACTACCGGAACTATAAATGCGGAAATCTATCGATCTGAGTGTCTCCAGAAGAGAGTGTTGCCTTTAATAAGAAGCATAGTACACCTCCACTGTTTTGGCCGGATTTAGCGTCGGCTCACTATCAATCCACCAAATTGCCCTCAGCTTCGACCCATCGTACGTTACTGGGCAATCGTGAAGAGGGTCTTCAAGAAGACTGGTAAGGCAGCTGGGAACATGCAGGAGTTCAAAAAAATTTGGGCTCAAGCGTCCAAAAAATGCGATGCAACACTTGTCCGGAACTTGATGAAGAGCATTCGATCCAAAGTTCGAAAATTCGTGAAGGAATAACTTAAATTTCATCCGGTCTTCATTATGTTCAAGTTTAACCTCGTACAATAAAGGATCAATTTTTTGTATGAATAAAGGGTGTCCACGATGAAATTGCCACACACAAAATTGATTCGGAAAATTCGAGTTTTCATCCGATTGCCATCAAATTTTCAGGGATTGAGAAATAACTATTAAACTTCATTTTAACAATTTAGTCGTATTTTATTTACAGTCCATACGCAAATGCCCGCACCTTGGCCTTAATCCCGGCCATAAGATTCTGCACAACCTGTGAATCAACCGTTTTTTGCATGTAAACCCATACTTTCTTCAGTTCCTCGGCTGTCTTCACTACCTTAGGTCGTTTAAGAAGGTGCTGCTTCATAATCGCCCAGTACTTCTCGATGGGGCGGAGCTCCGGAGTGTTGGGAGGGTTGAACATTTTCGGCACGAAATTGACCTTATTGTCCGCATACCACTTCAGCACGTCCTTGGAGTAGTGGCATGAGGCCAAATCCGGCCAGAATATTGTTGGGACGTTGTGGGCCTTCAGGAGAGGAAGCTGCCGCTTCTGGAGGCACTCTTTTATGTACACCTGTCCGTTCATCGTGTCCTGGGTCACGAAAGGTGCACTCCGCTTCCCGCAGGTGCAGATGGCTTGCCAAACCAGGAATTTCTTCGCAAATTTGGACATCTTCTGAGTGCGGACATGCTCCGGAACGCTGAACTTATCCTTGGCCGTGAAAAACAGGTTGCCGGGGATCTGTTTGAAGTCGGCCTTCACATATGTTTCGTCGTCCATGATGCAGCATTCAACTTTCGTCAGCATGTTGAGGTACAACTTCCTGGCACGGGTTTTGGTGGACTTGTTCTGCTTCTCGTCGCGATTAGGGGCCTTTTGTACCTTGAACGTTCGAAGCCCAGCCTTAGTTTTGGCCTTCTGGACAAAACTTCGGCTTAGGTGCAGCTTCTTAGCCACATCCCGAACGGAGGCGTTCGGATTTCGGTTGAAGGCCCCAACTACGCGGTTGTGATTTTTGGTGTTGTACGGAATACTTTTTCCTTCACTTCTGGGCTTCCGATCGGTGGTCAACCGTTCCTCGAACCGCTTAATCACTCGTGACACCGTGGAATTCGCGATTCCCAACGTTTTAGCGATGGAACGATGCGAGAGATCCTTGTTCTCGTGATGAATGCGCAAGATTTTATTACGCACGAGCTGTTCTTTCGACTCCATTTCCGCGAGTTTTGATCACAGGACTTTAAAACTTGCAGGATGTAAATAATGCACTATGAACCCAAATGTTCATTAAATTCTACCCAACGGTTAAAAAGTTAGAGCAATTTCATAGTGTGGCAATTTCATCGTGGACACCCTTTAAAATATCGGTTTTCAACATAATTTGAAAGAAAGTTTGTGGATAGCTTATTTTCGATACACTGCTTAATGTCGTTTTAAAAAAAAATAAAGCCTTAACAATCATTTTTTGTGAAGCTTGTTCCTGAGATCTGGAAATTTTAACAGACCTTGCTTTCTATAAAAATATTTTTTGTGCATTTCGAAAGGAAGGTTACAGGTTCCAGAAAAAAAATGCACATATTAAAAATCTCCATTTTGGAAATTTTTTATCACTTCATTCACAACACAAACACAAGTTGAATCGAGCCGTTCTCTGTATGAATACCAGTTTCGCATGTTTACCATTTTTCTACATTGACCTGCAGAGTTGATGTCAAATAGTATTTTGGCTTAACAGAAACCTAATGCATTAGGAAAAAGTTACACAAAGTGCATCCAGGGTCAAAAATGGCCCAAGAATTTGACACGCTCCCAAAGCTATATTTTTAATATCTTAGTATCAATTAAAATGTATGGATTCTAAAAATGACAAATTTTTAAATTCCACTAGAAAAAGCTTATCTTTTGACAGATAAGCCTATTTCGTCTACGATGTACACACTTCTTCAGTGTCGAGTGCTCGACTCATGCTGATTTCAATCGCCTATACTAACAAATCATAAAATCTGATCCAAACTTCCTGTCATTGTCGTCACTCACAATTGTAAGTATTTTACATGGTACACATTACCCGTGCAAAGGTTTACACCAAATTGATAACAAATCCTATACCTAATCCTAATCATTATTTGAACATTGAATATGTTATCAATTAGGCAAAATAAACAGCCAAAATAAGCAAAGAGATGACACAAAAACATTTGTTGGATATCACATTAACAACAATAATAACAACCTACCCCGCAGTGGGATGTTTGGCAAAAGTGTCTGTGTTTGCTTCGAAATACTGCCAAAACAAAGCCCTACGCTCAATTTTAAACTACTTCACATTTTTGGTTGTAGTAGAAACTGCTGTTCACTACTGGGATCCTATGACGTTGAGAAGATATTTGCAATTTCAAAACATTATAATAATAACAAGTTTTATTATCATTTAGTTCATCTTGATAACAAATCCTTCAATGTGAGCAAATTCTATGATTTTTTTTTTCAAAATATGTTATCAATTTGTTATGGCATTCTCATGTAAATAACTGAAATATCGCTTTTGGAATAATGGAGAAATTCATGCTCAGAACGTAATATTCATAGTTTTGCTTTTAACTTTAAACGTTTTTCAAAGATGGTATTTTAAAAATGATAACATATGATAACATTATAACCCAATAGTGATTGCTAAATTTGTTATGCGATAACAGCTAAAACCAAAATGATATCTAAGATGCCGTACCTTGTTAATAATAAGATATCAGTTTGTTATTTTACTTTACTCGGGTACACCGCTCCTTTCCCCATCCCATCATTATCGCCCGCTTTGACAAAACGTGTTTAATTGTGCGCAAACGATGCAATTACGTAATTCCCATATGGTTTTGGGTTCCAACGAGTACCATCATGGGAAGTCATTGTTCCTAACCAGCAACGAGAGTGGACCCGGTTCGTTGAAATTTGCATCAGCCGTCGCCGTCGTCGTCGTCGTCGTCGTCGTCGTCATTTAACATTCTAATTGGCCTCCACCCACCATCGTCGGGAGTGTGTCGAGCTGTGACCGGGAGGGGTGCCATGTAAGTTCGTTCTAAACGCCAAAGCCTCTGGTATCTGATAAAAGACGGGTGGCAGACCTCTTGACCACGCGGGTAAAGTTGGAAAGGGGTAATTGACATTTCGCAATCAATATGCAAAGTTACGGAACAATGCACTCTAGTTTAATTAGAAGTTTCGGCTGGCTCTCAGTTGGATGGTTAAATAACAATTCTACGGTGGAATTTTTCCAGATGAAATACCCAGGCGCGAAATCTCGGCTCAGTGAAGGCATCCTTGTTGACGTGTGAAGAGCGAGAGAGTGAAAGGAAGTTATTTTTATCGTGGCAACCGGCTGCTGAAATCGGAACCAAGAAATGGGGAAAAAAATCCTTGACAAGCGGATGCACGAGGGAATGTCTTGTTGTTGGGTGTATTTCAGCTGTACCTACCACTTGTTCCACTTGAACTTCACTGAAGCATTGGAGAAAAAAAGGAGAAAGGGACCGGTCGAATGGATCGTGTAACCATGACAACGTCCTTCGACTTCCCAGCGGATGTTTTATGAGAATTCCTCTCGGGATTGACGTTGTTCATCCGAATAGCGATTGGTGGTGAAGTTATTGTAACATTTAAGTGACGTATACGGCCGTGTTTTGACTTTCTAACACAGGATATAAAATAGTTAATAATAATATCTAAAAATAAAAGATTTCAGGGAAAACCATAATGCCTCATCGAACAGAGGTTTCCCCTGAAAAAAATTGATATTGGCGCATACGCCGCATTGTTGTTACGCGATGGCGGAGGTGGTAAATTGTGGCACTTGAATGATTTCCTAATTGAAAACCGGGAAATTAGCCAGTTATGGTTATTTTTTTTGGAAGCAGGCGGTGGGATGCAAAATTATTTCAAAGAATTTCATAAATAACCAGTATCGACCGGTTTCAGGTAACAGATTTAAATCTGTATAACTAGATTAATGCCAGTAAAAACGCGAAGAGTTAGGCCTCCACTAGTTTCCAATTTGATGGCATAAAAGCATCACAGGGCTATACACATTGACGATACGTATAAGAGAGGAAGTGTGGGAGATCAGAGAAAGGTAGAAATGTTCAACCCTGTGCATGAATCCTGCACTGAAAATTGATTTTCGGAAATAAGCTTTCACTAGTTTCGTAAACATGGATTTTGTACATACAGGGTGTCTCACAATAGGTGTCACTAAAACAAAATGGGATTACAGCAAAACAAATCAACCAAATCATTGCATTTATTTTTCGTTTGAAAGATACCTACATGTTAAAGAAATAAACCATGTTGATTCAATTCGAATCTCTCGCCCTTTTCCTTGATAACTTTGCGCAACCGCTTTGCGAACCCATCGCAGCTGGCACGCACGAGTTCCTGAGGAATTTGGTCCCAAATATCAACCAAATGTTTCTTGAATCAATCTAAAGTAAGCCCTCGTAGGGCCTATATGTTGAAGCATATAACTCCAAACAAAGTAGTCAAGTGGGTTGAGATCCGGTAAAGATGCAGGCCATTCTTCGCTGGTGATGAGTCCTGTTGGAAACAATATGGTGTATTCCCATACAGCGTTGAAGCATCAGGAAGCAGATGGTTCTTCAAAACCTGCTCGATGTAATATTCAGTTTGCCATGGGGCTGGCAATGTGTCTCACAATAGGTGTCACCTTTTTTCAGTCTTGGTTAATTTCAGCTGGGTAATTTTAACAGCGGAATTGATTATGACCCGTTTTGAGTGTTTTTTTATTTTTGCACCTTCCCCTGAAGATAAAAAACCGTTTCCGTTTGTTTTAATTATTAAGTACCATGGTAACCCTACGGGAGCAAGGTTTAAACCTACAGGGTGCGGCAGAAAATAATGCGAAAATTTGTTCTATTTCTTTCAAATCCCATTTTCAACTAATTCAAGCAATAATATCAACATTTTCGAGTGCAGTTATCTTAATAAAGTCCTTTTACACTAATTTATTCAATGTGTCCTCCATTTTTATTAATAATATCCTCGAGCCGACGCCGGATGTCAGAGCATGCCTTTAGGATGTAGTCCTCCGACATTGACTGCCATGTGCGTGTTATGGTTGACTTCAGGGTTTTCATACTAGGGTGTGATGTTTTGCAGGCTCGTGCTTCAGCATATGCCCAAATCGAATAATCCAACGGATTAAGATCTGGACTGCTAGGGGGCCACAAATCCTTCGGCCAAAATTTCATGTTATCGTTCAACCAATGTTTAGTTCAATTGGACGTGTGACACGGCGCTCCATCCTGCTGTAAGACAACGTTTTGGTCCTCGGAGAAGTTGGCCTTCGCCCAGGGAAGCACTTGGTCCTTTAAAATACCGATATACACTTCGGTATTGATTTTGACTCCAGCATCAATGAAAACAGGCGCCATTTTCAAAACATTGGACGCCACCAAGCCAAACATCATGACACCAGCCGGATGTTTGGTTTGAAATTTGAATTTCCCTTTTTCCGGAACGTTCTCCATTTTCTGCGGGGAAATGAACCATCGATGCTGAAAAGCTTTTCGTCAGAGAACAGGATTATCATTTTTTTCCTTCTTCAACAAGGAAAGCAATCTCTTGGAACGAGTCACTCGTAGTTCGTTGACCCGGTCCGTAATCAAGTGGCGTTTCACTCTGGCTCTGGAAGATGCATGCAGGTCTTCTTTGATGATTCTTCGCATGGATTTCTCAGAAATATTGGCTTCCTTTGCAAGTTTTCTGATGGAACGCACCGGGTTGCGAGCAATTTTTGCACGGACCGATTTGATCACGTTCGGCATGCGTGCAAAGCGCGGACGTCCGCTTCCCGGCTTCCGCTGCTTAGGACCATCCTGCAGGGACTTTTTTATGGGGTAAACTGTTGCCAAATGGCACCTTGGCAATCTCTTTCGGCTTCTTCTGGGCGAGCAACAAACTGGTGATCACTTCTTCGCGAATATTTTGACGAATTTGCAATAAAACAAATAGAATGTTTGGATGCAGCACTTGAAAGTAGATATAAACATATACACTTTCGACAGAAATTAGTCACTTGCTACACGAATTAACCCAATACTCAAGTTTGAACATTTTCGCATTATTTTCTGCCGCACCCTGTACATTTGCAAAAGCTTAGACCGTGTAAGATATTCAATAACCCTAAGCAGTTCGGAGGAACGGTTCAAGGAAACTGGAAATGTCCATATTCAACACAAAGGAGGTGCCAGACGAACTGCCAGAACGAAGAAAATGGTCAAATGTGTGAGGAAGCGAATAAGACGTAATCCGGCCGTATCTGGCCGTAAATTGAGCAAACAATTTCAAATGTCCCCTGCTTCAATGAACAGGCTCCTCAGACATGGTCTCGAATGCAAGCCGTACAAGAAACAACAGGTTCACGGGTTGACGGAGCGTCAAAAACAAACCAGGGTCCAAAGAAGCAGAAATATTTTGGTTCGGCACGGTGACTGTAAGATTTTATTTTCCGATGAAAAGCTCTTCCTCCTTCAGGACAGTCATAATCAAAAAAATGATCGTGTGAATGGCAAAAGTCTTGCCAATATTCCTAGAAATAAACTAGCTGTAGAACGCTATCAGAATGTATCGAAAATCATGGCATGGGACGCCGTTTAACGAAAAGGAAAACTTCCTCTTCTTTTCATAGAACCTAATGTAAAAATCAGCACTGAATATTACATCGAGCAGCTTTTGAAGAACCATCTGCTTCAACGCTGCATGGGAATACACCATATTGTTTCCAACAGGACTCAGCTACAGCTCACAAGGCAAGAAGACACAAGCGTGGTGCGCGGATAATTTGCCCGATTTCATCACAAGCGAAGAATGGCCTGCATCTTCACCGGATCTCAACCCACTTCACTACTTTGTTTAGGGCTATATGCTTCAACATATGGACCCTACGAAAGGGCTTACTTTAGATCGATTCAAGAAACATTTGTTTGATATTTGGGACCAAATTCCTCAGAAAATCGTGCGTGCCAGCTGCGATTTACCTATGATTTGGTTGATTTATTTTGCAGTAATCCCATTTTGTTTTAGTGACACCTATTGTGAGACACCCTGTACAATTAACAAGACATTTGTTCTAAAGGCTAGATCATTTGGAAATGGGACACTTAATTTTATAGATAGCGGCGCTCCAAGTGGTCGGATATGCAAGTTTTTCACTTTCACAGTATTTTATTGTTTGTAAACTGTACTGCTCGGTCTATTTTTTCACAGTTTAAAACTTACGATGTTCCAAGATATTCATCATGCAGTAAGAATAAGGCAAAATAATTGTGCACAGTTACCTGCAAATTCCATCTGCGCCAGCTGGAAAATCTGCTGGATTATCCTAAAAGTACAGTGGCGCGTGATTAAACAGTATAAGGGAACTTTAACAACTGCCCGCAAAGTGCAAATCAAGCATCGGAGTGGAACAGTTGATCGTCAACTGCGGGTGAAGGTCATCCAGAAAATCAAGGCTGATCCTAACATCTAGGATTATGATTTGGTGAAAAAACTGAATGCTGACCGCTGTACTGTGGGGCGAAGCCGTCTCCGAGAAGGTTATAAATGTTACCGAGCAAGTAAACAACCCAACCGAAGCCACAAACAACAAACAAACGGGCCAGATCTCGGACCCGTAAGTTGTACGACCAAGTTCTGACGAAACTCGACGGATGTCTCTTAATCGATGATGAAACATATGCCAAAGCAGATTTCAAACAAATCTTGGGGCTCATGTTCAAAAAGCTCCTGCTCGCGGCAAGGTTCCTGGCAAATTCAAGTTTATTTTCATGGATAAGTTCTCGAAAAACATCATGATTTGGTAAGGTATCTGTTCCTGTGGCAATAAAACCAGAGCCTTTGTGACGGATAAAACAATGAACTCGGAAGTGTACAAAAGCGGTTCTACCCTTTGTTAAGTCCCACGATGGTCCAGTTACGTTTTGGCCTGCTATTACAGCAAGGAAGTGCTACAACGGTGCAACGATAATGGGGTCCAGTTCATCCCAAAAGAGCTGAATCCAGCAGATTGTCCTCAGTTCCATCCAATAGAGGAGTATTGGGCGATAATCAAGCGGAAGATGAAGAGAGCAGTCACACTGGTCACACGGAAAAAATCCGTGCCCAGAACCGTTAACTGCAGTCATGAGTTCGAGAACAAGCAAAAATACACCGTGGACTGAATCACGTAATCATGAATAACGTTCAAAGAGACCTGCTAGCTATTAGTGCAAAAACATCACCATTTACCTGTCAAAAAAGACAGTTTTTGATTGGTCGCTGTGACAATCGCCCCTACCGCCACCGTAGAGTTATGTTACAAGCAGGCAGTCTGTTGTTGGTTTGACCGTGTTGCTAGTAGTTACTGCTGTTTCACTTTTTTTCATTTGAGACAAATAGAATAAATGCGGAAATAAAAATTCACTTATGCAGTGGTTTATTTTAAATCAGTTTGAAATGAAGTACAAAGTGATAAATTGTGGTCGCAATGACGGGTCACATCCGGGTCATCGGTTCCCGAGAGATCCAATCGTTCGCCGAGAGGGGGTTAAGGCCTGCATTGGGAACGCAAGCGAGGAAGACATTCTTCTGCTCAAGCTTCCACCCCATAGCAGAATTTGCAGCGTAAGCATCAATGAAATTCAATGAAACCTCGTAAATTTACGTTTAGTTTGATGCAGCTTCATTTCCCGAACCACAAAAGAAATGCCAATGGAACTTCGAATATTCCAATTGCCGTCATTCCGCCGGATGGAGAGTGGCAGGAAAGACCAAAAATAAGCTTAAGAAGATGCAAAAGTAACGTGTACAATTTATTTAAATTATTGATACCATCCTTTTCTTCCATGTAAGGGAGTTTTGTATTCTTAGAGTTTTAATCTCTTGGACCTCTTCATTTAAAATATTGACAATTTTCAAACGTTAATTTTATTGAATTTTACCAAGTATAAAAAAAAAAATTCGACAAATGTTGTTTATTTTTATTACTTTTAACGTAGGACTACGTTTCACTTTTCTATACCAGATGTCAAGTCAAAATTTTGAAAAATAAGAGCGTTACGCTAGAGTTAAAGGTTTTGGAACTCTAATAACTCTCGTTCAACTGAACACAACGACTTCATTCATACACCATTTCATTAGAAAAACTTACAAAATGTACTAAGTGCTATTAGTAAAAGTAGTTCAATTTTTTACTTACTTTGCTCCCATACAAAGCTCCGTATGAGAAAATATGTTTTCTCTATCCAGGTCCTCAAAAAACGGGTAACAAATGGTTCAAATTGTCTTCTTCTTTTTATTGCGTTTAGTTGTATGCAACGTTGAATACAGAAATAGCCACACCCCTCAACTGCAAAATTATTTTGCTTTGTTGCCGATGTCTGATTTTACAGCTGAGGCTCGTCCCCTCTTTAGAATTTTGCTTCGTACTGTATTTTCGTGCCTCTCTTCATTCAAAGCTATGCTATCAACGCTAGTATATAGCACGCGAGATGAACCGAAAGGATTTCAGTTTTCGAGACGAGCTCTCAGGTGGTGGTTCGGATAGGATTTTGTCCACCCGTCACAGTCCGCCCGGTTGTGGCATGGGAGACAGAGTCATACAAGACCGGCTAATCGGATAGTTACCGGTTTCCATGTCTACCCGACGCAATGATGAAGTTTCGGGTCACTGAAAACTGGCCATTCGTCCCTTATGAAATCATTTCGGTTCCTCTCGCGTGCTATATACTAGCATTGAATAGCATGGCCCAGAAAGATGAGGATCACGGAAGTGCATTATGGAGCAAAATTCATAAGAAGGGACGGGTCCAAAGCAAAATTATAGAACTATTTTATTGCACTTTAACCAACCATATGTGTAATATATGTGTACGTATAAATTAGACGATACCATTATTACTATAAACCAACGCGGTCCTACGTGAACCTTGCGGTTAAGTCTCTGATATAACCCACCACTATTTTTTTTTTTATTATTTTGTTTTAACATAAATCTAACCCGCAACCACCGCCCCCCCCATACCATCACAACCATACTATAATGAGAGGCCTCCTCTCCCGCCGCCGGCGCCCCCCCTCTTTTTTGTTTTTTTGAAGAAAAAAAAAAAATATATCCCTTTTTTTCCCCCCCAAAAATTTTACAATTAAAAGAAAAGTTCAAGAAATACACGAATGATCTAGCCCTATGTCGGAGATTCGGCTCATTTTTCCGCTTGACGCACAGCTGTAGACGACACTTCCAGCTTGTTTGCGTCATCTCAGACGAGGTTGGGTTCCGCTTGTAACCGCTGACCACTCTTTTCGTCGTCGCTACGGCTTCCGGCTTTCGATTTGGATCCCCTGGCTTTCGATTTGGACCCATTTGTTACATTTGTGACAGTAGATTTGGTGTTTCACTTCATGAACAAAAAGCTCTTGATAAAGAGAGGCTCGTATTGCATGAATTGCGAGCTACAGACCGTAATTCTTCCACATTGTTCGGCTTTGCTTCGGAGTTGGCGCATTTGACATTACCCTTCAATAAGTCAAGTGGATTGAGGTCTGGAGATTGTGCTGGCTACTCCATAACCTCAATTTTATTCATCCGAAACCATCTTTTATCAAGTTTGCTTATATGATTCGGGTCGTTCAGAGGCATCTTCTCCGCAGCGTAAGGCAGCATTACTTCATCAAGTATTTTGATGTAAAGGGTGTCCACAGTTAAATTGCATCACTTTAAACTCGTCCTCAAAAACAAGTCTCTCAACCAATTGTCATGAAATATTCAGGGAATAAAATACAATCAATAATCTTGGTTTAAGTATTTTTATTTCACTGTATTTCTTTACCAAATGTACAACGCTTGAAGCGACATTTTTTTTCGCTTTCAACCATGACTTCAACCTTTTCTTGTTCTGTAGTGACAACTTTAGGATGTTTACGAAGTTCGTGCTTTATTATAGCTCAATATTTTTCAATTGGCCGCAACTCTGGAGAGTTTGGGGAAATGAGATCCTTGGGCACGAAATTGACACCATTCGTCTTGTACCACTTCAGAACATCCTTGGAGTAGTGAGTAGAGGCTAGGTCCGGCCAAAAAATTGTAGGAACGTTGTGTGTTTTGAGAAACAGAAGCGGTCGTTTTTTCAGGCATTCATTCATGTATGGTAATGGTCAAGTATTTACAGTTGAAGTTGTCACGAAAGGCTTGCTCCGTTTACCACACGAAAAAATCTCTTGCCAAATCATGAATTTTTTGGGGAACTTTGACACTTGCTGTTCCCCGAGAGACTCTGGAACATCAAACTTGTCCTTCGCAGTCACATACTGGTTACCGGGAATTTGTTTAAAGTCCGCTTTTACGTGTGTTTCATCATCCACGATGCAGCAGTGTGGTTTCGTCAATATTTGTGTGTACAGCTTACGCGCACGTGATTTAGCTGTCCTATTCTGCTTTTTATTGCGGTTTGGAGCTTTCTGAACTTTGAATGAACGGAGCTCGGCTCGTTTCTTGGCTTTCTGCACGAAACATTTGGTCAAGTGCAGCTTTTTCGCGTCATCCCGAACGGAACAGTTGGGTTTGCGTTTAAAGGCAACAATCACTCGCTTATGATCCTTCACACAGTACGGAATACTTTTTCTACCACTCACCTTCCTCCGATCGACAATTAAACGTTCCCCGAAACGTTTTATGACACGAGACACTGTAAACTGGTGAATTTTCAACATCTTTTCGATGGCTCGGTGCGAAAGAAGTGGGTTGTCGAGGTGCGTGTGCAAAATGTTCTCGCGCACTTGCTCTTCTTTCGACTACATTTTCGAAACTTCTCACGCAGTGTAAACAATACACGCTGAGGTAATTTCAATCAAAATTTCGTTGAAATCAACCCAAAGGGCGAAATGTTACAGCTTATTGGAAGTGATGCAATTTAACTGTGGACACCCTTTATTTACCAATTTTGATCCATAATGCTTGGTATGTGATGTATCGACCATTCTATGAAAAACATCCCCACACCATAATTTTCGTCCCGCCATGTTTTACGGCCATCACCGTAAACTTTGGTTGATATTTTGTGAAAGGTGGACATCTCACATATTGACGACGGCCTTTGGTACCAAACAGTACAATTTTGGACTCATCTGTCCACAAAACATTTTGCCATTTTACTATGCCAGTCGATATGTATCTTACAAAATTCAAGGGCATCTTCCGGGGACTACGAGCGAACCGCTTTTCTCCCAGCAATCATCGCCTGATAGCAACAGTGCTCACATTGAGGTCTAGTTCACGTATCCCAAGTAACAAATTCACTTTTAAGGTACACTTGAAGAATTTTTCAAGACTCATTTGATAAAACCACGCATAAAACTAGATATTCTACATAACATCGATAAAACAGCCGTAAAACCCTCATAAGTTCAAAAAGGCCCATACTACAGGAGGTTCTCAAGACTATTTCCCAAGGTTCGCTTAAAACTTGATAGTTTTATCGATACATACTTGTAATGACATTCAAGACATGCTTAAAACTATGATAAAACTACCACAAGTTTTGATAGTTTTATGATTTTCCCCTTTAAGAACACTTCCAGTCCGTCACAAATGTGTTACGAAGATTCCATTTTTCGATTCGTTCTGCTGAATGGGGAGTTTTTTTTTCGTTATAGTTCAGTGGAAGCTATTAAAGAAAAAAATATCGATATGCATATGATATTTCGTTTCCAAAGTGGATACGCATGTAAATTAATTGTAAAATTGACCATAAATGCATGTGTTTTTTGCCTGCAATTGATACATTTTTCATGCGACATTCAGTTTATTAGTGTTTTATAACATAATAGTTTGAAAATTTTAAGGCGCCACTGAATTATGGCTAGAACATTGATTTATTTAAAAATAAAAAATAAATTTAAAATTCAACAATTAGGTGAGAAGGCTAAAAATTTGTTAGATCTTGAATAAATTGTGTCTGCAATCCATTTTAAGTATCAAATATATTTAAAACAGCATTGTTTGTTCGTAGCATTGGAAAAACAAGAGTTTTGTTGAATACATATGTAAATGGCTACCATTCTGAGGGAACGCAGAATAGCCACGCTCGCCATTTTTTCAATGGTTTTATCTAAAACTACCATAAAACGTAAATAAAACTAATATTTCTTGAACAAGACTAACAAGATTTTATGAGGAGCGCGATAAGTTCATCTTTATTTGTTCTATTCTTGAAAAAGATGAGTTACGCTTGAATAAAACTTGTTTGAATTGCTCAAGGTAAACAAGTCTTTCGTAAGATAGCCATAAAACCAGTGTAGAGAAGACATATCATAAACAAAGAAAATGTGAACGACTAAATCAAAAGTGCCTATGCATAATTGTTGTTCTTAGTCATAATT
The DNA here is from genome assembly GCA_024533555.2 of Aedes koreicus. Classification (NCBI taxonomy): domain Eukaryota; kingdom Metazoa; phylum Arthropoda; class Insecta; order Diptera; family Culicidae; genus Aedes; species Aedes koreicus. The sequence goes on along the minus strand of JAHHFK020002387.1, from coordinate 70,197 downwards.
ACAGCTTTTAATTTATTGTTTTTACTCAGCAGCGCAAGTCGATAAGAACCATAAAAAAAAAATCTCTAACTTGAATATGCTATCAATGGTTTTGGGAAGAATAACAGATAATAATATTGCGTCGACGGCTGAGCGAAAAAAAATATTTCTCTTGTTCTATACGCTAAACCTAACGTCGGAAGAAGTGCGATGTGTAGTGGATCACTGAGCGATTCCAGCGCACTACTTCCGACTTTAGATTTAACGTCTAGATTATGAGAAAACTCGATTTTCGCTCAGATGAGATACCAATTTTTACTTGCAACGAGTATAATTATTGTGTAGCCTATTGGGAACTTAAATGCACGACTCGGAAGAATTTAACATTAACATAACATTTTACTATAGTAGTGCACGTTAAAACTTACGTCGAAAGTACTGCGCTGTATTTCCACGGTAGTGCGCCATATAACGCACTACCTGGGACGTTAGGTGTAACTTGCACAACTGGCATTATCTGGCAATTACCATAAGTTATGCAATTCGGTTTTCAACAGGCGACACATTGCACCATTTAATTTGATTCGTTACAAAAAATAGGACGCATAACGCATAGACCCTTCTGATAAGTTAGTCTCAGTAAGCTGCAATTCCAATGAAATCCTGCGATGACCAAAAAACATTTGCCACCAACCAAAAAACAGATGAAAGAGAATTCAATATATTGGATTGAATTTTCGCTTGAACAATCAACTGTTTTATAATTTCTTCCATCTATGGGCGTCCATTGTGACAGTTTGTTTATTTTTCACATAATGTTCTTTCTCAAGAGTATGTGCTCTGATTCAAAATCAAATGGTTCTAAGAGCGTTTTATGGCAGCATTTTCAAGATACATTAATCTTGAAGAAGAATGTCATAAAACTTTTTCAAAACTTTTATCAGGTTTTATGAAAGTTGCGAAACGATGTCTTGAGAGGGGAATCAAGTAGCTTATAAAACTACTTATAAGGTGAATTACACTTATAAATGATGTAGTTTTATGGAGTTTTCTTCAAGTGTTCTTTAATCACTCTTAAGAACTGTTAATCAATTAAAACCACCTTAACTTGGAAAATGCCCTGATAAAACCTGATGATCTCCATAATGATTTGATAAAACTACCATAAAACACGAATAAAACCAATTTGCATTTGAATTGTTACTTGGGTATCATTAATAGAAGTCGTCGTTGAATCAACCCGTGCCAGATTTGCAATCTTCCGGTCAATTCTCTGGAAGGTACAACTTTTTTGGACTCTCACGATGTCACTTACATAATTAAAGTAATGAAGCCGAGGGGCACGCAAGAACTTTTAAGTACAGCTCACACTTGTTGAAAGTATTAAAAATACGTTTTTTATACGGCTAATTATACTTTAAGTACATCAGAATACCTTCTAAAGACTTTAAATACACACCAATTACAATTAAATACTTAGAGTGCTGTGAAATACATTTCTATTACAATTTGAATAGTTTAGGTACAGTTAAATTCATTTTGAGTACAGTAGAGTAATTTAAATACTCCTAAGTACTGACTGATCGTGATCAAAATATGATTACAAATGCAGATTTTGATTATATCAAATTACATTTTAATGACCTAAAAATATCAAACACACAACACGCTATTAGAAGACCACTCATTTAAACAGAAATCCACTCAGTTTTTCCATTATGATTCCTACTAAAATTTAGTTAAAATTGATAACTTGAAAAATGCACTGCATTGACAGAATTCCAGATGATTGTGTCCAATATTAACTTTACCATATCTAATAAGGGCCTGTTCATAAGCCACGTAGACTCATTTTTGAAAATCTCAGAACCACACCCCCCTCCCCCCTCGTAGACGTTTACCCATACATTTTTTTTGAAATTTGGTATGGAGCGTACACGGTGTTCAATAAGTTCGAATACAAGTTTTCATCATTGCGTAGGTATGCGCCATGTACATATTCTGCATTGGTATTGGTTTCAGCTTTAGCTTCATTCATACGCTACCGAATGTGCGCGGTGTTGACATTCTGTTAGTTGTTGTTTGTTTGTTACGCGCGATGAAAGAGTATCGGGACTTCGTAATTAAGCGTTTTTTGAACGGTGAGCGACCCGGCGATATATTCCGGCTGCTGAAATCGCATGGGGTCAAGCGGAACTTTGTCTACACGACCATCAGGCGATACCGGGAGACGTCCTCGACCAATGACCGTGCGAGATCCGGTCGGCCGCGTTCAGCGAGGACGCCACGGGTCATCAAGATCGTGAGGGAGCGAATTCGGCGCAAAAAGAACCGCTCAATCCGGAAAACGGCTGCAGATCTCAACGTTTCCATTGGAACCGCTCACACCATACTCACCAAGGACCTTGGTTTCAGGCCTTACAAAAAACGTAAGGTCCATGGCGTTTCGGAGGCTACCAGCAAAAAGCGGTTGGATCGAGCTAAGAGGATCCTCTCTCGGTACGCTGGTCAGGAGTTTGTTTTTTCGGACGAGAAACTGTTCGTGCTGCAGCAGCCGCACAATGTGCAAAATGACCGGGTGTGGGCGCCATCGAGGGACAGCATTCCTGAATCCAATATAAACATCCCTCGGTTCCAAAGTGCCGCGTCGGTGATGGTTTGGGGGGCAGTATGCAAACGTGGTAAGCTACCCTTGGTGTTTATTGAAAAAAACGTCAAAATCAACGCGGCGTACTACAAAACTGAGGTTTTGGAAAAGGTTGTTGCCCCCAGTCTCCGAAGCCTCTACGGCGATGAGCACTACGTGTTCCAGCAGGACGGTGCACCAGCCCATACGGCAAATGTGGTTCAAGCCTGGTGTCGGGACAATTTAACCGACTTTCTGGACAAAACTTTGTGGCCTCCCAGCTCCCCGGACTTGAATCCTCTCGACTTTTTTGTTTGGTCCTATATGATGGCGAAGCTGAACGAATACAAGGTCAGCACTTTGGATCATTTCAAGACGGTAATTCTCAAAATCTGGGACGAAATGCCCATGCAGTCCGTGCGTGCCGCCTGCGACGCGTTCGAGAAACGTTTGAAGCTCGTTAAGGAGTACAAAGGGGGGGGTCATTCCAAGAGAAATGTTGTAAACGTTCCTTGTAAACATAGCTTTCAATAACATAAATCCAAAAAATAAAAAAACATGTTTTCATTTTTTTAACAAATTTTGAAAGTGTATCCGAACTTATTGAACACCGTGTAGACTTTGGTCAGACCTCCTACGTGGTTTATGAATAGCCCCTAAGGATCAACTCAATTTTTGCAACACTTTCATTCCATTCTACTCAGTGACTGAGTAGAATTGTATTTCTTTCTCTTTTACCCACACGGAAATGTTATTAAAACCCAAATAGGTACCACTTTCCCAAAAAAAAACACTGAAAAAAAAAAAAATAATAAAAAAAAAAAAAGAGTGTTTGGATCGAGCGTGCTCTTCACACCCACCAGGATCAAAAAGAACGAAAACGGGACGAAGGAATCTTCTCCCTCCTGTAGAATTTCCGTCGCGATGGGACACCCCCGTTTTACAGCCGGGATGCTACCTGTTGACGTTTGTCTGAAGAGGAAATATAAATTTCTAAAAAGATAAATTGAACCCGTTTGCGTTTTTTCTGAAATATTTTTTTTTTGTCTTGATTATCGAGATTTTCAGCCTCAGACTGGTTCATCTCCCGTCGTAGTCACTCAAATACCTCTTTTGGATATTTTCGTAACTTGTCCGGGGGTGAGATTCGAACTCGTGACTTTGGCGTGAAAGGTATGGATGTTAACCAGTACGCCGGGGTCGCCCCCATAGACATACTAATATTTGTATTTTTACAGACAGCCAAGCGGCACTCAAAGCGTTGAGTAATTATCAATGTACATCCAAACTTGTCTGGGAATGCATTCTTTCACTGCGAAAGGTGTGCCAAGAGAACTCCGTAAATTTATTCTGGGTTCCGGGCACTGTGGCATTGCAGATAATGAAAGGGCAGACGAGCTTGCTAAATAAGGTTCAAATGCCCAGTTTATTGGCCCAGACCCATTCTGCGCCATATCACCCTGTTCCATAAAAATGGAACTAAAATCTTGGGAAGAACAAAGGGTGATGACCAACTGGTTGGTTACCACAAAGTTTGTTCAATCGAAAAGGTTCATAATTCCAAATGTTACCATCAGTAAAAAGCTGTTGGAGCTCAATAAGAGAACTCTTTGTACCTATTCTGGCCTAGTAACCGGACATTGCCCGAGTAGATATCATTTGAAAAACATTGGCCAGGTTCAGAATTATATTTGTCGTTGCTGTAACATGGAACGTGAAACCTCGGAACATCTGCTTTGCAGTTGTGATACTTTGTACAAGAGTAGACTTAAATTTCTGAACAGTGGCTATATGCAACCTGAAGAAATTTGAACTGTGAATCCTAGAAAGGTGGTGGGTCTTATAAAATCGATTTTGCCTGACTGGGAGACGCGTCTTAGGCTGTTCACTTGACTAATGGTGATCAAGCTTTAAGAGGCGAATTGTAATAGTAAACAGGGATATACCACAAAAGTTCGATTCACGCAATGGTTCTACGCCAAAAAAAACACTCAGTAGTATTTTAAATACATTTGAGTACATTTAAATCTTATTAAATAAGTTTAGGTGCTCAAAATACTCATGAAATACTTTTCAGTACTTTTAAGTACTCTTCAAATACTCTTTGAGCAGCTAGCATATTTTTCAAATACTTTTGATTATTTTAAATTCTCTAAAATGTTTGTGCTGTAAGTAGAGTGAAATCCGATAATATTCACTCAGTAGAATGCTCTGCGTGCCCCTCGAATGAAGCAAAGATGAAAATTTCCAGAAATGGAGGTTTTACTTTTCTGCATTTTTTTTATGGCACACCCTGTAGAGTAAAATTCCTCTTGTTAATAAAAATCTTTTAAAAACTCAAAAATTTAGAAAAAGGTGGAGCACTCTTTGTTCATTACTTCACTCCTAATCAGAAATATATTTTTCAGACATGAGGCTTTGTTCAAATCTGTAAAATTTGTTCTTATTTCGCCAAATTTTGACAATATTTCATATATAGTAGGACATGAATATGGGAACCATGAGAAGAGTAAGAGTACACTGAATTTGTTTTACGACGGTAGTGGTGCCGCGTAAAAAAAAACCGCGTAAAAAAAACCGCGTTATTTCAAAAAACGACGTAAAAAAAGTGAAGGAAATAAAAATTATATTTCATATTCATATTGAAAGTATATGGTCATAAAAATGTATTGGTGGTGGAAAAACATGGTTCCAGTTACATTGGCCATCGGGAATCTGCTACAAATGGATAGAGGTTGTTAATTCAATGTGTGAGCAAAACAGTCGAGAGTAGTTATAGAGAGTTTTCGTCTTCGGCAAAATTTCTCAGGGTGTCAATCGTCGTCTTTTGACATTATCATATTAGTTCGACAACATGCCGCAGAGATGGCACTGCAGTCTATCTTTTCTAAATGAGGCGCTAGAGAAATCTTAGGCTAACTTTCTCAGTATGTTGTTTGTCGTCGTTTGACATTGTTATATTAGTTCCACATTATGTATACTGTAGAGATGGCGATGCAGATTATCTTTTCCAAATGCATTGCTAGAGAGTTACCATCCGTGGCAAAATTTCTCAGTATGTCATTCGTCGTTATTATATACAATTAACATCTTTTCTAAAGACAGCACCTTCCTATAGCACGATTTGGCAATTTAGATTACGGCGCCATATTTGCGGCGTAATTTGGAGCTTATCTGATAATGTCAAGTGACTATATTTTACATTCTCAACCAACTTTACTTGCCGTTCTACTCTCTAAAGCTTCATTTGGAAAAGATATTTTTTTACGCGGAGGGCCCGGTTAGGAAACACCATTTTGAGAAATAGAATAGACTTTCCCAAGTAGTTTGTATAAAAATGTTTCCGTTTTTTTTTTTTTTTTATCAAAGGAATATTGTTTTCATTTTATTTTTTTTTTTTTGTCTTTTTTTTTTTTTTATGTTATTTTTTTTTCACACAGGTGTGATTTTTTTTTTGTCCGTTCGGTGTCCCCCCGGGCACCCGCGTACCTTTTTTGGATTTCAATTCGCGATATTTCAATGATTTTTAATCGTAAAGGGCGATACGGTCAAAATTTGGTCAATATCAACTTGACGTATTTCTTTCAATTTTGCATTTAAAAAACCTGAACACCCCTCATTTTGAAGGTGTGTGTGTGTAGAATGTTGTTCCTATTTTGATTTTGGAATTCACTCTTCAGTTGTCAAAATGCCGTCCAAGCAAGAAGAGCAGCATATCAAAATTTTGCTCGCGCATCGCGAAAATCCGAGCTACTCGCACGCAAAGTTGGCAAAATCGCTAAAAGTTGCCAAATCAACCGTTACAAATGTAATTAAAGTGTTTGGGGAACGTTTGTCGACAGCCAGGAAGTCTGGATCGGGGGGAAATCGAAAACCGGAAGCCGCTGAGACGACAAAGAGAGTTGCCGGTAGTTTCAAGCGAAACCCTAACCTATCTCTCCGAGATGCCGCAAATAAGCTGGGTGTATCGTCTACAACCGTGCATCGAGCCAAAAAACGAGCCGGACTATCGACTTACAAGAAGGTAGTGACTCCAAATCGCGATGATAAACAAAATACGACGGCCAAAGCGCGATCCCGGAGGCTGTACACGACGATGCTGACGAAGTTTGACTGCGTGGTAATGGACGACGAAACCTACGTCAAAGCCGACTACAAGCAGCTTCCGAGACAGGAGTTTTATACGGCAAAAGGAAGGGGAAAGGTAGCAGATATTTTCAAGCACACAAAACTGTCAAAGTTCGCAAAGAAAAATCTGGTTTGGCAAGCCATCTGTACCTGTGGCTTGAAAAGCAGCATTTTCATAGCTTCCGGGACTGTCAACCAAGAAATTTACGTGAAAGAGTGTTTGAATAAACGTCTGTTACCTTTCCTGAAGAAACACGGTTGTTCCGTACTGTTTTGGCCGGATTTGGCATCTTGCCATTACGGTAAAAAGGCCATGGAATGGTACGCCGCCAACAACGTGCAGGTGGTTCCCAAGGACAAGAACCCTCCCAACACGCCAGAGCTCCGCCCAATTGAGAAATACTGGGCTATTGTCAAGCGGAACCTAAAGAAGTCCAAAAAAAACTGCTAAGGACGAGCAGCAGTTCAAGGCAAACTGGCTTTCTGCGGCGAAGAAGGTGGACAAGGTGGCTGTACAAAATCTGATGGCAGGGGTCCAGCGTAAGGCCCGGCAATTCGGATTTGGAAAAGCGGAAGCCTAACTGAATATTTTTCCTGAATTTTATACTAATTGAACTTGAAAAAGAAATTTAATTTGATTTTTTAAATAAACGATTTCACCGATTTACACGCGTTTTCCCTTGACCAAATTTTGACCGTATCACCCTTTAGAAAGAAACACCCCCAGAACAAACAAAATAAAAAATAAAATAAAAGAAAAAAGAAAAAAATAAAATAAAGAGGAAGGGGGGAGGGGGAGGACCTTTTTCTACCCCCAAACCCCCACACAGAACCCCCGCACCCACAAAACTACAAAGCCCACACCACCCCCAATCTTCACCCCACTTCAACTCATATGGACTCCTTGTATAGAGAATATTTTTTACTATCAAATTATTATAACAAAGCACCACAACCAACACAATAAATTCTAAAAAATACGATTTTCCACTCCTTAAAATTTTCTCAACGTTTGTTCCCTTCTAACCCGCACTCCTCCAACCAACAAGCCCCCGGGGGGACCGTTTGTCCCTGACCCGTTCATTCCGAACCAGCTCCCCGTGCGCCCTGGAGTGGTCAAAAACATTTTCTAAAGAAAACCCCGACAATATGGGTATCAAAATTCGTGAAATTTCTTCAGTAGGTTATTTGTCAACGTTTTGTGACCATTTGATGATTTGTCCCCGGACTGATTATTCCGGAACAGGTTCCCGTGGGGCTTCGAGTAGCCAGAAAAAAATCAGAAGGAAACTCTGGCAATATGGGTATCAAAATTCATTAAATTTCGTCAGTAGGATGTTTGTCATCGTTTTAAGGCCATTTGATTATTTGTTCCTGGAATGTTTATTTCGGAACAGGTTCATGGGAGGCCGAAAGAAAGACCGATTCCTGCGGGATGGGGCTAACAGTTTGTTGGCAAGCCCACTGGGCAGTTGCCGCCGGATACCAAGTGTGTCCCGGTGACGCCCTTTTAATTCACGGTTGACAGTTCGTAGAGAAACGTCCGTTTGAAAGATCGATAAACGGAAAGAAGGATCAATTCAATTGATTCATTGTGCAATTTCACTGATTCTGATCAATCACGGAGTAGCAACCATTGAAACGTGCAGTAAGTCTAAGCTAAGCTAATACCGTCTTTGGAACTTGAACCAAGTGATTTAAAAGTGGATGTGGAACTAATATGATAATGTCAAAAGACGACGAATGACGTACTGAGAAACTTTGCCCAAGACGGCAAATCTCTAGCGCCTCATTTAGAAAAGATAGACTGCAGCGCCATCTCTGCGGCATGATGTGGAACTAATATGATAATGTCAAAAGACGACGAATGACACCCTGAGAAATTTTGCCGAAGACGAAAACTCTCTATAACTACTCTCGACTGTTTTGCTCACACATTGAATTAACAACCTCTATCCATTTGTAGCAGATTCCCGGTGGCCAATGTAACTGGAACCATGTTTTTCCACCACCAATACATTTTTATGACCATATACTTTCAATATGAATAGTAAATATAATTTTTATTTCCTTGACTTTTTTTTACGTCGTTTTTTGAAATAACGCGGTTTCTTTTACGTCGTTTTTTTAAATAACGCGGTTTTTTTACGCGGACCGCGTAAAAAAAACCGCGTAAAAAAACCCGTAAAAAAACCCGTAAAAAAACCGCGTAAAAAAAAACTTCAGTGTATAGTAATTCTTTTTTTTTAGAACCCACTGCTCAATCTTCTGAAATGTTCTTGACAATCGGACACACTTATGAGCAAAACTGAGCAATATCCACTTGGTCCATAAACAGCGTAACAAAACGCAGCGTTGACTTGAATTCTGCGACCGTGTATTGATGGAGGAGCGAGCAACATTACCGACAGATATCCTGTGTGTAAAAGCACTAACTACTAACCCATCGCCAGCGGTTTCCTTTTGCAAAACCATCCCACTACCTTGCGGAAAAGGATTCTAACCTTGAATAGTTCCTCCCACGCCTCCAGCAGTGTCGTAATGTGAAAAACGGGATTATCTTGATGGTCGGATGGGGTTTTCTAGATTGGCAAAGGTCGACCTTTTCTGTCAATCAATTTGCAAAAACAAAGGCGAACTTTACGTTTAGCACATCGGCGAGATTGACGGTTTAAGCCCATCTCGCCGGTCGTTTATCTGCCAAAGGACCACCGAATGTGCGATTTTTCTCCGCCACTGAATCACAGCCAGAGCCCAGCCCCGGGGATGGATGGTGGGTAGGTGATAATGAAAGTGTTTGCCGTTTTCTGTGACGCTGATAGAGCGACACGTGAACCGGTAGGTGTAGGTTCCGATAATGGTGTTGGTGGTGCTGCTGGACAACTCGGTGATAACGGCCCTTGCTATCTGTGTTGGTGCCAATCCCGACCTCGAGTCTGTTTAGCACGTTGAGCTCCGGAGACAAAACATCAGTCAAGTCTGGCACCCCGGGGCAGTCAGAACAGCATCAGTCATTGGACTCGGTCGGTTCGGTATTTGAAGTTGATGGTCACGGCGCTCGAGTGCTATCGTTAGAACATTTTCGCACGTCATTTTCCGATTGTGTGCTGTTTCGGTGGTCGGTGTTTGCCGAAGTGTTTATTATTATGCACAGTGCACAGTGATAAGAAAGCTGAAGTATGATGGGAAATGTAAGTACTGCGGTTTATGGTCGTTATGGACGCTTCGTTTGCTCGATGGGAAAGAAGTGAATGTTGTTTGTTTGCAGTAAGCTAGGAGAATGCAAACCATATCCGTATAACTATGCGAGATATTTCACTCAGTTGTTTAATCAGTGTTGGAGTATTGCTTATCATTATCACAGGACAAACGTTGATGATTTACAGTTGTGTACACTTGTTCTGGAAATTACCATAACGTTGTCAATCAAAGAAGGTATAATAAGGAATCTATGAACAAGGTGTTTCGACGGCGTAACCAGTAACTAGGCAGGTGATTCAGCGTACGGCTTAGTTTCTTTTGAGTTGGCTTGATATTTCAGAACTTGAATTCCTCTTAACTAGATGTTTCCAATATCAATTAGATAGAAAATAATTGAGTTGTCTTGATCAATATTGAGAGAAAGCCACCAACAAAGTTTATGAGGTACAATTTCTGAATGACACTTTTGAATGTCATAAGTGTGCACAGAAAAAAATAATGAATTTCAACAAACGCGTAGAATTTCCCCTCGTTTAATTGCAAGCCAAATCAAGCGTAAACAACGTAATTCAAGCCAAACATTGCATTAGGTCCTATGTAACATTTGTGATAAATCAAGACAAATAGGATTGAAAATTTAAATTTGTTTTTAAATCTTAATTGCAACTTTATCACTTTTATCTTTAGTTTTTGCATAGTTTTCAATGTAAAACGTCTTAAAAATTACAAAGAAAATGTTGGTTATGAATTTTACGCAACTAGTTTACCGTGCAATAACGGACCAACGCATCTGATCTTGTTATTTTTGTGCCTGCTGCAACACGGCAAAGCTTAAATTAGAAAATAAGATGCATTGGTCCTTTATTGATTGAGATTTGTGCCAATTTGTGAGATTTTCGAATGAATAAATAATATTTATAATTATTTGTAATATTATGTAGCCAAATGTTGGAGTTCTCAGATATGATGGATTACTGTTTGCTGATTGCAAGAATTAGAGGGCACAAGAGTACAAAAATAAAGCTAATAGAGAACTAATGCGAACATTATTTTACTTGTGCATACCGCAATCACAATAGTTCAATGTACATTCTAACTTGACAAAAGACCCATCTAACAGGTCAAATCTACCTATGCAAATGTAATAGGTCCTAAGTAACAAATATATCAATTACACGCCGAGAATCACCGTAAACACCAAAGGCAACATTTTCTTTTTGACGTATGTAGGACTACGTCTTTGTTTTCTATACTGGGGTACAATTTAAAAAAAAAATCGCATTAGCCCCGTCACGAAAAGTGGTCAGGTTTTGAGCGTTAATATCTCAGTCATTTCGCAAAAGATTTTCAAAATTTTGGAACCAATCGACTGGAAATATTTCTACGCATCAACTTCAATAGAGAACATTTCTGATTTCGGGCCACATACTATAAAAAAATTATAAATGTTAAGCCATGTCTTCAAAAGTTTATTAACCCTTTCAGGCCTAAGGGGTCATATGACCCCAAAAGGAAAATGACTGTGAAAATCTCTAAAAGTGTCCACTGTCTTCAGCAAATTTGTTCTTCATCAATGCTTTTATCTGGCAAATATAAAAAAAATGATTAGAAGGAATAATTAACGCCCTTGAACATCCTGAATATGAAGAAGTTCAGGAAGAAAAAATATATGCCTTATTTATAGTGTAGAATGTTATTTGAGAGTATGGTCGATATGCATAAGTAATTTTAAATTCTTGTTGATAAACTTCTAGAGTTTTCTGTATTCAAATACATTCAATGCAACTTTTTGAAGGTCAACAGTCATTATTTGATAATTTTGTGATATTTAAGGTCATCCAAACTGTCCTCGAGTTCAGAAAATTAGATCTACAGTTGTTACAGTAGGTGTTTGGAGTACGCAAAGGGACAATTTGTATTTAACATTATTCATTGAATAGTGTGGAAGCATATTCAGTGAATATTTTTGAACGTGAAAATATATAAGTAGATAATCTTGGGATGGCTAGGTCTTCCAAACTTTCCTGGCGTACAGAACTTAAGATTTACAGTTGTAACAGTAATGTTAAGGCAATACAAAGTTACAATAAACATTCAAACATATTAAACTAATGTTTTTAGGGGTTGACAAAAATTATAAAAGCAATATGACATGTTCTAGGTCATCCAAACTATCCTTGAAATCAGAAAATAGGACCAAAAGTTGTAAAAAAAGCTTTCTGGACTATGAAAAGCTACGATGTATATTGAAACATATTCATTGAACATCTTGGAAGAACAACACACATTATGAGATAATTTTCGGATGTTTTAGGTTATCCAAACTATCCTGGAATTAGAAACATAAAATCTACAGCTTTAACTGTAGCTTGCTGAATCAAATTGAGTAACAATGTGTATTTGACCAAATTAAGTGAGTCTTCTGGAAGATAAGGTATTATGAGATATCTTGGGATTTTCTAGGTCACCAAAACTGACCTTGACTTTAGAATTTAGGATCTACATTCGTACAAGTAGCTTTATAACCTACAAAAGGTAACGATATGCCTTCAAAAAAAAAATCAGTGAATTTTTTGTAAGGTCACTATCGGGATATTTTGGGGCGTTCAAGTTCATAAAAACTAATCATGAGTTCAGAACATAAGATATACAGTAGCTACCGTAGCCCTTTGGGCTATAAAAAGCTACTATAAATATTCAAAGAATATTCTGAAACGTCGATAGAAATCATGGGATAACCTTGTTAGTTTCGGGTCATTCAAGCTGTCCTTCAAAACTTAAGGTCTGCAATTGTAACAATAGCTTTATGGGCTATACAAAGTTATATTCCAAGACTTACAATGAATATGTTTGAATACATATCATAACATTTTATAGCGGATAAATCTACTGTTATTGAGCAGAAAATCAATCAGAATACACCAAATTGCTTGTATAATAACGATTGAAAAAAAAAATTAGGCCTGATAGGCTTAATTCAAAGAATATCGCATTGTACAATCTTAACGACTTACCTTTAGTTGCGTAGTCCTACGTCATCATTTCGAACAACCCAATGGGGCTGTACCTGGTAGTTTTAATCCTGACGACGTTTTAGGTTGAAAACCATACAAAACCATTAAAGATTACACGATTGAGTTGCAATCACGATTTGAAAAAAAAATATTAAAATTTTCGATCCTTTTTTTCGATTTGACACAAAATTATCCTAATAAGGGCCTGTTATAAACCACGTAGACTCATTTTTGAAAATCTCAACCCCCCCCCCCCCTTCCTCCTCATAGACTTTTCTCCATACATTTATTTGAAATTTTGTGTGGAGCGAAGACTTAGATCAGAACTCAGAATCAGAAAATTAAATTTAATTCGCGAATTGATACACGGCCTTAAAGGGTGTTGCGATCAAAATTTGGTCAAACATTAATGTGTGTGAGTCGATCAAAGTTTTTATTAATAAGTCAAATTCTTTTTCTTTTTCAAGTTCAGTTAATACAGAATAGAAGAGAAATATTCAGCTAAGCTTCCTTTTTACCGAATGCGAATTGCCGGGTCTTTTGTTTAACACCTGCCATAAGATTTTGAACAGTCTCCTTGTCCACTTTATTCGCCGCAGAACGCCAGTTTGCCTTGAACTGTTTCTCGCTCACAACAGCTTTTTGAGTCTTCTTAAGGTTCCGCTTGACGATGGCCCTATATTGTTCGATTGGATTGGCGTGTTGGGTGGGTTCTTGTCCTTGGGCACCACTTGAACGTTGTTGGCAGCATACCAGCTTTGCTGGCTGTCGACAAACGTTCACCGGACACTTTTAATACGATTTAGCCACATTCAACAATGTCGCCAACTTGGCGTGAGAGTAGTTTGAATTTTCGCCATGCACGTGCAAAAATTTTGATGCGTTGCTTCTCTTCCTTCGAGGACATTTTGATAAACGAAGTGCTAATCTCAAAATCAAAATAGAGGCATGATGCTACACGCACACATCTTCAAAATGAGGGGTGTGCAAAAAATTTTAATGCACGATGAAAGGAAATGCGTCAAGTTTGTCGACCAAATTTTGATCGAAACACCTCTTAGTTTTACAAATTCTGCACTCAAGGAGAAACAAAGGTTCAAATGTATGACAGATTTTATTTTGTATTAAAAAAAAAAGTATCAATAAAGAGCTTGGATGAACCCAAGTAAAGCTAAAGTGAGGTTAAACATCGTAGTATCTAGAACTGAAATCGATAATAACTTTCCGGCTATTTTTTAAACTGTATTGAATTGGTCAGTATCGTCATTATCAAAGATTTTCTGCTCTTTTAATCACCAATTACTTTGCTAAAACAGCTCGAAAAATAATTTTGCAAGATAATATTTCTGTAGCGGAGGACTCCTGGTACATAACGCAAAAGTGAGGTTAAACATCGTCGATGGCGCCATCGACGACGCTGAACCTCACTTTTGCATTACGTACCTGGATTCCTCCACTACAGAAATATTTATTCTTCATCGACCCGACATTGCACCGTTCTGCACCAAATTCTCGTAGGCCCACAAGGATCCCTCGGTGTTAGAATAAAAAAAAAGAATGCAAAGTTATTGCTTCAAAGATTTGGAAATGAGATAACTATTTATTGCGAAATTAATAAGATAATTAATTACGTTTTTACTTGGAAAAATAGGCGACCCCTTTGACTCAGTGACGTAAAATTTATTCAATTTTAGGTAAATAATAACTTCCAATATTCAAATTAGATTATTATCGTTGTATTTTGCCGATATTTTGGGTATTGTCAAGAATACCTAATTTTAGGTAAAATAAATACCTAATTTTAGGTAAAATAAATACCTAATTTTAGGTATTCTAATCTTAGCGTGTAAATCAACAGAGGACTGAAGAAAGCATTAGTTCTTGAAGCATGCAACTTTTGGTGTGGTAAAAACCGAGCTGTCAAATTAGCACCACCCGCAGCACCAAGTTTTCGACTTCACGAATGTTGTTCGTGGATGACAGTCGCTTCAGTCTTCTGTAAATCAAGTCTATTGTAAAAGAGATTGCAAACAATTTCGCCGTTTACCCTTGCTTTGGCTTGCAAATGAAAGAGGGGAAATTTTACGAGTCTGTTAAAACTTATCATTTTTTTTTCTGTGTAGATAACGTTTCTTCCAAACTGCGTGGATAACCTGAGCAGCGCAAATCTTGATGTTTGTCCACAGAACGCACGCTCCGCTCGCTGCCAAGTTCAAACTTCTTGACTATCCATTTTCACGGTCTAGGTCACTGCAATGCGCGACGCGAAGGTGGAGCGCGGCTGTTAGTTATTAGCTGCAGTTCCTTCAACCCCTCGAGGAAGATGTTCCGCTATTCAAGAACATTCCTCTTCAGGCGATTGCCGGCGATGGATGACGACATCCGTGGCCGGCCAGTAGCTAGTAGTATGCACTTCCCGCGCTGCTGATGTGACATTGACTAATTTGCACAGCTGCCGCCTGGTGCACTTTGCTAATGGCGTTTCAGAACCGATTTGTAATGAACCACAAAGTCAACATAGGAATTGAAATTGATAGCGCCCCTCGACGGTGTCATTTCGCATTGTGTACATTAACACATGAGAAGGGCTAACTCTGATGACGTTCATAGGATTCGCGCTGGCCGACGTGCGCACAACACGAACACCGAGCTTCATCGCTGTCAGACCAATTATTCCTTGGAAGTTGTGCTTTTAGGCAAATATTTATCGGTAAATTGATTTTTTTTTTTGTTGCAAGGATTCGCTGGTTCCGTGCAGGAAGAATCTTACTCAGCGAAGCGGAAAGAGGAAGGGAGAGATAATTAAATTACAACAACGCAAAAAGTGGAAGTACCTTACACGAGAACGAGGATGCCATTTGACGGGGGGGAAGCCTTTACACACAATGGGAAATATTTGCTTTCAATATCGTTAGTCAATTACGTTGTGGCAAAGGCGAGAATGTTGAGGGTGTATCGAAGGTCAATTTGAAGCCGGTAATTGAATGGGTTATGATAAGGGGTACATCAGGAACGACATATTGGTTCGTGGAAGAGAACCTTCTAGTTGAAGGTTTGCTGTTACTTAACTGTCATCAGTCAGTGAAGGTTTCTGTTTCGGAAATTGAGGGGGATTTTTTTAACACTAGTAGTGATATAATTCTTACAAAGCTTCAAGAAAACGGACTCAAATTTATGGCAGTCGTATAATGCAGTGTTTTTAATCGGTAAATTCATAACTTTTGTCTTCATCCCATCATTTCAGAAAACCTGCCCTCGTTTTGATATATTTCACGAATCGGCGAAGCGTTCAACTAACATGACAGCTGTGTTTGTTTCGCGGTGCAAATAATCAAGGAATCAAATTAAGTGAAATCGAAAAGTATTCTCCCGTCAAATCGACCTGAAAGCAGGGATGCCAGATATACAGACACGTCTGTATTTATACAGACATTTGATCATGCATACAGACCTCATACAGATTACAGACATTATAAAGACAAATAAACAATATTAATCACAATAAAAAAAAAAAAATAAAAAAAAATTATTTTTTATTTTATTTTATTTTCTTTTTTTTTTTTGTTTTTTTTATTCATTATTTATAATAAAAAATTATTAAAAAAATTTTTCTAAATATTTTTTTACTTCTCTTTTTTTTTAGTTTCTTCTTTTATTCCCCCACCACCCCAAACACAATTTAATTTTATATTTTAAAAAATAAAAAAAAAATTTAAAATTTTTTCAAATTTTCCCCATTTTCACTTACAACTGACGAGATGAAACGCACCCCGGAAACATAGAAAAAAATTCCCCAACCCCCTTCACCCCCAATACACTTTCCCTTTTCCCCCCCCAAAATATTTTCCCCCTTTTGGTACTAAAGGTGTCGCCACACTGCGCTTGAAACCTATGCTATAGTTCACAATGATTTAGCCGTTATAGATACCTATTTCATACTTCTATGAGATTTGAGAAACGGTTTTGCAAAAATATGAGCTATGAAGTAATAGTAGCTATAAAAAAGTTTTCCCAACCCCCACCCCTTAATTTTTTCCGCTCTCCACACATTTTTTTTTTTTGCCCCACCTACTTATTTCCGACTTTTTAAAAATAAATTTGGGAAGTAATCATGGGCACATTCGGTAGTTATGGACAGAGAATGAAAAATTGCTGCAGTTGCTGCGTACATTATATTGAAAAGGCGGATAAAACGAAAAACTCGCAAAGTCTGGACAAAATCCTGGATTGCTCGTCTTGTAGGCTAGGGAATTGAGGCTAATCTGCTGAAGGAGTTGGGTTATGAAGATACGGACTACTAGTTCAGCGAAATTCTTCTGAAAAGTTCGGGGGAGTTCTTCAGAGGAGTTAAGGGAAGTTCTTTAGAAAATCGGGGACAGAGAACTTCAGGGAGTTTTTCAAGAAGTTTGGGAGATTTCTTCGGAATTTCTGTGAAGTTCTCAGAAGAACTACAGGGAAGTTCTTCAGAGGAACTTCAGGGAAGTTCTTCACAGAAATTTAGGAAAATTCGTTAAAGGAACTTTAGGGAAGTTCTTCAGAGGAACTTCAGGAAAGTTCTTCCCAGAAATTCAGGGTAGTTCTTTACAGAAGTTCAGGGAAGTTCTTCAGAGAACTTCGGGGAAGTTCTTCAGAAAACTTCGGTGAAGTTCTGCAGAGAACTTCGGGGACGTTCTTCAGAGAACTTCGGTGGAATTCTGCAGAGAACTTCGGAAAAGTTCTTCAGAGATCTTCGGGGAGGTTCTTCAGAGAACTTCTTGGAAGTTCTTCAGAGAAGTTCAGGGAAGTTCTTCTGAGAAGGTCAGGGAAGTTCTTCTGAGAAGTTCAGGGAAGTTCTTCAGAGAAGTTCTTGGAAATCGGTTAAATGCATTGCTTTAAGGTTTCAAATTATTCGTATGTACCGGTTCTTAGAGCAGCAAAAATTAAATGAAATTTAAATGACAGGTTTATTTAAAATTCGTATATTATTTAGAAGAGGAGTGGCTGAAAATTTCACGTGATTTTGAAGAAAAGTGGCAATTTTCCAATTGTGTAGGAGCGTTAGACGGAAAGCACGTTAGTATAAAAGCCCCTGCAAAGACCGTCAGTAATTATTTAAATTATAAAAAGCAGTTCAGCATCATGCTTATGGCTATGGTGGATGCTGAATACAAATTTACGTATGTCAACATTGGAGCAAAAGGAAAGATCAGTGATGGTGGGGTATTTGCCGATTGCTGTTGGGGAATCCGATGCAAGATCTTTGGCTCCTGAGATGCCTGTTTTGGCTCCGATGGTGGGCAACTTGTATGGCTCATCTCACGCGAGGACGATCAGCTGCTCTTGAGACATTCTGAAAATTATTTTCTCTTCATAGGCCTGCTCAAATTTGTTATTCAAGTTCCTTAAAGCCATCGAATATTTGTTATACAAGGCAGTCTTCAGCCCATAACGTCTCCAGCAACGAGTTGGTCGATTTACCCAGAATAGTGGCCCGATTTTTTTGGTTTTTTAAGTTCCGTGGGCTTGGACACGATTTCGACGCAGTTCGAGAGAAGCGCCATCTCATCATATGATGACTTTTTACGCTTCAAATTGCGCACTGCTGGCTTTGGTTTCGATCCACTTGGTGTTTCAAGTTTCAAAACGGGTGATTGTATAGGTTGCAGTCAGGGATCAAAATCAAAGGTTGAACATCGGAACTGGTAGAATCATAATCTGCCTCTCAACGTTATCATCTTGAAAATACTTAGTACTTAGCTAGGTATCAAAATCCCCTGGTCTAGACTTTCTTCGGATGAGGAATTGCAAAGCAGAATAATACACTCACTTTGAAGTAGACACTTTCACAGGTGATCGGGATTAGTTGGTTCCCACAACACCGGATGTTGCTCCCACAGCTCAAGCAAGTGGAATTTATTTTCCTGGTCCATTTTTGCTTTAAAAATACCGCGAAAACACAAACTAGCAAAAAATTCAAACGAACTGTCAAAAAACTTCGACCAACGAACTATGAACTATTCCGTCCGGATGGAATAGTTCATAGCCTACTACTATAACATAGAAACTATCGCTAGAGTGTACACACGACAACGGGCACGGCTCTATATCATAGCGTAAACTATCGCTTGCAAGTCATAACTATGAGCTATCAATACATAGTTTAGGTGTTGCTATGAACTATTACATAGTTTTCTAGCATATAGCTCATTTTAATTATTTATTATTTTTTTGTTGCGTGTGTGTTTTATTTTTGATGTTTTTATTTGTATCTGTGCGTTTGTTTTTTTTTTTTTTTTTTTGTTGTTTTCTTGTTTTGATTTCTTTTTTTTTAAATACCCCTTTTTTATTATTATTATTTTTTTATTATTTCCTCCTCTGTCCCACTTTCTCCTCCCTACAAAAATATTTTTTTAAATAATCTTTTATTAAATAACATTTTTTTTTTATATTTTTTAAAAAAAAAAAAATGCGGCTAACTTATTTTCAATACAGCCCTTAGAATCTTTTTTTTTTTTTTTGATTCGCTGTGTTATTTTGACAGAATATTTTAGGGGTTGTTCGTCGTGAGTTATGTTTTTAGGAGTGATTCATTAAGCTTGGCTCCGATGTGCTGGTATTTCCTGAGCCAAAATCTATATCCATTTTTTTTCTTGACAATCCAGTACCTGATGTTAAGCGTCATTCAAAAATAAATTTTAGTTCTTGGGAGCTTTAAAACTTTGTGAAGAAACTTTTGTTAAATTTTAAGAATCTTCAGCAGGACTTCAAAATTAACCATTCTCAAAGGTTCTGAAAAATGGTTAAGTTTGAAGTCCTGCTGAATTTTTATGTATGTACTTCAATCAATTTAAGAAAAAGGATAGTACAAATGGGACTGTTAAAAACTGTTCCGCTTTCTTATTATTATTTTTTCAAACATAAAAAAAACAAACCGCAAGTGTACTTTTGTTTAGATTTTTGAATCTAATAAAAATCCATCAAATCTATGAACATTGAAATCAAGAGTCTATCAAGAAAGACGACTGAGTACAAAAAAATTACAAATGAACTTTAATCAATTAGTTGAAAATGAAAATGAGTTAAGTGTAATTAAAATATTATATACTTCATGTAAGCAGTCATTAATGTTAATTATTTTTGACTGCATCGGAATTGAAATTTATTTTTAATCCCTCGGCTTTTTTCAAGGTTTATTAGACGTTCGGGGAAGAATTCATGGAATGAATTTATTATTGAACGATTCAAACATACACAGAAAAAAATAATGAATTTTAACAAGCGTGTAAAATTTCCCCTCGTTTAATTCCAAGCCGAAGGAGGCGTAAACAACGGAATTGTTTGTAATCTTTCATGCGCCATACAACAATGTTTGCATTCTTTCATGCAACAGGATAGATTCAGACATTATCTGTTTAAAATTTACATGAAATATCCCATTATTTTCTGCCAAATCTAGCATTGCCTTTATTTGCATTAGACAACGCAGGAAATTCAATGTTTCCTTTTATTTGTGTAGAATAAAATCAATTAAAATTTGCAGCAACATCAAAAAAATTACAAAACTTTTTAAAACATCTAAAGATTTTATTCGTGTTGTGAAAACTAGGAAGCAAGTTTATTAAATACAAAAAAAAACTTCAAATCTATTTATTCTAATGAGAAATCCCATAAAAATTTAGGAAACTTATAAGTTAATCAAGATTTGATGATTTTGTGTGCAATGTAGTGGATACAGTATTAATTGCGAAGAACTTTTAAAAATTTCTACTTACTTGAATAATTAAGAAATTGAAAAAAACTTCTATTCAAATTTAAAAAGATTTGCGGAATTTATCAGAAGTTCAACAGTATTAAAGAAAAAGTAATTTGAGCTAAAAACATTTTTTTTGAATTTTTTTTAAACATGGACACAATTTTTCTTCAAGAGATACTGTAGAATGTTTGTTAATTTTCAACGATTTTTTTTTTATTGTTAATCAGTATTTATAATGGTACTATGTGCCTTTCGACATTTGTTGACAAGTTTGCCCTGAATTTTAAGGATTTTATTGACTTCTAAAGGTGAATACCTGAATAAAGTGATTTAATATATATTTTTTTTTAAATAAAAATATATAGAAGCAAAGGAATACGAAAAAAAAAATTACTAAATAAAAGTGTAACTTGGGAATACTTCAGATAATTATATAAGTTTTCAAAAAGAAAATTAAATACGAAGCATAGCTACAGAAGGTTTACTAAATGAGCTAAGAATGGTCTTAAATGTTCAAAAACTTTAAAGAAGTCTTCGACGAGGTTTTCGATACCGTTCTGAGAACCAAAGCAAAAAAAAGAGTTGCAAGACTTAAATATATTAAATAATTTTAACGAACTCCAGCACTTAAAAATATTTAGATAACGTATGCATTTTAAAAATGGACTTATTTCGATACAGAAAAACTACAAGAGATAATTCAATGCAACAAAGTTTCCTTAAACCCTACGTTTATTGAGCTTTCTACGAAAATGCTTCGACACTCTGCTGCGAGGCCGTACAGCAGTTGACAGAAACCTTAGCCATGACCGATAAAAAGATGGATTTCGGCTGCTCTTTCTTGTTTTGGAGTAGATTCCTCCATTTGAGGTTCGACCAAAAATGTTCTATAGGTCGCAGCTGGAGGACGTTGGGAGTGGTGGTGGTCTTCAATAAATCGTTTATCTTCTGCTGATTCATGTTCTCCAGTGATCTCTTGGTTTAATGGGCAGAGGACAAGTCTACCCAGAAGACCATATTCTTCTTCGTGTGATACTTCTTGATGAAGGAGGTCAGCACTTCGCACTGTATAAAGCTCTGTCCAGTTAGAATCCGGAATCACTTATTGTGTTGCAGCGGCACGGAAAGTGACCGCGGCTCTCAAAACCAATGTATTAGAAAGTATGAGTTTTCCTTATTTTCACGAAATAACCATTCCTCACCTTGCTCTCAAATAAAATACTCCCCTCACCTATAACCTTTATGCAAATTTTTAACAAAATCCTCAATATAGACAAATACAGACCTTTTTCAATGTTCCTTACAGATATTTTGAAAAACTATCTGCCATCTCTGCCTGAAAGTGGTAGTCATTATTCAGTTCGACGTGTGGCTCGCATTTCTTGGAGAATCAGAATCATATGCAGCAAAGTCATGACCTGAAGGCGTTCAACGTGAAGAAGTTGCCCAATCTTGATGATAAGCACAATTATATTGCAAAATGCCGCGATTTTTAGCCAGTTTTTGCAAAACTGTTGCTCGGAAATTCAGGAAGTGGCCGTAGACTGCCAAAACGGCAGGAAGTTCAAATGTTTCGCCTACCGAAACTGTCAACAAATCTTATCATCTTCTGCCTTTTCAGGACGAGTCAAGTCATCGAACAATATCAAACACCATTAAAGATCCCACGCCAAAGCTCATGCGATATTAACAGCGTCGTAGCATAATTCTCACGCAATTTCACTTCAAACCATCCATCCCAACAATACCATCCACCAGGAGCTAATTCCACTTAATGAAAAACCGGAAAATCTGCGAAGCTGGAGATTGAGCCGTTCCACACAGTTTCCGCCGCCGCTGCTGATGATGAGGTTGATGGAAACTCAATTTCCTCGAAATTAAGTCTATTCGGGTAATGTTGAAACTTTTCCGAAAGAGGTTCTCCGTTGCCTCCGGGGGCGTGATAGGATGCGATGTTGTAATCTCATTTGCGTACCCCAACTACACACCTCAGTGCATGTACAACGGCGACAGTCATCCCCATTCTTCACCGGAGGATACTGTTCTTGGGTCTTTTGACTTGTACTTGTTGGCATCGTCGAAGTGAGTGATGTGATGGATGAAACGATCACGTTGAGTGTCATAACGAGGTTGGCGAGGCGAAAGTGTATCTACTATCAATCTGATGGTAGTCGTAGGTAGAATGATGTTTATCGAAGATATTCACATTTCGCTTTGAAGCTTGCGGGTATCCGGGTGAACCGTTGTGCTCAGGACCGACCGAACTGTTCGCTTTAAATTGAATTGAGGCGTTTGACCGTGAGTTGGCATACAACCAACACAGTGACTGGTAAATATTTGATTTTCGGGGAAGAATCTTGGAATCCGCGCAGTTGAGGCAAATATTTGTGTAGTAAGTCAAGCGGATGAGGGTTAACCGAATGGTATTGTCGTGGCAGTTGGGATCATAACATCTGAGATCGTGAATTTATTGCAGATGGGAAGCGTTTTATTGTCGTTTTTGCAACGTTTTTGTTCTTAAATGACATAAAGCTCGTTTAGATGGAAAGGATAGCAGGATGCATTTTTTGCAAGGACTACCCATTAGCCTGGGACACGGATATATGAAACAAAATTATTTTCGTTCCCTGTTGATTTTTGGGAGCCTTTTGGTTCCTATAATAACTGTGCAAAATTTCAACTCGATCGGTGAAACTATATTTTAGCGCTCGCAGTTTTAATTTTCCATAGTATTTTATATGGGAAAACTTACCTTTTCAAAGAAATATCTGGTGAGGTGACCCGTTGTCCTCTAAAAATAAATCAGTCCCTTAACTTGCTGGGAAATTTTTCAAAGAAACTTTTCTTAGAAGCCAGCGATCCAACGCTTGTGGAAAAAGTTATTAAGTGAAACTGATTGCTATCCAATCGAACGGCTCATTGGAGTATTTTTTCTAGCAGCACAGTTCCTCCATGCTGAGTGAACATAAACAAAACACAGTGGTTGCTTCGTGCAGCCAACAGCAGGTTGCAGGTGGCAATGCTGCAAGAGAAAACAGTTCAATGAACCGTTCGATTGGATAGCAATCAGTTTCAGCTTAATAACTTTTTCCACAAGCGTCGGATCGCTTTGCGGTCTTCGAAGAAAAGTTGCCTTGAAAAATTTCCCAGGAAGTGGTTATATTGATTTATTTTTCAAGGACAATGGATCGCCTTGCCAGATTTTTATCTGTAAAAGTAAGTTTTCCCATGGAAAAGCCTATGTAAAATTAAAACCACTAGCGCTAAAATATAGTTTCACCGATCGAGCTGAAATTTTGCACAGTTATTACAGGGTCCAAAAGGCTTCCGAAAATCATTAGGGAACTGGAATTTAAATTTTGTCCCAGGCTACTACCCATTTTCAGAAAAGTACTGAATGCATTCATTGCCATGAAAAATATTGGATTGAATTTAAATAGAATTTGAATTGAATTGGATTCGAAATGGTTAGGATTAGGATTGGATTTGGATTGGACTGGATTTGGATCCTGGATTTGGATTGGATTTGGATTGGATTTGAATTGGTATCAGATTAGATTTGAATTGGATTTGGATTGAATTTAATTTGAATCTGGATTAGATTTTGATAGGATTTGAATTGGAATTGGATTGGTTAAGCTTGAATATGCAGTTGAATTGAAACTGAATTGGATTGAATTTGGATTTAATTTTGATTGGAATGGGATATTGGTTTGATTTTGATTTTGATTGGATTTGGATTGCATTTGTTTAGAATTTAAATTAAATTTGTATTGGATTTGCATTAAATTTGGATTGGATTTGGAATGATTGATTTGATTGAATAAAGATTAAAAATGAATTGTTGGAATACATTTTGATAAGATTTGAATGGGATTTGGATTGGAATGAGATTGAATTTGAATTCAATCGAATTCGATTTAGATTGAATTTGGAAAGGATTTGGATTTCATTTAGATTGAAATTGGATTGCAATTGGGTTGAATTTGAATTGTATTTGAATTGATTTGAATTGGATTTGAATTGGATTCAAACTGGATTTGGATTTGGATAATTTTGGATTTGGAATGAATTTGATTGAATTTGGATTCGATTGTGTAGGATTTGGATTGGAACTGGATTGAATTTTTATTGAGTTTGAATTGGATTTGGATTGTTTAGGATTGAATTTGAATTAGATATGATTTGGATTTGGATAAGGATGAGTTTGAATTTGGATTGGATTGGATTATCTTGGCTTTGGATTGAATTTAATTTGAATTTGAAATAGATTTTGATAGGATATGAATTGGATTTGGATTGGTTAAGTTTGAATATGCAGTTGAATTGAAATTGAATTGGATTGAATTTTGCATGATTTTGGATTTAATTTTGATTGGAATGGGTACTGGATTGATTTTGATTGGATTTGGATTGCTTTTGTTTAGGATTTAAATTGAATTTGTATTAAATTTGGATTGAATTTGGATTGGATTTTGATTTGGTTTGGATTTGTAATGGAATGGATTTAGATTGGATTGCGATTGGATTGGATTTGAATTCGACTTATATTGGATTGGATGTTGATTGGATTTGAATTTGTATGGAATTGAATTTGTAGTTGGATCGAAATGGGATTGGATTTTTATTAGAAAAAGATTGAAAAAGGATTGAATTTGGATTGAATTTGGATTTAATTTTGATTGGAAGGGATATTGGTTGGATTTTGATTGGATTTGGATTGCATTTGTTGAGGATTTAAATTGAATTTGTATTGAATTTGCATTAAATTTGGATTGGATTTGGAATGATTGATTTGATTGAATAAAGATTGAAAATGGATTTTTGGAATCAGTTTTGATTAGATTTGAATTGGAATAAGATTGAATTTGAATTGAATTCGAATTGGATTTAGATTGGATTTGGAAAGGATGTGGATTTGATTTGGATTGAAATTGGATTGAATTTGAATTGTATTTGAATTGGATTTGGATTGAATTTGAAAAGGATTTGAATTGGATTCAAACTGGATTTGGATAATTTTGGATTTAGAATGAATTTGATTGAATTTGGATTTCGATTCTGTTGGATTTGGATTGGAACTAGATTGAATTTTTATTGAGTTTGAATTGAATTTGTATTGTTTAGGATTGAATTTGAATTGGATATGATTTGGAGTTGGATAAGATTGAATTTGGATTTGGATTGGATTGGATTATCTTGTATCTGGATTGAATTTGTGTTGCATTTGGATACGATTAGGATTTGATTGGATTTGAATTGGATGTCAATTGGGTTGAACTTAAATTGGATTTGGATTGAATCTAGATTTGTATTGAATTTGAATTGGATTTGAAATGGATTTGAAAGTAATTTTGATTGGGTTGTATTGAATTTGGATTGAATTTGACTTTGAGTTGAATTAGATTGAATTTGGAGTGAATTTTGATTTGCATTGAATTTGGATTCTATTGTGTTGCATTCGGATTCGATTTAGATTGAATTTGGATTGGATTTGAAATGGATTTGGATTGGAATTGGATTGGATTTGGTTTGGATTTAAATTGGAAACAAATTGGATTTGATTTGGAGTTGAATTTGATTGCTAGCGTGCAGTGGTGCTTGAACCAAGCTATTTAGCACTGTATTTGAAGGAAATGCCAAACAATACCCAATGTCAGGGGCGGCTGAATTATTGTCCATGAGCCGGCGTGGGACTCTAAATTCAACTATGCACTATGGACCTTCGGAAAGCTAAGGGCTGGTGTCAGGCCTTGCAAGCCATCCAGAAAACAAGTAAATACAAGAATGTTAACAGCGGAATACGGACAGGAAAAACCGCAAGCGATGCAACAGGACTAGCGGTTAGAAACTCGTTACCTGGAATTACAGATCGAAAGCATCCGCATACTGTCCGACGTACTGAATGAGCAAGTTTGGCATAGTAGCGTTACCGGAGATGTGTTGGAAAGGATCTATGGTGCGTACGTTTAGGGGTAACCATATCATCTACCGAGTGGCAACTAAAATTTTTGATTTTTCGAAGGCCCCTATGCTCAAGAACAAACAAGCTTAGAGACAAATGAGAGTGTTTATTTGTTAGCTTTCTCTCTCCTCTTTCTGTTAGTGTTTTTTGTTTTGTTATTGCTCAGTTTTGCTCAAAATGACGTCTAAGAACTGCACAGAAATCTCGGCA
Organism: Aedes koreicus; assembly: GCA_024533555.2. Taxonomy (NCBI): domain Eukaryota; kingdom Metazoa; phylum Arthropoda; class Insecta; order Diptera; family Culicidae; genus Aedes; species Aedes koreicus. The sequence goes on along the minus strand of JAHHFK020002387.1, from coordinate 43,342 downwards.
AAAAGTATACGGTACAACATTTTAAAAGCGAAAATGTTGCGGCTACGACTGTTTACCATATCCTCAAATCCCCAATAGCTACTCGCAAGCAAGGTAGTGGAAGACCAGCCAAAATTATGGACGCACCAGGACTTCGTTCTCATACTCGTTCCTTCAACAACAAGGATTCACTGAGCCAACGGGATGCCACAAAAAAGTTCAACTGTTCTCTCCAGTACACCTGCAAAACATTGAAAAGAGTCAGAATGAAGTGCCGAAAGACGCCAAGAGCCCCGGAATACATTGAGAAACTGGTTGATAAAAACATATTCCGGAAACCGTTTTGTTTTGGACGACGAAAGTTACTTTCCTCTTTCGATCCATAAAATTATGAGATTTATGGAATTCCATGACTCAAGTTAACGATTCTAATTCATATTATTTTTACTAGCGCAAAGATTCCAGTAAGCAATTTCAATAATCAAATTTTCTTCTTTCATTATTTCAGGGCTACTTGTGTACGGGAGTTCTGTCCTTCGCTGTGGATTTATTGTCAAAATGGTAAGTAACAAATAATATTTGAATCATAGCTACAATTATGGATATTTAATCCTTTTTCAACTGTGTAAAATATTAGCACAATTACCCACTGAGATAAAATACGCTGCGCTTGATCAGTGTGGCTTAAGATGTTGTGCAAAGTTGGTCGTGGCACATTGCACAGTGGTCCAAAATACGAATTCAGCTGGAAAGATACATTTTCAACCTGAGTTTGAAGTTTTGTAGCAAAATTGTCTTCTACAAAGTTGTTTCTAATAATGAGGCCCTTCTTTTGGTGTAAACGAAAACTAGGGTGGTCCTTGTTTTCAGAGAAATCGAAAATCTTTCATTTTTATTTGCAGAAATAAAGGCATATATTCTTCGAAAAAGTTGAAGATGTGAAAATTTTAAGCAACTTTGATTGCATAATCTCAATTTCTTAGTAGTTCAAGCTGAAATAGCCTAAAAAAATCAGGTCCAAAGATCCCAGAAGATCACGATAACTCTTCCCAGAAGCTCAGGAGAGAACTTCCCCGAAATTACGAGAGGGCTTTTCAGAGCTTCAGAGAGAAGATGAGGGAAGAAAAATACATAGAAGTTTGGAACATTCCAGAAGTTTTGGAGTTTTTCCCAGAAATTTAAGAAAGATTTCCCAGAAGTTCTGGAAAAACTTCCCAGAAGTTCAGGAGGAAACTTACAAGGGCACTACCTATAATTTCTCAAAAATTCAGGAACAAAACTTCCACAAAGTTCAAGATGATACGTCCTAGAAATTCAGAAGATCCGGAAGAAAATTTCCCAAAAGATTAGTTGGAACTTCCCAGAAGTGCTAAAGAGCTTTCCCGAAGTTCAGAAGAGAAAATTTAAGAATTTCACGAAGTTCATGATGAAACCTCTCCAAAGAACAGTATGAAACTTTCCAGAAGCAAAGGGAGTACTTCCTAGTAGTTTGAGCAAGATTTTTTCTGAAGTTCAAGAACAAACTTCTCCGAAGTTCAGAAGTAAACTTCCCTGAAGTTCCGAAGAAGACTTGTTAGAAGTTCAGGAAGAAACGTCCAACAAATTTAAGATGTCCTAGAAATTCTGGAAGACTTTCCCAAAGTCTCGGGGAAATTTTCCTTGGAGTTCAGGATGGGACTTACCAGATGTTTAAAAAAAATAAGCTCAGGAAAAAATTTACCAGAATTTGAATTTTTGGAAGAAACTTACCAGAGAGAACCTGTTTATAAACCACATAGACACATTTTTGAAAATCTCAGACACCCCCTCCCCCCCTTGTAGACTTTTCTACATACATTTTTTTGAAACTTGGTATGGAGCGTAGACTTTGGTCAGACCCCCCCTCACCCCAGAAAAGTCTACGTGGTTTATGAATAGCCCCAGACGGCACTACCTTTAAGTTCAACAAGGAATAACTCAAAAATTTCGAGAAAAAACTCTGAAGTTCAGGAGAGGGCTTTCCAGAAGTTCCGAAGGGAATTTCCTAAAAGTTTAGTTGCAACTATTCATAATTGCCCAGTGAGCTTTCCTGAGGTTCAAAATCGAACATTCCAGAAGTTCAGAATCGAACATTCCAGAAGTGCAGAATGAGGCTTTCTCGAAGTTCAAGAATTCCAAGAAATCAGGAAGATACTTCTGAGAAAAACAGAAAGAAACTATGCAGAAGTATTGAGAGTACTTCCTAGTAGTTCAAGTAGGAATTTTTCAGACACTAAGGAACAAACTTCCCCGAAGTTCCTTGTAGTTCCGAAGAGGTTTTCTCAGAAGCTTAGGAATAAATTTCCAACAAATAATTTTTTATCAATTTAAGAAGATTTTTCAAGAAATTCTGGAGAGAACTTTCCCAAAGTTTTGGAAAAAAATTCTCGTAGTTCAGGATGGGACTCATCGGAAGTTTAGAAAGTAACTAAGTTCAGGAAAAAACTACCAAATGTTTCTGGAGGGTTAGGTTGGGTTGTTAAAGGGCGAACACGAAATTATTGCGACACCGAAAATGTCATGCCAATTTTCTTATAATGTTTAGAATCAAACCAAAATTTTTATACATATATTTACTTCAAAAATCAAAAGAAAAGTTAATCGATGGAGCCTTGAGTGTAAAATTGAACGCATTTTCGCTTGATGCCCTCCATCAAAGTCTTTACAGTGTCATCCGGTACCAGTTTCTCAGTTTTTTTTACATTTTCTTAACATGTCCTTCTCGTCTTTGACTGTCTTCTTGCTCTTCCGAAGTTCCCGCTTCATCATTGCCCAGTACTGCTCCACCGGGCGCAGCTCCGGACAGTTTGGCGGATTCATGTCCTTTGGAACAAAATGGACAGAATTGGCCTCATACCACTCCAGGACACTTTTAGAATAGTAGCATGATGCCAAATCTGGCTAAAATAGCGGAGCTTTGTCGTGCTGCTGCAAGAACGGCAAAAGGCGCTTCTCGAGGCACTCAGATTTGTAGATCTCGCCATTTACTGTGCCCTTTCTCATGAAAGGCTCACTCCTCAGTCCGCAAGAGCAGATGGCCTGCCAAATGAAATATTTGGAGGCGAACTTCGACATTTTCTTCTTCTTAAATTTGTCGTCCACATAGAACTTGCTCTTGCCGGTGAAAAACTCCAACCCCGGAATTTGCTTAAAATCGGCCTTTATATACGTTTCGTCGTCCATCACACAGCAGCCATATTTTGTCAGCATCTTCTCGTAGAGCTTCCGTGCCCGAGTTTTAACCGTCGATTGTTGCCGCTCATCGCAGTTTGGGAAGTTCTGTACCTTGTATGTATGTAGTCCAGCTCTCTTCTTTGCATTCTTTTCTTCCAGCTCCTTTGCCGTGGTCCAACGTCAACCGCTCCTGGAACCGCTTCAACACTCTGGAGACGGTTGAATGGTGAATGTTCAACATTTTTCCCAACTGCCGGTGCGACAGGTCAGGAAATTCCAGGTGTTTGGAAAGAATTTGTTCTCTCGACTCGCGTTGGTTCACCTCCATTTTCGTTGAATCAAAAAACACGACTTCGAGTTTGACAGCATGTAAACAATACACATCAATGAGAATTGTGCAAACTTTGGTTGATTTTTACCCAATGGTAAAAAAGTTATGCCCTGTTGAATGTGTCGCAATAATTTCGTGTTCGCCCTTTAGATGCGAATTTCCAAGAAAATCAGAAGTAACTGCCAAGAAGTTCATGAGAAAACTTGTCAAATTTTAAGCAGGAATAATTCCCAGAATTTAAGCAGAGTTCTTTGTCCAAGACTAGGAAAGAGCTTCCCTGAAATTTAAGAGATAATCATTGACGAACAGAAGAAGCAGTCTATACAAAAATCATTCATATGGCCATAATGACGTTCATTGCTCATGACACCATATTAAAATATGGCAAACACCATCTTCCAACCGTTCACATCGTATTATGAGCTGAGACACAAACTCATGTAGGAATTGAAATTCCTTGGTTTCCATCTCACCTCGTTTGAGAGATTTGATTTCAAGAAGTTTATCAATATATTAAAACAATTCGAGAACTTTTCAAAAGTTCAGAGGATCCTCCAAAAAATTAAACAATAAAAACCCCGATCCTGATTTTTTTCCCACTTAGCGTACTAAGAGCTTAGGAAAAAGATTTCATGCTTTACCAGAAGGTAGGAGATCCTTGAGATTAAATTGTTGAGATCGATTATTCCATATCTATACATCAACCTTTGAATGTTAAATGTTTTAAAAATTAATACTGTCAACAGCTTCAGTATCGTCACGTATAAATTGGTGATAACTAAATAATAACTCCTCTTCTGAATCATCTTTGAAATAGAAATAGATTCTAGTCCACATATTATTTAATAGCTTTCCCGAAAAATACTTCAAATCGCAACATTGGAACAGCGTCCCAATAAGGTTTTCTGAATAACAAAAACATTAGTGCTATTCACAAAACAAGAAGAAAGTCCTGAATTACGACATGGTGTAATATTTCCAAGACATTTTGAAAAATTTCAATCCTAAAGTTAACAGCCGAGGTCGGTTGCCGACTCGATCAAATTCAGTAGGCCTCTGTAATTCGCTGCAATTTCGCTCGAATCGACAGTGACATATGTCGAATCGAATTACTCGACTTGACTTCTATAATTAACCCCATAAAAAATGAGTTGAAACTTTATTTCGTTTTATGCCAAGGACGTTCAATGAATCGAACAGTTCAGTACATGATAGAACTCAGTTCAAGTTGCTATGCTTCATTGCATGAAAAAGCTATTACCCTTTCAGGCCTAATTTTTTCAAAGCGTTATTATCTTAGCAATTTGGTGTATTCTGATTGATTTGGTGCTCAATAACATAGAAATTATTGAAAAAAGTGGGAAATAGTTTTTTGAGATGTGCTAGGTCGTCCAAACTGTCCTGGAGTTCAGAAATTAAGATCTACAGTTGGAACAGTAGCTTTATCCGCTATACAAAGTTACGATATGAATTCAAACATATTTGATGAACGTCCATGAAGGCCAACAGACATTACGAGATAATCTTGGAGTATCCTATGTCCAACAAACTATCCTGGAGTTCAGAACATAAGATCTACTGTTGTAACAGTAATTGTCAGGCGATACAAATTTACAATAAATATTCAAACCGCCCTAAAAGCTTAACAAAAGCTTTTAGGGCGGTTTGAATATTTATTGTAAACTGTAGATTTGAAGTTTTGTACTCAAGTACATTTTAGATAACCTATAACATCCCAGAAATCTACAAAAATGTTTAACGTTTATCATCGAGGGTTTAATAATACGTATGCATATGTGACGTGTTCTAAAAGAACGCTTTACACTATTAAAGGGCGATACGGTCAAAATTTGGTCAATATCAACTTGACGTATTTCTTTCAATTTTGCATTTAAAAAACCTGAATACCCCTCATTTTGAAGGTGTGTGTGTGTAGAATGTTGCTCCTATTTTGATTTTGGAATTCACTCTTCAGTTTTCAAAATGCCGTCCAAGCAAGAAGAGCAGCGTATCAAAATTTTGCTCGCGCATCGCGAAAATCCGAGCTACTCGCACGCAAAGTTGGCAAAATCGCTAAAAGTTGCCAAATCAACCGTTACAAATGTAATTAAAGTGTTTGGGGAACGTTTGTCGACAGCCAGGAAGTCTGGATCGGGGGGAAATCGAAAACCGGAAGCCGCTGAGACGACAAAGAGAGTTGCCGGTAGTTTCAAGCGAAACCCTAACCTATCTCTCCGAGATGCCGCAAATAAGCTGGGTGTATCGTCTACAACCGTGCATCGAGCCAAAAAACGAGCCGGACTATCGACTTACAAGAAGGTAGTGACTCCAAATCGCGATGATAAACAAAATACGACGGCCAAAGCGCGATCCCGGAGGCTGTACACGACGATGCTGACGAAGTTTGACTGCGTGGTAATGGACGACGAAACCTACGTCAAAGCCGACTACAAGCAGCTTCCGGGACAGGAGTTTTATACGGCAAAAGGAAGGGGAAAGGTAGCAGATATTTTCAAGCACACGAAACTGTCAAAGTTCGCAAAGAAATATCTGGTTTGGCAAGCCATCTGTACCTGTGGCTTGAAAAGCAGCATTTTCATAGCTTCCGGGACTGTCAACCAAGAAATTTACGTGAAAGAGTGTTTGAATAAACGTCTGCTGCCTTTCCTGAAGAAACACGGTTATTCCGTACTGTTTTGGCCGGATTTGGCATCTTGCCATTACGGTAAAAAGGCCATGGATTGGTACGCCGCCAACAACGTGCAGGTGGTTCCCAAGGACAAGAACCCTCCCAACACGCCAGAGCTCCGCCCAATTGAGAAATACTGGGCTATTGTCAAGCGGAACCTAAAGAAGACCAAGAAAACTGCTAAGGACGAGCAGCAGTTCAAGGCAAACTGGCTTTCTGCGGCGAAGAAGGTGGACAAGGTGGCTGTACAAAATCTGATGGCAGGGGTCAAGCGTAAGGCCCGGCAATTCGGATTTGGAAAAGCGGAAGCCTAACTGAATATTTTTCCTGAATTTTATACTAATTGAACTTGAAAAAGAAATTTAATTTGATTTTTTAAATAAACGATTTCACCGATTTACACGCGTTTTCCCTTGACCAAATTTTGACCGTATCACCCTTTAGCTGGTCTCGATCGATTGTATCATACGCTGATTTGAAGTCGATGAAAAGATGATGTGTGGGCACGTTGTATTCGCGACATTTCTGCAGTACTTGCCGAATCGCGAAAATCTGGTCCGTAGTAGCGTGGGCACCTATGAATCCCGCTTGGTATTCCAGCTTGTCGCCCTTTTTATAGATGGGACACACTATTCCTTCCATCCAATCCTCCGGTAAACATTCCTCCTCCCAAATCTTGGTAATTACCCAGTGCAGCGCTCTGGCCAGTGCTTCACCACCGTATTTTAATAGCTCGCTTGGGAGTTGGTCAACACCGGCGGCTTTGTTGTTTTTCAACAGACCAATTTCTTCCTCAACTTCCTGAAGGGTTGGGGTCGGAGTCCTGTCATCTTCTGTGCGTGTTCCTAGATTTATTACCGTGCCACTTTCGTTCGTTGTAACATTACCGTTCAGGTGCTCGTTTAAGTTTCAATAAATCTGAAAACAAAAAACACGAGGAACACTTCTAACCGTTTCGCGTTAAAGTTCCTTCAAACTATTGTTAATCAATGCACTTCCATGTCCATGTCGAATTACCATATCCCATTTCACATTTCATCCAAACACCATTCCTTCTCATGCTCCTTCCTATTCGAACCAACATTAACATCCCCACTTCATCACCACGCACCAGATGATGCCCCGCACTTGGGATGATAAATCATGTTTGGCTGCTCGAATTTTCCATTCCCGGGCTGGGGGGCGCAGAAGGTTCCGATTCCACACGCCAACGCAAAACCCGTTTTGCACACATCGGATTTCGATCGTTAATTAATGACCGTCCAATTTGTTTCCTTCATTTTCAGGCTAGACAAAGGGAGGACATCGACGGTTGCTCATTTTCCGTGCCACTGATTCCTACCAATCGCCCATCGTTCCCATTCCGTGGAATTATCCGAAACCGTACTGCTGTGAATGTCGCTACCATTAACAATGACAACAGCAGCAGCAGCAGCAGCAGCAGCTCTACCGCCGTTGGGGCCAACATCAGCGTCTCCTCCGCAGCCGCCGCCACCATCGCCGTCGTCGGTCGTAGTTTTGCGTTCTGCGAAGGTGCCCTCGTCCGTTGTTGTTGAACATCCTGCGGTGGGATCTCAGGCGGTGGTCCGGGTGTTGCATAAGGACACCGACACCCGAACAAGCGCATCGACGCTGAAGACCTTATCCAACGATTTGAGTGAACTGCTGGTCAAGAATCTAAGCTTGAAACGTAATAGTGAAACCTGTTGTGCAGCGGAGGACCCCTCGTCGCTGGCCAACAACAACGGCTGTGCATTGAGTGAAATCGGCAGTGATAGCAATAGTGATAGTTTGAATTTGATCAATCGAAATAAGCAAAACCGCAACTCGCTGTGCGATACGTTCAGTTCAGTGAATAAGCTGATTAAGCTGAAGCGTGTTTCTAGTGATAGCAGTAGTATTAGTGGTTATACGAAAGTTCATTCCGGTGATGTGACGCATCATCATAGCATAAATCCTCCCCCGCAGGCGAAGTTCCAACGCGTTGAAATCAGTGTACAGGAGCTATCCGGCGAGTTAGTTAAACCTCGGAAGAGCCTTATAGTGAATCAATTCGACCAATTAGCACCTCATGAAAGTGAAAGCGCTCCACTATTGGTGAAAAGAAAACAACGCGAGGAAGAATACGAAGAAGAAAAAGAAGGGGTACCGGAAGAGGGAAAGGAGGTGGATTGTGGTAGTTTCGGTGTTAAGGTTCGTCGAAGGATTCAGCACCCGCCGAGATCGGGTTGGGGAGTAGGATCCATCCTGGAGCCGGTAGAGGAAGAGCGGTTCAAGAGAAGAAGCTTGCAGTGGCCGTTGGGATTAGGTGGTTGGAGTAGTGAGGGAGTGACAGCTGCGGAGGAGTCTTCGGCAATTGACGAGGAGCCGGTGGACGGTGTCGGCGAGGAACGGAGGAGGAAAACGCACTTCCGACACTCGTGGAACGCTCCGGGCTACGATTTGCTGCTGGAAGAGGATCGGAGTGGGGTTTCCAGGAAGGTGAGTTTTGGGTTTTAGGCTAGATGGAAAGGCTGTGTATATAAGTTCTGCTGAAATCCTGTTTCAACACGCCACTCTCAATACAATTTCATACCGTTCAGTGAATTATAGTTTTCAATAGAATTCATCGGCGGCTTCTCAATTGCTTTGAAACAGATTTTTATCCATTTTGCTTAGCCTTCCTAAGATATTGGGGTCAATTCTGACCCATGGCGCAACTTCAATGTACGCTATCTTTTTTTTTTTTTGTAAACCAATCGGGCTGAAATTTCCTGACTTTTAATATTTTACGGAACTCTTCATTTTTGCATACAGATTTTTTTTTTAAATCAGTTTAAGGTGGTTGTACAAAAAAAGTGACACATTAGGGTCAATATTGACCCGGATTTCAACCCTTCGAAGAATTTCGAAATTTTAACTTAGAGTCAAGACACTGAGGAAGTCTGCACATTGTAGACGAAATACGCGTATCTGTCAAGATAAGCAATAAAGGTAGTTGGAATTAAATGGAAATTACTAATCATTCTTCTTATTTTCTAGTTACAGGTATTCCACTAAACAGCTCACACTCTCCATAATTAGAGTCAATGTTTATGCACCATTTAAAAGGTTCTGGTCTCAACGCATTGGAACAAAAAAAACTGGTTCCGGTAACATTGTCCCCCGGGAATCTGCCACAAAGTTTTAGTTTGGCTGTGTTAACAGAAATGCATATAAAACATTCCACACTCCAGTGTACCAAATTTTTAAGACAACATGAGATTCTTTTGACTGTAACCCAGATGGAAGGTCTTAGAATAGATTAAGGATCCTTCCCTAAAAATGTAATGTTACTTGCAAACTTGGTTAAAAGGTTACAGCTATTTATCAGTGTTGCAATTTTTACGTGGACAACCGTTATGAGGCTCTTTGTACAATCCTACGGAAAGCACACCTTATGGACATTTGCATTGAGTGTTCATTTCGTAGGGTTGCCAAAAATCCATATTCATATTTGTCCGAGGGGACTTTTTGGAGACAAGTGTGGAACAATTTCCAGTTTTCAAAAATTTGTAACAAAATAAGGAGTGCAGAGAAAAAAACTTGTAAACGCTAACTTTATTAAAAATGCATTGTCTTTCAAGGAAAAATATAAAAAATGGGTGATAGATCTGACGAAAACGGTATATTGCCGATCGTTGAAATATTCAATAGTTTTGCCAGAAAATGCAGTTTTCTAGAGCATAATTGAGCAAAGATAGACTTCAGCGCCATCTCTGCGGCAAGGTCTGGAACTAATATGATAATCTCTCAAGACGACAAATGACATACTGAGAAACTTTGCTCAAGACGACAACTCTCTAGAGCTTCATTTGTAGACTGCAGCGCCATATCTGCGGCAATATCTGGAACTAATATTGTTGGGAATTTGCCAACTTATAACGGCACGCGGGGTGATTTCCGAATAAAATAATAGAACAACACCAGACGGGGGTCCTCCCAAGGGGGTTTTTATTCCCCCAAGGAATAAACCGAGAGGGCCAAAAGGGGAGACGACCACCCGAAAAGGGGCCCCCCCCCCCCCCCCCCCCCCCCCCCCCCCCCCCCCGGCCAAAAAAACAAACCCCCCCCCCAGGGGTTACCTGGTGTCCGGGCCTTTTCCTTTCCTTTCCCTAGATTGAGGAGGTGCGCCCAAGTGTCTGCCCACCAAGGAGGTGCAGATCAAACAGCGTCTGTCGTGGCATCCAGCGGCTGAGTAAGAAACGCTATATCGCGTCAGCTATACAGGGTGCGTCAGAAAATAATGCGAAAATTGATTAATTTCTGTCGAAAGTGTATTTGTTTATGTTTACTTTCAAGTGCTGCATCCAAACATTATATTTGTTTTATTGCAAATTCGTCAAAATGTTCGCGAAAGAAGTGATCACCAGTATGTTGCTCGCCCTGAAGAAGCCGAAAGAGATTGCCAAGGTGGTAGGGTGCGATTTGGCAACAGTTTACCACATAAAAAAGTCCCTGCAGGATGGTCCTAAGCAGCGGAAGCCGGGAAGCGGACTTCCGTGCTTTGCACGCACGCCGAACGTGATCAAATTGGTCCGTGCAAAAATTGATCGCAACCCGGTGCGTTCCATAAGAAAACTTGCAAAGGAAGCCAATATTTCGGAGAAATCCATGCGGAGAATCATCATAGAAGACCTGCATGCATCTTCCAGAGCCAGAGTGAAACGCCACTTGATTACGGACCGGGTCAACGAACTACGAGTGACTCGTTCCAAGAGATTGCTTTCCTTGTTGAAGAAGGAAAAAATGAAAATCCTGTTCTCCGACGAAAAGCTTTTCCGCATCGATGCTGTGGTCAACAGCCGCACGGACCGGTTCACTTCACCGCAGAAAATGGAGAACGTTACGGAAAAAGTGAAATTCAAATTTCAAACCAAACATCCGGCTGGTGTCATGATGTTTGGCTTGGTGGCGTCCAACGGTTTGAAAATAGCGCCTGTTTTCATTGATGCTGGAGTTTAAATCAATACCGAAGTGTATATCGGGATTTTAAAGGACCAAGTGCTTCCCTGGGTGAAGGCCAACTTCTCCGAGGACCAAAACGTTGTCCTACAGCAGGATCGAGCGTCGTGTCACACGTCCAATCGAACCCAACAATGGTTGAACGATAACATGAAGTTTTGGCCGAAGGATTTGTGGCCCCCTAGCAGTCCAGATCTTAACCCGTTGGATTATTCGATTTGGGCATATGTTGAAGCACGAGCCTGCAAAACATCACACCCTAGTGTGAAAACCCTGAAGTCAACCATAACACGCACATGGCAGCCAATGTCGGAGGACTACGTCCGAGAGGCATGCTCTGGCTTCCGGCGTCGGCTCGAGAATGTTATTAATAAAAATGGAGGACAAATTGAATAAATTTGTTTAATGGACTTTATAAAGATAACTGCACTAGAAAATGTTGATGTTATTGCTTGAATTAGTTGAAAATGGGATTTGAAAGAAATAGAACAAATTTTCGCATTATTTTCTGCTGCACCCTGTATACAAAAAAAAATTTATATTAATTCCCTTTCCCTATAGTGGACCACCCCAGTAACACACCCAACCTCTTTTATATTTATCACTTAGTTTTCATGTTTCATTTTTATAACAATGCAGTATCAATTAGCATATTTTGTTGCAGCAGAGTTTATTTCACGTTTACGAGTAACTAAAAATATCATTGATGTTACTCACACAGATGGCGAAGAACATTCACAACAAACACAGGAGTTAGTCGAGACCCATTTGTTTCTTTATAAACTCACCCCAATAAGTTTAATCACGACGATGCATACTTAATATTTTCCAGTGTATGTGATGTTAATTATGAAGTGATTTTGACCTCCAGTGCAACATAACACATAAGGTACACTCTTGTTCCAACGATGCGTTCTGATACTTCAGGTTTTCAAAAAACGTGTTTTGCGCCACATGCGCAACGTAATGAAAACGCAACATAAAGTCAATAAATAATAATACGTTTTTGCGACGTTCAATTGCACATTACCGCAACAGTGATGACGATTGGAATATATCCAAATGAAAAGCACACTACCGACCACGTGTGTTTTGATAAGAAGGAAACATTGATTAATACATAATCTGATCAGACTAGGTAAGGTTTGATTTCTAGAGGTTGTTGTTATCGTATAAGGTCTGTATCCGCAATAATCCGGACACCTCAAAACATGAATAAAACAGAAATTTCGCATTATATTTCCGTCGTAGTTGTTTATTTCAGATTCATGGGAAGTGTTTTAACAATTCGTGAAGACAAAACATAGTTATTCGGTATTTGCATAAAATTTTCGAACTTTGCGCTTAACTCCGTCCATTAGGGTTTGTACAGACTCTTCAGAAATCGTAGAAGCCCAAACATGGTCCCAAAACATTGGTCCCAAACATCATCTGTTGGTTCTTTGTGCAAATACTGCTGATCTGGCAATAACGGAATTGCATCCGTGGGCGGTCAATCATGCCCATGCTCATGCTCACTCTTCAGAAATCGTAGAAGCCGTCTTTGTCCAAATTTGCTGGAAGTGTTTGATGTCTTTGATTCCTTACTTCTATCCAGAAAGCTTCCGCTTCATCAGAGCCGAATATCTCTCGATTGGTCGTAGCTCTGGGCAATTTGGCGGGTTTGAGGTTTTTGGTACAATGTTCACTTGATTTGCTTGGTACCACTCCATTACAGTTTTAGCATAGTGGCATGATGCCAAATCGGGCCAGAACAAAGGTTTTTCTTTGTGACTTTTGATGAAGGGTAGCAATCGCTTCTGCAGACACTCTTTCTGATAGATCTCCTTGTTGATTGTGCCTGTAGTGACGAAAGATTTACTCTTTTTGCCACACGTGCAAATTGCTTGCCACAAAAGGTATTTTTTGGGAAATTTCGATGCCTTCTTCGTTCTGAAATGCTCAGCTGTAGCATTTCTGGCCATAGCAGAATAAAAAGCCAGCCCTGGAAGCTGCTTGAAATCCTCCAGGACATAAGTTTCATCGTCCATAACAACGCATGAAAACTTCGTGAAATATTCGCAATACAAACGTCGAGCCCGTGATTTTGCTGCGAAGTTCTGTTTGTCGTTGCGATTTGGAACTGTTTTTACTTTATACGACTTAAGTCCCAAACGTTGTTTTGATTTTTTGGACAAAACCAGGCGACATCCCTATTTTACGAGCCACCGTTCGAATGGAGAGATTTGGGTTTTTCGTTAATATCCTTTTCACCTTTCGGTCCATGACAGGATCAGCGCGTCCAATGTTTTTGTCACTTCTCGGTCTCCTCTCCACCGTCAAACGTTCCGAAAATGATTTGTGCACATCGTGAACAGTGGATTTAGGCAAATCCAATATTTTTGCAAGGTCCCGTATTGACAAGTCAGGATTTGCCGTACGCCCGAACAAAATTCACTCGCGCACTTGTTTTTCTTTCGTCGCCATCTTGAATACTAAACATGAAATGTAAACATCAATCATAGTCTTTTTCATCATAGATTTTCAGCTATACCACAGTGAAATGTGCAATATTTCAAAAGTTACAATGATTTGAAGGTGTCCGGATTAATGTGGATACAGATCTTAGGCCTAACAAAAAAATTGGTTTAAAGTGCTTATTATGCAACCACTATAAGCAATGATTTTTATGGTAGTGGCTAGTTAAATAGTTAAACAAGTATCATTCAAAAGGTGAGAGCATAATATTACAGCTATCCTTACTAATTAATATAAATTTAATAGTTACCCACGTAAAGCTGACATAAATTATCTTCCCATATTAAATAAACAGTTCTGAGATTACTAGTTGTGTGTAATGAACATAATCTGTTAAATTCATTTAAACTAATCATGTTGTTTGTTGTTGCACGAAGCACGTAATTAATTATAATGTTTGAAAATGGGAAACATCATTCTTATCAATATGCAACTCTAGGAGTGGAGAGCAATTTTCTGCTAGAACCAAAGATGTGAAGAGAAAGTATTGATAGGTCCGTAAGAGCACGGCAGGTTGTGAAATTGAATAGAAGTAGTTGAAATTGAGCATAGGGCATGTTTGGAAGGCGGTATCTGATCGAGCAGATAAACTCTTACCTAGCTACCACAATGCCTGGTAGGCAAAAGGGAAAGGAGCCCCTCTCGACAGGCAAAAGTTTACCGAATCGATCATGCTCATATATCGAGATCCGTACCTTTTGGGGATCACGAATAATCTGCACTTTATAACTAAGAAGCCATTCATAAACCTCGTAGACTTTTTTAGGGGGAAGTGGTCTGACCAATGTTTACGCTCCATACAAAATTGCCAAACCATTTATGGCGGAAAGTCTACGAGGGGGAGAGGGGTCTGATATTTTAAAATATGAGTCTACGTGGTTTATGAACAGGCCCTAAATAGAATACTCGATTGCTTATTTTTTTTCTGTTCAAGCTTTGTCTTCAGCTTGAGAAGCCATTTTCAAAACTCGAATTATTTCACAATTCACGTCAGAGCTAAGGCGTAAGATTCTTGCAATCAGAAATGATAATGAAATTCGTTTAGTGATTGAGAAAGTAATACCAAAGATAATGCTAATGCCTGTGGTAATCGTTGTAATGCTTATGCTAACTATAATCCAACCATTAAAAAATATTCAATCTGACTGTTAAATTTGTACAGTATGGTACAGCAAAATCTTCATTATATATTAATAACAAATCAAATCTAAAGTGTTATTAACAAATCTAAAGGGCGAGTGCACAACTCGAGTTCCTCTTCTAGATATAGAAAAAATCGACATTCAACAATGTTTGGCATAAAGGTTTTATTTGCTAAATTGAAAAAGTTTAACTTTTTACTCTACTTAGTGAAATTAGTTCAAAATTATTTAACTGACAGATTGCTGCAGGTTAATTATAAGAATTCCAAATCTGATCATTTACCTGTGATAGCTGGAGTTCCTCAGTGTAGCATGCTTGTGCCAATATTGCATAATATTTTCACTTAGGACCTCCTGATTTATCTTTGTTCACTGACGATACAGGCATTTCCGATAAAGGAAGAAGTTTTAGTGTTATTTGCAGCGGAGGGCAAAAAAAATAGATGTTCTCTCTTCTTATTTACAAAAAGATTTCTCCCAACCCTTCCGAAATTCAATTTATGATATTTCCACAGGAGCATAGCATTAATTTCTTGAAAACTTGTAGTAGTCACATAGTAACTATGAACAGAGTGCCAATTTCATGGTCGAGTCAATTAAGTTAACTTATAAAGATCACATTTAATGTATTCAAGCCATGTGTAATAAATACATAGAATATTAATATCCTCTTAGAAATAGTAAATCCAAACTATGCTAAAGAATAAATTTCTAATATTTAAACAAATGTTTAGACCGGCCTTGCTTTATTGTGTGCAAATATGGTCAAGTTGTTGCACTACTAGGAAAAAAACACTGAAAGATTCTGAACAAAATTCTGAAAATTATTTTGAAGCCGCCTCCCTGGTACAGTACTATTGAAGTAACCCGAATTACGAATGTTGAAACTTGAAATCAAATGTCCAACAAAATAGTTTGTACCTCAGGCAAAACTTTCTCAATAGTTAGGTAAAATTTAGTTCATGTTTTTAGTTTCTACTTTATGACACCCTAGTATAGAACACCTGTTTAAAATGTTGCGAATTGCTAATGCAAGAACAATGTAAACACACTTAGAAAGTTATCTTAACAAATAAACTTGATAGCTTACATATCATGCATTTGTGATCTAAAGATTTATCATGCGTTTCTAATCGTTAACTTATTAATTTAAGTCACGACTTAATAAATATATAGAAAAAGAATGCATATAGAAATATAGAGCGTATTTTGCATCGTAATTCCTTTTGGTGCCGTCAATCAGTTATACTGTTTCCTTTTCAAAGGTGTTTGCTCATTGGCACTGGCCGAAAATATGGTTATTTACATTAAACATCCATACTATAGGAACAAGAATTATAAAATACCGCAGCTATAGGAACACTTTTTCTTTTCACGAGGGAGCTTTTCAATCTAAAAAATAAATTCAATTGCAAAATGAAAATTTTCTTGGAAAAATAGAGGAAAAATCTAACTAAAGGGTGTTCCGATCAAAATTTGGTCAAACAGTAATGTGTGTGAGTCGATCAAAGTTTTTATTAATAAGTCTAATTCTTTTTCTTTTTCAAGTTCAGTTGATACAGAAAACAGGAGAAATATTCAGCTAAGCTTCCTTTTTACCGAATGCGAATTGCCGAGTCTTTCGTTTAACACCTGCCATAAGATTTTGTACAGGCTCCTTGTCCACTTTATTCGCCACAGAACGCCAGTTTGCCTTGAACTGTTTCTCGCTCACAGCAGCTTTTCGAGTCTTCTTAAGGTTACGCTTGACGATGGCCCAATATTGTTCGATTGAGCGGAGCTCTGGCATGTTGGGAGGGTTCTTGTCCTTGGGCACCACTTGAACGTTGTTGGCAGCATACCAATCCATGGCCGTTTTTCCGCAATGGCAAGATGCTAAATCCGGCCAAAATAGAACGGAACAATTGTGTCGCTTCAGGAAAGGCAGTAGACGTTTTTGTAGGCACTCGCTCAGATAAATTTCCTGGTTGACGGTCCGGTCGCAATGAAAACGTTGCTCTTCAAGCCACAGGTACAGATGGCCTGCCACGCCAGATATTTCTTCGCGAACTTTGACAGTTTAATGTGCTTGAAAATATCGACCACCTTTCCCCGTTCGGTTGCCGTATAAAATTCCTGTCCAGGAAGCTGTTTAAAGTCTGCCTTGACGTAAGTTTCATCGTCCTGTACCACGCAATCAAACTTCGTCAGCATCGTCGTGTACAACTTTCGCGATCGTGCTTTGGCCGACGTGTTTTGTTTATCGCCGCGATTTAGAGTCATCACTTTCTTGTAAGTCGACAGTCCAGCTCGTTTTTTAGCTCTATCCACGCCACTCCCAGCTTCTTTGCGACATCTCGGACGGAGAGGTCGGGGTTCCGCTCGAAAAATATATCATGTAAATATAAATCTTCTTGGATGCACATAAAAGGAGCGGCCAGTAGGACAGAAGTTTGCGTCTGGTCTTAAATTTACAAGACCACAAAAACTCAAAATGATAGCTTACATGACATGACGTAAAAATAAGTTGAAGAACACGAAATAATATTTTCCAAATGCCGCTACTAATAATACAAAAACGAATCCTTCAATATGCAGTTTGGATTTTCGCCATGCAAAATTGTGCAAAATTTTAATGCGTTGCTTCTCTTCCTTCGACGACATTTTGATAACTGAAGTGCTAATCACAAAATCAAAAATAGAGGCATGATGCTACACGCACACATATTCAAAATGAGGGGTGTGCAAAATGTTTTAATTCACGATGAAAGGAAATGCGTCAAGTTTAAGTCGACCAAATTTTGATCGAAACACCCTTTATTGTGATTGTTGATATTCTGGCAGTAAATTTTGCTGATATAAACAAGTTAACACCTACACTATTGGGTCATTTGCCCTTAGAAATATGAGTGAAAATAGTTATGGTTGGTCGAATCTATGAAGCAAAAATTTAAATTTAAAAATTGTATTCCCGACAAAGACAATTTGAGCTAACCTAACCTGATCATTTTTGATAAGAGAAATTTAAAACGCAAATCAAATAAGCTTGAAATACCAAAATAGTTTTCTACTTTCTGTCAATACACATTATTCGCGCTTGTTGTGCAGAGCGCTCACAACTACATATAAATCAAAGCGCATGTTGCCAGCCGTGTTCAGATCGAGCCGTCAAAAATATCGTTGCCAAGAAATATTTTTTAACGGCCGTCACTTACCATAACGCGAGAAAAGAGCAGCACTAGCTACGAGGATAACACAAAAACAAATTCCCTTCACTGTAGTCGTCGCCGTTCCTGTTCGAGTTCGGCGAGTTCTGAATCGAACAAATAAAAATTACCCTTAGTCCACTCTCGGGTAGAAACATTTTTACCACTCACGCACTGAGCACTACCGAACGAACACCACTTCCGCGATGCGGCACAAATCGAAACGGCGGATTTCATCCTGCTTAGCAGCCGAAATAATCAAGAAAATTAAGGCAGACCTTCCATCTTCTATGCGCACATAGGTATAGCGCTTCTCTTCTTTTTCCATGATAATTATATACACTACGCTGACGATTTTGTAAATATTTACTGATTTTTCAACCTATTAACACCGGACACAAGTTCACAGATCACTTTGAGGTTATGTTGCATTTGTTAAATTTTAGATTTCAGTTCTTGGTGAAACGCGACACTATTCTGAACAAATTCCACTTGTTTCAGATATCATAAATGCAACGACGCATCAAAAGATCGTCGGATATCGCAAAATACGAAAAGAACACAGGAAATTTAGGGAAACTTTCACCGCGCGAAAAATCTAGGCGCTTAGCTTCTTCAGTGTTGCCAAATCCTGTAGCGCTTCATTTGGCAAAGATAAACTGTAGCGCCATATCTGCGGCATGATCTGGAACTAATCTGCTAATGACAAAAGACGGCAAATGACATAATGAGAACCTTTGCCGAAGACGGCAACTCTCTTGCCCTTCGTTTGGCAAAGATAGACTGCGGCATGATCTGGAACTAATATGATAATTTTAAATGACGAAAAATGACATACTGAGAAACTTTGTCAAAAACGGTAACTCTTTACAACTAGTCTGCAATGTTTTGTATGCAATTCTGTTCACACATCGAAATCAAAACCTCCTTCCCTTTGTCGCAGATTCCCGGTAGCCAATGTTACGAAAACCTTTTTTTTTTTCTACCACCAATGCATTTTTAAGACCATAACCTTTCAAATGGGATATAAACATTGTGTCTAGGTTGAAATTTCATAATTCTAGAAAGAGTTGAAATCCGGGTCAATATTGACCCTAATGTCTTATGTGTCAGATGGCAGATGACGCTATCAAACCGAAAGTGCGACAGCTGAAACAGGAAATCGGATTCATTATTTCCATTTCCCTCTGTTTCCGCTGCACAAGTTTAAGGTGATATGCACGATAGGATAGGATATTCTCATGCCGTGTATTTGTGTGCATCGTAGAACTGTCACTATATTTATAGTTATCTAGTTTTTTTTCTGTTTTGGCAAATAAAATTATGATGCATTTCGACGTTTCAACTTTCATTGCAGGACTTTGCATCGATCGTGCACAACCTGGCTGGTCTACGGAGCGCCCTCGCCAATGGCGGTTCCCACGAGTCCGCTTCGCTATTGGAGCCACACTCGCCTCAGTTCAGCGGCCCCAGACCGTCGTTGGTGTCGACCGCTGGTGGTGGTGGAGGAGGAGGAGGAGGAGGAGGAGGAGGAGGAGGAGGAGGAGGAGGTGGTGGTGGTGGCACGCAAGCCAATCGGCGAACCACAGCAAGCTGCAATCCATCCTCACCGGTAGTGCCGTCGATGGCAACCGATGGCACCCATCCCGTTTCCCTGGGCGCACCGGTACCTCGGAAACGTCGGTTGGAAGCATTTCTCAAAAGTCTCGTTGGAAGGAGGCCCTCGAAAGAACCTCCACCAGCGCCGCCACCTCCACCGGTGCCAGCAGCTCCTCCGATAATGAATTCAACGAATGTACCGCTGCTTCCATCGCCAGAGATTAAAATAAGCAAAAGCCCCTCCGAGCACAATCTGATGGAAATGACGCGGAGTCGTCTGAACATT
The DNA here is from genome assembly GCA_024533555.2 of Aedes koreicus. Lineage (NCBI taxonomy): Eukaryota > Metazoa > Arthropoda > Insecta > Diptera > Culicidae > Aedes > Aedes koreicus. The sequence continues at coordinate 23,439 of JAHHFK020002387.1, read as the reverse complement.
TCAACCACTTCGCTCAGCTCCGTCCATCAGAAATTATGGTCGGTGGTTCCTCTGCTGAAGAAGGATGTAAGCTGTAACAGCCTAGCACCTCCGAAATCTGTGCCTCTACTAGGTTCACATCCACCGAGTGGCCTCCGGAAGTGTGAAACAGTCCTCGCTTTGACCAACTCCGCCCATACGGTCGAACCCATCAAACCGCAAAATCGGTTACGCAATTGTGCATCGGTAGCAACGTGCTCCCGTTGTTCTAGTCTCTTATCTCTCGCAGCGGCCGGTTCGCGATATTCACTCAACCTTTCCAACGGAGGCTTTGTGGCAGTTGGTGGAGCTAACCAACAAGCACCCGCCGCCGGAAGTGGTAAACATGTTGGAAGTTTACTACGACTAACCAAAACCTCGTCGGGAACATCTTCCTCCTCCTCATCGCCGAGTGCTTCCTCGTGTTCTCCATCGGCGTCGTGCGACTCCTCGTCGGGATCTTCCTCCTCCAACAGCAGCAGCCGAGCATCGGTAACATCGAAAGCAGCCATGCTGGCGGAACCTCAGAGTCCTACGGTTGTGACCGGAGTTCCACCCAGTAGCAGCGCCCTCACTCCAACGGTAAAACTCACCTGCAAACTGTGCCTCGGGGAACACAGCGCCGAGAATCTCACCCGGATATCGCAGTGTGGCTGTTCGTTCTGTACGGAGGTGAGTACCATTTTGAATTGTTATTTACAGACAAAAAAAAAACCCACATTAGTCACCCTACCGAAGCAAAATGGCAGATCCCATTTTCCGAAAAAGGCCAACTACTCCTGCTGGATCAATAAATCTTCGGTGGTGAAAGCTTTACCTCGAAGAGCAGAGCATAACAAAGCCATAAATATTTCCTCCGTCGCTTTGCTCCACGCTGGGAAAATGGAGCGGAAAACGACCACCACGGTTACAGCCAAGTGATAATTTCATTCCTACTTCCCATCAATTCCAAAGTGATTTTCCACCCAAATACTTTCCCAGGTCATGAAAGATTAATTTCCCTTTTCCGAGAGCCGCGCGAGGTGGGTTGTGGGGGTTGTGGAGCTAGCGGGTTTCCCTCCTGACCTGGCTCATTTACGCGAGTGGAGCAGGTCGTCTTCGTGTCGTAAAGATGAATTCTAGGCGGTGGAAATTCCGTTTCTCCATGCTCGCATGGTTAGCGCACGGTATCATTAGTTGAGTGTGTGTGTGTGGGGGGGGGGGGGGGGGGGGGGATTTCACGGCAGCGATCTCTTATTCCAAGATGCGAGCTATGCGAGTATACAGAGCATTCTTGTTCACTGCCTTATGGCCTTGGTGATAAAATATTCAGTACTTTCCGGTGCTCTCCGACGAGTCGTAAATTGTTACACGATATATGATGGGGTATTGGTATAGCTATGGTGCAGTGAGGCAGATGGTACCGGCTGATTGCACGATGGGTTTTGGTCTGCGCTTGGAAGTTATTTTTTATTTATTGGAATAAACCAATAGCAATGCTATAGAGCATTTTCGGTTGCAGCGACAACATAAGCAAGCCTCACAAAGGAACAGTTTCGTTAATCTTCCCATCATGTTCATGTTCATGTTTAAAAAATCAAGTCACTTGGTTTGAAAATGGCTCAGCATCAGCAATGAATGACGGGAATTAGGCTACCACCAAAGCGAAGATTTGATCCTATTGTCAAACCATTTCATTTTAGCCATTACTTTTAGTGTATTGGGATGGATTGATTGTGCGGACATTCCCCATAATTAGGTTTAAAAATTTCGTCATAGCTTTCTATAATAAAATTAAAAATAAATTTAACTCTTCAGAAAATAGAGGAGCGCTGTCTTCAGCGAAGGTTTCTACCATGGTTTTTCTTTCTGTACAGAAGCATTTCATAGACAAAAAAAATGATCTTTAAACTACGCCGTATCCTGTCAGTTTTCAAACTGTAATTTTCTCTTGCATAACTTTAGATTAACTTCTTGTAAACACTGTATTCGATGAAATTTGGACACACAAAATAGGTCACCAAAAATTTTCCTTGAGCCCGATTCTTTTCAAACTTTCTGGAAATAAAGTACTACTAAATGGTTAAGTTTTGACATCATTGGTTTATTGAACCTCTTCTCCCAACCCAAATGCCCGCACCTTTGCCTTGACCCCTTTCATCAAATTTTGGGCAATGATAGGACCGACTTGCTTACTTACTTTTAACCACACTTTCTTTAGTTCAAGTTAATTTTCTATCAGTTTTGGAGTTTTAACGAGCTTTGCCTTCATGATTGCCCAAAATTTTTCAATTGGGCGAAGTTCCGGAGTGTTTGGAGGGTTGACGTCTTTTGGTACAAAAACTACATTATTATCTTTGTACCAGTCTAAGACGGGCCGGGCATAGTGGCAAGATGCCAAATCCGGCCAAAACAGTGTCGGGCCATCGTGAGATCTCAAGAAGGGCAGAAGTCGTTTTTGGAGGCATTCGTCCTTGTAGATTTGTCCGTTGACGGTCCCAGAGGTGATGAAGGGCTGACTCATTTTGCCACATCCGCAGATCGCTTGCCAGACAAGGAATTTTTTGGCGAATTTCGACAGTTTCTTCTTCCGTACATTCTCCGGAACGGCCAACTTAGAGGTGGCGACGTAGTGTTCCTGTCCTGGCATTTGTTTGGTGTCGGCTTTAATGTAGGTCTCATCGTCCATCACAATGCAGAACGGTTTTGTGAGCCACTCCCTGTACAGTTTTCTTGCACGAGTTTTGGCCACCGAGTTCTGTTTATCGCTCCGGTTAGGTGCCTTCTGGACCTTGTACACATGTAATCCAGAACGTTTCATTGTTTTCTGCACAAAACAAACTGAAACTTTCGCCTTTTTCGCAACATCCCTGATCGAAATGTTGGGATAACGCTTAAATTGGTTCAATACCATCCTGGCCTTCTCCGGATTTGATGTGCCACGTTTTTTGCCACTACCATTTTTCCGCTTGGTTGTCTTACGGTCCTTGAACGTTTTGATCACATGAGATACGGTTGAATGTGCGATTACGAGCTGTTTTCCGATCCATCGATGAGAAGCGTTTGGGTTTTCGAAGTGAGTGCCCAAAATTTGTTGGCGCACTATTTCTTCATTCGAAGCCATCACTGAAATCACTTGACCGATTTTCACGAAACTCATTACACAATTGACACAACACAATGAAATACATTCAGTTAAAATTTCAATAATTTTTACCCACACGCTAAAAAGTTACGAACAATTGCGTGTGTCCAAATTTCATCGAATACAGTCTTTACATAATGTAGCACTGAAAGTTGCTCAAGCATCCCCCTTTCTTGACTAAGAAGGGGTTCAAACTTCTATCAGAAAATGCTTCTTACCCGAGAAATACACATGTTGTGTTTTAGTTGTCTAGATAATTCTCATGTTTGGTTAAAATTTGAGTTTCATCTAAATGGTAGCCCCTCTCCCTCCAGGGGGAGGAGGAGTCTCGAACCAACATAGACAAAAATCCTGCCTTCCAAAACCCCTCACATTCCAAATTTGGTTCAATTTGCTTGATTAGTTCTCGAGTTATGCAGAAATTTCTGTTTAATTTGTATGGGAGCCCCCTCTTCCACAAAGAGGAGGGGTCTCAAACTACCATAGAAAGATTTCTTGCCTTCAAAAACCTGCACATGGCAAATTTAGTTCCAATTGCTTGATTAATTCTCGAGTAATGCAGAAATTTCTGTTTCATTGGTATGAGAGCCCCCCCCCCCCCCTCCCAGAAAAAGTAGGAGTCTTAAACAACGATAGATTTATTTTTTGCCTTCTAAAACCTCCAAATTCCAAATTTGGTTCCGATTCCTTGATTAGTTCTCGAGATATGTTAAAATTTGTGTTTCATTTGTATGCGAGCCCCCCCCCCCCTTCCAGATAGGAAAAGGGTCGCGAACCATCATAGAATAAAATCCTGCCTTCAAAAACCCCACATGCCAAATTTGTTTCCAGTTGCTTGATTAGTTCTCGAGTTATGCAAAAATTTTTGTTTCATTTGTATGCGAGCCTGCCCCCCCCCCCCCCCTTTCCAGGTGGAGAAAGCGTCTCGAACCATAGAATAAAATCCTGCCTTCAAAAACCCCCACATGCCAAATTTGGTTCAATTTGTTTGATTAGTTCTCGAGTTATGCAGAAATTTCTGTTTAATTTGTATGGGAGTCCCCTCTTCCTCAAAGAGGAGGGGTCTCAAACTACCATAAAAACATTTCTTGCCTTCAAAAACCTGAACATGGCAAATTTAGTTCCATTTGCTTGATTAATTCTCGAGTTATGCAGAAATTCCTGTTTAATTGGTATGAGAGACCCCCCCTCTCCCAGAAAAAGTAGGGGTCTGAAACATCGATAGATACATTTTTTGCCTTCTAAAACCTTCATATGCCAAATTTGATTCCATTTCCTTGATTAGTTCTCGAGATATGCAGAAATTAGTGTTTCATTTGTATGCGAGACCCCCCCCCCCCCTTCCAGATGGGGAAAGGGTCGCGAACCACCATAGAATAAAATGCTGCCTCCAAAAACCCCACATGCCAAATTTGGTTCCAGTTGCTTGATTAGTTCTCGAGTTATGCAGAAATTTGTGTTTCATTTGTATGGGAGCCCCGCCTTCCAGATGAGGAAAGGGTCTCTTTTTATAATAAGAACCTTTCCCGGTCCCCCAAAAACCCCTGCATACAAATTTTCACGCCGATCGGTTCAGTAGTTTCCGAGTCTATAAGGGTCGGAAAGACTGACCCAGGTATTTGGTAAGCGTTTTCCGTGGAACTTCATGTTCCTGCGCGGCTCGTTTCACCGAAGTGCCCTTTTCGATCACGGACCGCACTGCCGCTTCCGTCCTGGCCGCTGGCCATCTTTTTCGGGACGAAATCCGCTTATATTTACGCACCATCCTGCTTCACTGTGAACTCAACAACAATGTTTACGTTTTTGACAGCTTCACTCTGAAGAAGAATAGCGAATACAGGGGTGGCACTCTTGCTCCAAACAGTGGTGATAGGTCTACAACTACGGGGGAGACAACTTAATCTTGCATTAATTTTATAAAAATAAAATTATAAAATTATAATATCATGATACGGTATTATGATATCATAAACTGTCAATACAATGCTATAATTTTATTAACAGTGTATAGTTATCGCGCATGGTTTGCTTTTTTTTAATTTGTTGACGTACGGCGGAGTCGTCACCTGCAAGGTGAATTTAATATCTCAGGTGGACTCAATGCTGTATATGAGAATTTCAGCCTTGTTTAAACGCATACTAATACGATCCATATTAAATAAAATACTGGTCTGGCATACTGAAGTTATCTCCTTTACACCTATGCAAAAGTGCCGGTGATGTCAAACTCGCAGTTCCATTTTAAACCAAACGAGTAAAGGAGATGATTAGTTTCTCACTGCCAGGCCTGTGTTCTATGCCTTGGGATATGAAGCGTCAGGCTACAAGGTTTGTTTACCAATATTTCGTGGAAAAAGTGCACGTGCTACTGTATGTAAACAAAACGTTTAGCCCATACCGTTTCCATTAATAAAGGGTGTCCACGATGAAATTGCCACACACAAAATTGATTCGCAAAATTCGAGTTTTCATCCGATTGCCATCAAATTTTCAGGGATTGAGAAATAACTATTAAACTTCATTTTACCATTTTACTCGTATTTTATTTACAGTCCATACGCAAATGCCCGCACCTTGGCCTTAACCCCGGCCATAAGATTCTGCACAACCTGTGAATCAACCGTTTTTTGCATGTAAACCCATACTTTCTTCAGTTCCTCGACTGTCTTCACTTCCTTAGGTCGTTTAAGAAGGTGCTGCTTCATAATCGCCCAGTACTTCTCGATGGGGCGGAGCTCCGGAGTGTTGGGAGGGTTGAACATTTTCGGCACGAAATTGACCTTATTGTCCGCATACCACTTCAGCACGTCCTTGGAGTAGTGGCATGAGGCCAAATCCGGCCAGAAGATTGTTGGAACGTTGTGGGCCTTCAGGAGAGGAAGCAGCCGCTTCTGGAGGCACTTTTTTATGTACACCTGTCCGTTCATCGTGTCCTGGGTCACGAAAGGTGCACTACGCTTCCCGCACGTGCAGATGGCTTGCCAGGATGTAAATAATGCACTATGACCTAAATCCACCCAAATTTTCATTAAATTCTACCCAACGGTTAAAAAGTTAGAGCAATTTCATAGTGTGGCAATTTCATTGTGGACACCCTTTATATAACTCTTCACTCCTCGGCAAAAATACAATCAACAACTGTCATTATGTCCGTAATACACTATTGATTATTCCTTACTCTTTCGCTCCACTGCTAAATCTCATTTCATACACCGCTACTCCACCCGTCTTCCATTCCAACTGAAGAAAATATACCACCTGAGATATTAAATTCACCTTGGTCACCTGGTGGCAAGTCAATGTCGTTCAGCTTAAGTCCGGCACATCGAGCAGTTTACTTGTGTTGGAAGCAACAATATTGTAAACATTGCTGAGCACGTGGGTAATGACGTCAAACTACCATAACATTCCATACTGTGAACAGATAGTTTTACATCACCATAATCAGCTGTTCCGTGTAAAAAGGTAAACATTGAGACGAAACACAAACACCACTATACATTTCCACATCTCACGAATACCAATAAGCCAGATGATCTGTCAAACTAACATGTACACTCCAAAACGAATTTACTCTAAATCACATTATTGTCAAGATTAATATTTTAATCTTGAATTAAAGGTATTATAATACGATTGAATGCGAAAATTAAAGATTTTAGATAGTATGTGGGCTGAAGCCATAACCGTATTCTCCTAGTCGTCCGGGAGGAGTGGTGCGCGGATGTGCACCATCAAACAACCGTCCGTAACGAGACGACGTCGACGATGCACGTTGTGTACAGAACATGTGTTACGCCGTCTCTGCTCATAGTTGAAATGCGTGCTGCTGACAGTTTATTTTTTAATGCTTCAGCTTCGACTCAGCTCATGTGTGCTTATCAATGTGGGTCACATGCAGCTGGCACCAGCTATGGTCCTCGTTTGCAGAAAAAAAACTATCTAAACTGCCGAAAGGGGAAAGAAATCGTCTCCAAAATTGCCCACATATATCTCCATAAAAAAATCCTCAACCCCTTCCGTGCGACAAGTTTTTTAATTTAGTTGATTTACATCCTGCTGCACCTGTCTGTGCGCGGAAGGATGCGGGCCATTTTCCAAACCTTGGCAAATCTCCGCTTTTTGAAGATGAAAAACGCTTCTTAACCGACACTTCTCGGAAAAGCTATCGTTCCACTTCTGCAACCCAATTGGTTTTCCGATATCCGAACGAGCCGATCCGGTTGGAACGGAGCACAACCTGTGGATTAACGACCAAAGTTGAATTTTCTCATCGCTCACCTTCTTTTAAATATTGACTTTTCCTTCGTTTCTTTCGCTTCTATGAACAACCAACCGTACAGGGTGGTGCGGTGCCTGCTTAGATGGGCAGAGAACAGCATTTCCCAACCTAAGGGTCGTGGCCCACCGATGTTAAAAAGTTGAAGATGCCTGTGTCAGAATTGCACGGTGTGTTCTTTGCAATTGTTAGGTAAATTCTAGCCATTGCCATCCAAAAGTTGTCAACTTCTCGAGGCAGACCGCAGTCGAAAATCGGGTTGAGAACCCCCGCTTGGATAGGATGTTTACTGTAGCTGGTTTGAATCGATCGAAACCGGCTCCAACGTTATACACCTATTTTGAAAGTCAAGTACCACTTGAGATATGAGTCGTTTGCTGCTGTTTTGCCTTTTCAGCATCATCAGCTTCCGCGTGATAGAGTATTCTCGCTTCTCACGCGGTTTAGCCATTTCTTCAGTGGATGAGAGATGGCGGTTTCCATGTTGGTGTTTTTCGCCATAAAGTAGCTGTCTGAGTACTGGAAAGTTTGTCGTATGTCAAACAGAACAGGTCTTATTTGTCTCATATTTGATAAGAGGAACATCGATGGATACCAAGTTTTGAACAATTCCGGTTCTAGTTCGTGTCTTGTAAACTCTTATGCTGATATAACTTCCACATCTAAATATGTCTGAATTGGTTTCTTACTCTGAGATGATACAACACATCCGTTGCACAGTTAATTTTATTTTCACTAACCGTCTTACCTGGCAATAAATTGGCTTTGTTAATACCAAAAGCAGAGCATCCATCAATGTAAGTCGGCATCATATGCATTGTTAGCAATGATACGGGTATTCAAGCTCGCGATGATTTCAACGCTTTATGGACTTTGACTTTAGATTATTCTTCTTTCTTCGAGTTTAAAGCGTGATCGCGACCATCTAGAACCTTCAGCAAAGCAGTTCAGTTTTACTCCAATGCTATCATAATGGCTATTTTGCATTCGAAATTCTTAATAAACATGAAGCACTAAAAAACCAGTTGAAATGCTACTTTCCAGCAAATCTGGTGGTAATATAATGTCAATCCCAGCATTGGTCCGAAAGGACGAGGCTGTGCTTTGTTCCTATTAGTACACGACATTGAAGAAGTTGTAAACGAAATACCCGTATCTAACAAGATAAGCAATAAAGGTAGTTCGAATTAAATGGAAATTACTAATCTTTCCTCTCCGTTTCTAATTATCAATCTGGTAAATCAACAATTAAAGTAACAATAAGGTTGTTCCCTAAGATGACGTAGGACCTCCTTAGCAATGTGTAATGAATGCTATAATCATTTGTTTAAATATTTCGTGACGGTCCCCATTTGTAAGATTTCTAAAGGGTGGAACGGTCAAAAATTGGTCAAACATGATTAAGCGCACACTGATTAGTTTATTATATAAATGATCAATCTTTATTTATTTTTGAAGCTCATCGTCTTTTAAACACAGGAAAATTATTTGAACACCTTCCATCAAGTTTTTTTTTTTAGTTCCTTGATTGTCGAGATTTTCAACCCTGGGCTGGTTCATCTATCATGGTACCTTCTTGGGTATTTTCGTAACTTGTGAGATTTGAACTCGTGACTTTGGCGTGAGAGGTATGGATGTTAACCACTAAGCCGGGGTCGCCCCCCTCCCATCAAGTTTTGTACTGCTGTTAAGGTCTGTATCCGCAATAATCCGGACACCTCAAAACATGAATAAAACATAAATTTCGCATTATATTTCCGTCGTTGTTGTTTATTTCAGATTCATGGGATGTGTTTTAACAATTCGTGAAGACAAAACATAGTTATTCGGTATTTGCATAAAATTTTCGAACTTTGCGCTTAACTCCGTCCATTAGGGTTTGTACAGACTCTTCAGAAATCGTAGAAGCCGTCTTTGTCCAAATTTGCTGGAAGTGTTTGATGTCTTTGATTCCTTGCTTCTTTCCAGAAAGCTTCCGCTTCATCAGAGCCCAATATCTCTCGATTGGTCGTAGCTCTGAACAATTTGGCGGGTTTGAGGTTTTTGGTACAATGTTCACTTGATTTGCTTGGTACCACTCCATCACAGTTTTAGCATAGTGGCGTGACGCCAAATCGGGCCAGAACAAAGGTTTTTCTTTGTGACTTTTGATGAAGGGTAGCAATCACTTCTGCAGACACTCTTTCTGATAGATCTCCTTGTTGATTGTGCCTGTAGTGACGAAAGATTTACTCTTTTTGCCACACGTGCAAATTGCTTGCCACACAAGGTATTTTTTGGGAAATCTCGATGCCTTCTTCGTTCTGAAAAGCTCAGCTGTAGCATTTTTGGCCATAGCAGAATAAAAAGCCAGCCCTGGAAGCTGCTTGAAATCCTCCAGGACATAAGTTTCATCTGCCATAACAACGCATGAAAACTTCGTCAAATATTCGCAGTACAAACGTCGAGCCCATGATTTTGCCGCCAAGTTCTGTTTGTCGTTGCGATTTCGAACTGTATTTACTTTATACGACTTAAGTCCCAAACGTTGTTTTGATTTTCGGACAAAACCAGGCGACATCCCTATTTTACGAGCCACCGTTCGAATGGAGAGATTTGGGTTTTTCGTTAATATCCTTTTCACCTTTCGGTCCATGACAGGATCAGCGCGTCCAATGTTTTTGTCACTTCTCGGTTTCCTCTCCACCGTCAAACGTTCCGAAAATGATTTGAGCACATCGTGAACAGTGGATTTAGGCAAATCCAATGTTTTTGCAAGGTCCCGTATTGACAAGTCAGGATTTGCCGTACGCCCGTACAAAATTCGCTCGCGCACTTGTTTTTCTTTCGTGGCCATCTTGAATACTAAACATGAAATGTAAACATCAATCATAGTCTTTTTCATCATAGACTCTCAGCTATACCACAGTGAAATTTTTCATTCGTCAATTTGGCTTGAACATTTTTTCACCTCCAACTGATTTTTGAGTTTTCTTGAGGATTCTCTTTACGATTGCCCAATATTTTTCAATTGGGTGTTTGGAGGGCTTGGTCACGAAACTTTCGCTTTTTAGCCCATAGCACACTGTTGCCAAAGGTGCGAAAACGTTTTCAAAATTTTTTTGACCCCAAAAACTACGTTCTTTTGCTATAGTATCTTTAACAAAGTTTTGTCATGAATTATTCTCCATCTTATGAAGATAAATATTTGGTGATTAATCACACTATTTGTGAGAAAAAAAATTGTTCTCTAATTTTTGCATATAAAAATAAACTTTGCTCGGCAAAGTTATAGCAAATTTAATAAAAAACAACTTTTTCGAAACCTCAAATCCCTATCTATCGGATTAAACGTAAATCTGGGGAGTTTAGTATCGAACATCCGTAAATACAGATTTTTGAATATAACATCTTGTGGCGATTTTCTGCAAATTTTAAATGTTTATGGAGTGGAGAATGTGCGTTCCTGAACAAGGGATTTCCAACAAGTTTTGAAGTGACAATGAATGAGTACAGTGACGCTTTGGAATAGAGGATATTTTGATTCATTCTATGTTATCTCGGCAGTTTAATCAATTAGGACATATTACTGTTGAGTGGTAAAGCTCTTCTTAGACGTGGTCATATAAGTTCAGAATTCACTCACTACATGGCGCTAGTGTGCATATGAGCTTCCAGTTTTTTATTGATGTTACTCCAAGGTGCAAGAAAGGTTTAGGTCATCAAACAATTTTTTTGGTTTAACTAAGCAAAATTTCTGTGCACTTTGGACAATAACGTGGTACGTAGTAAAAAAATCAGAACATGTTTATGGATTGCAAAACCCTACTTGAGGAGTGGAATAACGAGAGTCAAAACGAATGACACACGAAGGAGTTGATATTAAATGTAAAAAGAGAATAAAGCAACAATTTTCACATCAACAATGTTTTTGATTATTTTAAAAACTTTCCCATTGCTCAATCCACCCATCCGAATAAATTGAATTTCCAGCTTCCCAAGAGGAAAGCAATGTTCTAATTAATAAGACTCTTGTGATGTAACATTAAATTATCTGGAATCTCATATCTGTACTAGCGCCACGTAGTGAGTGAACTGCGAACGTATGTGATCATCATCCGGAGGGACTTGGTCATTAGAACAAATTTACCTAAGAAAGTAATATCGCAATTACAAGGCCCTTGAGGCACAGCATAATCAAACTGAAACATCATATGCATACTAGCGCCGCGTAGTGAGATAATTCCGAACAAATGTGACCACCATCCGGAAGGGCTTTGCAACTAGCACAAGTTTGATCAAGAAAGCATCGTCCGAACTAGTAAGGCACTCGAGATATAGCAATCACAAGCTGGAAGATTATATGCACACTAGCGCCGTGTAGTGACCAAATTCCGAACTTGTGTGACCACTTCTAGGAAGGTCTTGGCCTAGAGGACAAGCTTACTGAAGACTGATATGTCCTAACTGGTGAAGCTCTCGAGATATCCTAGGATGAAACCAACAACCCCTTATCCCAACGCGTCACAGCACTCATATTTAGTAACTCGAAAGTAAAGCGCCTCTAGCGTTGGAATTCCAAATTGAACCGATATTCAATGACACAAATTTGCCGGTTCAACCCCGTACAACAATTCTCCTGAAGACTGTAGATGTTTATCACTTGAAACAACTAAGATTGACCTCATTCCCCCCAATTAGGGAAAATCCCATAAGCTGCGGGTATGGATCTTTGCGGTTTGCCCGAAAAGAACGAAACCGTAGAAATTGAGACCGTAAAGAACGAATCCGAAAAGATCGGTACCCGGCGGTATAATCATGAGAAATCCTAAGTAATCATATGTAATCATAACTAATAAACATTAGTAATCATAAGTAATCATAAATAATCAATGATAATCAAACCAGTAAACAGTTGGAAAATGAATTCAATGACTTTTTTACACTTTTTCTATAAGTTATATATAATGCCGGAAGTAATGCGCTATATAGCGCCTCCGACGCGCTATACAGTACACTACTTCGGACCGAGCTTCAGACACTATATATCAAGGGGTTTCCAACAGAATTGATTACTTGTGACTTCCCCCAAAGTTACTCTGATTACTCAGTGATTACAAAAATTGTTGTGATTACTGATGATTACTTATGGTTACTCATGATTATTTGTAATTATCCATGATTACGCATGATTATTTGATCATTACTTATGATTACTTGCGTGATTCTTGATTTCTGCCCTTAAATTGGACATTGCTACCCAAAAAAGAGGGTTATTTACATGACTATTTAGGTTATCTTTATTCACGGTGTTAGTCGAAACCAAATGTCAAACCGTCAAACCAAAACAAAATCGACAAAACAAAAGATTCCGTTTATTTTTAAGTTTAAAAGTAAATGCGCAAACGGATGTACTCAAGAATCACGAAGATTGAGCTATCAAACGCTAGGTTTTGGTGTTAAACTGTCTCGTAATACGGGTTCATTCGAGGGACAATCTGGTGACCCTAGAGGACTCCCTAGTCCTGGTTAGCGATCAATTTCAGTGATAACGTCGTAATGAGCATGAAAAATCACGAAGCTTGAGCCGTCGAACTAATAGTTTTGATATGAAATTTGATTTATTCTATAATACGGGTATCTCAGGAAGACATTTCGAGGGCCACCGATGACCAGGCTGTTTAATTGTTTATTTCCGACCTAAATGTATCATGAGCATGATACACCACTAAGACTGAGCTGTGGAAATCATGTTTTAGGTACAAACATTGAACCAACCCACGTTACGGGTTTCTTCGGTGGACATTCCGAAGGCCACCGATGACCAGGGTGGTCAATGGTTTATTTTCGACTTGAAACAATCTTGGGTATGAAAAATCACGAAGATTATGCCGTCGAAATCATGATTTTGGTGCAAAAAGTGAATAGTTCCTATTACGGGTTTCTCCGGAGGACTTTTCGAGGGCCAGAGATGACCAGGGTGGTTTAATGGTTTTTATTCCTGCCTAAAAAAATCTTGACTATGAAAAATCACAAAGATTGAGTCGTCGAAACCATGATTTTGGTGCAAAAACTAAATAATCCACATAACGGGTTTCTCTGGAGGACTTCCCGGTGGCCATTGAAGATCACGATGGTCGGTGATTCAAATCCGGGTTGAAATGACCACGGGCATGAAAATCCACACGAATATTGAGCAGTCGATCACTTAGTTTTGGTAAAAAAAATAAACTGACCTCCTTTGGGGTACCCGTGAATCTGGCCCCGAGGACCAGACATGATCAGTGGTCATTGGACACGAGTGCTGGTAGTGTCTTGAATATTTCAGAGAAGTTCGATTTAAAAATCCCTAGCACAAACATAGCATCGGTGTCAATTGCAAACAACGCACTGCATTTTATCGATAAATTGCCAACTATGGTGTACATTTTTACACCCATGCAACATGGTATAGCCAAATTTAGCGACATAAATCGTTAACTCGAAAAATAGTAACTTAAGACAAATGATGTCTTTGGAAGATTTAATCTTAAAAATAAGATCTATCTTTCGGTTTGGGTGGTAATTAGGGTGGTCTTTTTATGTTAATAATAAAAAATCTAACTTTTCATTGTTATGATTAAGAGGAACATTGATAATTTTGCACTACAAATCATCGTCACTAACACACTTGCGCCATCTGTTGAGCGCACTGCTACTGAAAATATTTTAACACAGGCAAACAGACATAACACTTGCAGTTTCTTCAACGATTACACCTTAAACGGTCAATTCAAATGTTCCTTAGTAGGTAATATCACCACAGATGGCGTACATAGTTGAATCCCTAATATTTGACGTTAGCACACTACCACCATCTGTTCAGCTTTATCACCCATCACCGACACGCAACTTAAAAAAAACCGGAATCAAGAAAAATTTGGCGCAAAATTGCTTGAGATTTTGTTTTGGTTTGACGGTTTGACATATGGTGAATACAGATAACCTAAATAGTCATGTGAAAAACCCTCTATTTGGGTAGCAATGTCCAATTTAAGGGAAGTAATCAAGAATCACGCATGTCATCATAAGTAATCATCAAGTAATCATGAATAACCATGAGCAATCATAAGTAATCATCTGTAATCACAATAACCTTTGAAATGACTGAGTAATCAGAGTAAAGGGTGTTCCGATCAAAATTTTGTCGAACAGTAATGTGTGTGAGTCGATCAAAGTTTTTATTAATAAGTCAAATTCTTTTTCTTTTTCAAGTTCAGTTAATACAGAATACAGGAGAAATATTCAGCTAAGCTTTCTTTTTACCGAATGCGAATTGTCGGGTCTTTCGTTTAACACCTGCCTTAAGATTTTGTACAGTCTCCTTGTCCACTTTATTCGCCGCAGAACGCAAATTTGTCCTGAATTGTTTCTCGCTCACAACAGCTTTTTGAGCCTTCTTAAGGTTCCGCTTGACGATGGCCCAATATTTTTCGATTGGGCGGAGCTCTGGCGTGTTGGCAGGGTTCTTGTCCTTGGGCACCACTTGAACGTTGTGGGCAGCATACCACTCCATGGCCTTTTTTCCGTAATGGCAAGATGCCAAATCTGGCCAAAATAGAACGGAACAATTGTGTCGCTGCAGGAAAGGCAGTAGACGGTTTTGTAGGCTCTCGCTCAGATAAATTTCCTGGTTGACGGTTCCGGTCGGAATGTAAACGTTGCTCTTCAAGCCACAGGTACAGATGGCCTGCCACACCTGATATTTCTTCGCGAACTTTGACAGTTTAATGTGCTTGAAAATATCGACCATCTTTCCCCGTCCGGTTGCCGTGTAAAATTGCTGTCCAGGAAGCTGTATAAAGTCTGCCTTGACGTAAGTTTCATCGTCCTGTACCACGCAATCAAACTTCGTCAGCATCGTCGTGTAGAACTTTCGCGATCGTGCTTTGGCCGACGTGTTTTGTTTGTCGTCGCGATTTGGAGTCACCACTTTCTTATAAGTCGATAGTCCAGCTCGTTTTTTAGCTCTATCCACGTTTTTTAGGCTCTATCCACGGTTTGGGTTCCGCTCGAAACAGCGGGCAACTGTTTTTGTCGTCGCTGCGGCCTCCGGCTTTCGATTTCCCCCCGATCCAGCTCTCCTGGCTGTCGACAAACGTTCGCCGAACACTTTTAATACGTTGGTAACAGTTGATTTAGCCACATTCAACAATTTCGCCAACTTGGCGTGAGAGTAGTTTGGATTTTCGCCATGCACGTGCAAAATTTTGATGCGTTGCTTCCCTTTCTTCGACGACATTTTGATAACTGAAGTGCTAATTTTAAAATCAAAATAGTGGCAGACGCACACATCTTCAAAATGAGGGGTGTGCAATAAATTTTAATGCACGATGAAAGGAAATGCGTCAAGTTTAAGTTGATCAAATTATCGAAACACCTTTTAACTTTGGGGGAAGTGAAAAGTAATCAATGCTGTTGGAACCCCTTGTTCCTGAAGGGACATTGGACCAGTAAAAGTAAAGTAAATAGTTAGTAATCAAAATCGTATGAGAAAACACCTCATGACTGGCATAGAACGGCCATAGATCGACAAGAAAGCTCATGATAGTTTGTTGCTTCTCGGGATAGTCAGAGGGTCTTTCTTCCATATGATGGCCGTGAGATTTGCCAGTTCTGCTTCCAATGTATTATTCTGAAAAATCTTGGAATAATGAGATGACAAACAAAAGCTAAATCCTGGTGAGTGTGAGCTTTTTAGTAGAATACCTTTATCTAGAAAATGAGAAGAAAGATTAGTAATTTCCGTTTAATTCCAACTACTTTTATTACTTACTTGACAGATACGCGTATTTCTTCTACAATGTGCAGACTTCATCATTGTCGTGTACTAATACTCGACTGTACAAGAGCTCATTTGTGGCTCTTTTTTTTCCAACTGTTTTTGACACTAATTTTGTACTCTACATAATCGATCTTAATTTTTAGAACCCGTTCCGTTTTGAAAAAAAAATTGCATCAGAATTCCATCCTAAAGATTTTCTCTCTTATCTTAAAAAAAAAGTCATTTGAAGTTCACGGAAGCCTTAAGCACAGTTTGCACCTTCTGAACCCTTTTCCAAACCATTTATCACAAGACCACAACCACCCGCCCATCGAATTACATCACCAAGTGGCATTTGATTAGCTTTTATTAAATATTAATGAAATCACTCGTGCCTCTCGAAGGCAAGAGAATTACCCAACCAGCACACAACGATGCCACGGCGCGTCGTCGTCGTCACATTGCATCAACCGTCCACCATTTCTCCCCCCGAGGAGACCCACCACTAACAGTACTTTCCTCGGTTTCGGTTTGGTATTGCATAATCCAACCAACCGAAGAGCGTCGGTTTTCTTCCGCTCGACTGGAGAAAGCAGCCGTAGCCCGTCGTCTTAGTCCGTCCAATCATCCATCCGTGCATGCAGGTAATTCCTAAGCCAATTCACACACATTCAGCGTTCATTATGGGCCTGAATCGACTACTGGTCGATGAAGTGCGTTCAAGTGCAAACATACTCAGTGTGTGTGTGTTTACGAACTCCATGCTCCATAGGCTCGAACTTATGTAAGTGCTCCAATGCAAATTAATAAGTTTGGTTAGCAAACGTCGGAAGTAGAGTGATTTGGTGAACGGCGCTGGACCATGCGGCTCCATGGCGTTGCGCACGTGAGCCACTTTAAAAATTGACTTTGACGTTTTTGACCTAAGGATTAACAACATTTAAAATACAGCCAAATCACGAAGTTCAATCTCATTGCCGGAGAAGTCACGAACGACTCAAAAGTTTCACATCAATCATCGATCTTCGTTGCACAACAGCTCGTTAGACCCGTTCAAAGTGGCAATCATTCCCACATGTACAGGGCCCAAACCCACCCTTAAGAATAATTCATCTAGCGCTATGTAGAATCCAGAAGAGGATTCAATTCAGTTTTTTTTTCACAAGCACAACAAACAAAAACAGATTGCAATTACCTAGTAAATTGAGCAGTAACCATTAGGAATCACAGTGGTTCTTTTGAATATTCTTGGCTCGTGCCAGCCAGCATGACTCAACAGAGAAGTGGATGTTTTGATTGAGAGTCAAAGTTAACGTGTGCGCCTTGGTTTAAGATTATCATCGTTTAGATCAAGAAAATAATCTCACAGAGCCAATTGAAGATTGCTCGAAAGTTTGAGCTGAGCATTTCTTGAACTTAATTGCATAAATGTCAATTTTCACGCCGCTTGCTACCTGCAAAACTTTTAAATATCACAACAGCGTCGTCAATTAGCGACGGTTGGACGCCACCACAGAGAATCTCTCAACTCTCTACGGAGCATACAGCCGTTCCAGATCTTCGTTGTTTGCCACTCAGCCCAACGCCTTTCCCCCTCAAGGATCCGGGATTTAAATTAAATTAAATGTAGCGGAAAACTTGTTTGACAGCACGAAAATTGTTCCCCACATTCCGCCCGGCGTTGGGTAGATTTTCGGTTGCTTTCACTGTCATATCGTCATCACCGTCGTCGTAGCCCAGAGCCAAGACAAGCCAAAACATGCAGCGCTGGCACGGCACTGGAATGGCCTTGAATGGGAATACACACAAGCAACCGTGTGCGGTGCTCGTTTTGCTGCTTCAGGAATTATCCCTCAATCCCCATCAGCTTCATCGTCGTCCTCATCGTCATACTCGTTATGTTTGTTCAAAGGATTGAAAGGCACGTGCGAGCTGCTGAAAAGCGTCAACAATAAATACGGCCACAGGAGTTCAGGAATTCTTCATCATCCGCTGCGGTGGGAATGCGTCATTCGACTGAAACAGTTCTAGGAAGACATTTACTTGGTGCAAAGAGCAGTGGTTTGGGAAGCTGATTTCAGAAAATGATTAGAGTATTTATTATTGTTATTATTATTTATTCAATACCAATCAGTAACATAAGACATTCGTCTTTTTATAATTGTTAGATGTGTTTTTCCTTGTAGAAATGGCGTTACGATTAATTATTCAAGGTCACAATTCATTTGAATTACTTAATTATTTATTTTTTTACTAATTCAATTTGATCAAACTTGTTTGTTTCGTTAAAGTACTCGATACCTCTCCTCCTAAATGCTAAGAAAGATCTTTCTAGAGTTAAATCGTTGGGAAGTAAATTCCATTCAATCACGCCTCTAACAAAAAAGGATTTTCGATACCTTGAAGTATAGAAGCGTGGCAATTTGTACTTTCTCGATCGATTGCTTCTGAAAGGTTCAAATTTATTGAACAAATAGCCGGGTTGTTGTGTGGTAGCAAGATTGAAGAGAAACAGGCAACTTCTCATGTGACCAAAGTTATCAAAGGGGCAACCAATGAGTAAACGTTGTAGGTGTGTTACACTTGAGAATCTACTTAGGTTGAAAACAAAGCGAACGCAAGTATTTAGTGAAACTCGTAGCCTGGACAAAGCAAATGCCGAAGCATCAAATAAAAGGAAGTCTCATGCAATAAAGTGAGGAAACAGTAAGCTTTTAAATAATTTAATCTTCGTATCCACACTAAGGAAAGAACAGGCAAGGTTAAGTGTTCTTAAACCAGCAAATACTTTTCCACATTGTCTTAAAATAAACTTATCAAATGAGAAATTTTCTTGAATGGTCATCCCAAGACTAGTAGCATGTTCTTTAAATTCAATATTATTGTTATTAAATAGTAAAGTGGGTTTCAAAATATAATTTCCTCTAGTGTTACTGATGAAAATAGCATGTGTCTTTTTGATATTAATAGATAACATATTTTTAGAAGACCATTCATAGACTCTGGCTAGATCAGCATTAATTTTCTCCGAGATTTCGGAAGCGGATGTTCCTGAATGATCGAAGTATAATTGGACATCATCTGCAAAGAGATGAATTTTACAAAACATTGGGCAAATCATTTATGTACAAGGAAAACAAAATTGGTCCAAGGATAGAACCCTGGGGAACTCCAGAAGAAATAGAGATGTAAGCTGAAAAGAGTCCGTTGTTGTAAACTGTTTGCATTCGACCCTTCAAATACGATTGGATTAAAATTGTGGCATGGCCAGAGAAATTGAAATTTTGACGAAGTTTTTTGCACATAATCTTATGAGAAATAGTGTCGAAAGCTTTTGAGTAGTCAAGAAGTATCAACACTACCGGCTTATTGTTATCCAAAACAATGCCAATATCGTCAAATACTTTTAACATCGCAGTTTTTGCGCTGTGTTTAGGGCGATACCCCGACTGGTGCATATTGAGAAGGTTGTTGTGTTCGACGTATTTACAAATTTGTGATTTCAACAAAAATTCAAAAACTTTTGATAAAGCACTTAGAATACTGATCGGTCGTAGGTTGTCAATTGAATCACTGGAAGATTTCTTTTTTATTGGTATAATTTTGGATTTTTTCCATCCATCTGGAAACTGGCTGAACAAGATGATGCAATTAAATAAGTGAGTGAGAGGTTTTACAACTACCGGACAAATTGTTTTCAAAAATTTTAATGGAAGTAAATCCAGTCCTACCGCGTTTGATTTTACATGATGCATGGCACTAATTACATCGGCCTCACTGACGATATCGAAATAAAATTCGTTTTCAGGAAGTCGCTGTTCTTCGTGACTTTGGATATTACATTCAATCGAAATATTGGGACAACTAAAATTCTTGGCAAAACTATCGATGATTTCATCAGCATTTAAACCGTTGATCTGGCTAGAGTTGGTTTTACCAACACCCATTGATTTGAGTCTTTTCCATAGTTCCTGGGCGGGTAGTTTGGGGTCGAGATGAAATGAAAAGTAGTTTGTTTTAGCATCACGAATAAGCTTGTTTACTTTATTGCGCAGCCGTTTGAATAGATTGTGGTCGTTAATGAGCTTTGAGTTTTTCCATGCATTGTAAGCCAAGTCACGATCAACCATAGCTTTGCTTATTTCACTATTGAACCAAGAGTTGTGTTTTTTATTAGAATTGAGAACACGAATAGGAACAAAATTCTCGAAAAGATTTGTCATTGCTGAGTTAAAAAACTCCAAAAGATATTGTGGATCAGTAGATTGATAAAAGTTTGACCACTCAAGTTCACTATAGGCGCCCAAAAGTCCATCCACATCCATGGAGTTGTAGTCACGAAAAGAAATAGTCTTATCACACTGGCCTATGTCAAAATCAAATGAAGCGTAAAGATAAGATCATGACTGGAAAACACCGGGACATCGATTTGATTAAATCTTAGCACTTTAGATTCGTCATTAAAGAGTATCAAATCTAATTGGGAAGATCCATTTCTATGGAAAAACGTTGGTTGATTTCCCAAACTAGATAGGTTGAAAGATGAAGAAATTGGCATCAATCTATAAGTTTTGGTAGCACCAGTATCAAGGAGATTCGTATTGAAGTCACCCAGTAAAAAGTGTGTACCTCGTATTTAGCACCAAAATTTAGTAATATTTTGTCTATGTCATCAGTGCAATCGACATCTGGAGGATTATAGAAACAAGCTAGAAGGATTTTTTCACCTTGGCTACAAATTTCCACCACTAAAAATTCAGTATGCGGTTCAATTGCGCGATTTTCTGATTTACTCAGAACATGATATTTAATCCCTTGTTTTACGTAAATCAAAACTCCCCCTCCTAGCCGTCCAACTCTATCGTGTTTAACTAAATGATATCCGTTCATTGATAAGATACTATTATCGATTCTCTCATTGAGCCAAGACTCTGTAAAAACAAACAACATCTACTCTTGCACTATCGAAAGTATTTGCCGTAACTCATCGAGCTTACTAAGTTTGCAAGCACAGATACTCTGGCTATTAATGCAACACACCGAGTCTTTCCTTGAACCAATGCCGATTTTAGTACTATTCCGGGCAAACACACATTTGTTGAGACGTGACTGTTATGATTATTAGCCATAAGCATGAGAAAACGAGTAAGCAATTAGGGAGGAAACGGTATTTGAGTACTAAACTAAATTCTACGCATATTAACATAAAGAAAGTGTTCATTTGTTAATTCATACAACAGTGACGCAAATGGTTAATCAGCAATAATCACCAATACAACAAAACTATGGCATATATCATCGGTCATCAGCTCCAACAGCAACAACAACAGATATGATCGTGAAAAAGCATTATCGAACCAAAAATTTTGCTGGAAGAGTATTAATTGCAGTTAGTTCCGATTATGAATGTGAACAAATTACATCAATTAAGTTCAAGGAGTTTGATCACGTTTGGGTCAAACCCGTCATTGGAAATCAAACAAACTTTTTTTTAATCAATCGTTTATTTGTACAAGCTCAATCGAACCAACTTTACAGGGCCGAGTTTTCATATTAATATACATCAGTTATCTTGAAACTAAAGTTAGAAGGATAGAACCGATTACTCGCGGTCGTCTCGAGGTTAATTGGAATAACAATTTTAAGGATGGGAAAATGGGCGTGAATTTGAAGTATGGTTTACACAACACATCTAGTTAAAATTTCAAATTGTCTAAAAACTTATAACTATACAAATTTGGTTTTACTTTTGACTTGCACATTTTCGAGAGAGAAAAAAAAAACACAAACAGAGGTATTAAAAAAAAACTAAAAGTAAACGTTCATGTTAGACAAATTACAATCTAAGACTAATGTTAGTCAAAAACACATAAATGAGTTTCATAAACTCCAGATCACATACAGCCAAAATATCTCGAACCGGTACATTGGGTTGTCTACCTAGAGCCGGAAGGGAATCATAAAGCTCAGATCTGACTCCACGATGCTCGGCACATGACCAAATAATGTGATCTGCGTCCTGATAGCCTTGTCCATACTCACAGAGATTGCTGTCACTCAGCCCAACACGGTATAAATGAGCGTTCAAAGAATAATGATTGTACATGAGGCGAGACATGACACATCCATCCGACCCACATCCATCCCTCCAAACCAAGATTTCTTCGACACCTTTGGGATGATAGAATGTTGCCATCGCCCCAAATCTCCTTTACTCCATTTATACTGCCAGCTGACGAGTGACTGTTGACGAAAAATAGGAAAAAAAAAATCATTAAAGGCGGTTTGTCGATCGTAAATATCGCCTTCCATAGCGCCCACCTTTGCAAGCGAGTCCGCTCTCTCATTGCCCAGAATTGAACAATGAGATGGGACCCATACAAAGGTGATAATAAAAGAACGTGAAAAGAAAGCACTTAGAAGCTCCTGTATTTTCATGAGAAAATACGAGGAGTGCTTTACCGGCCTCAAGGAGCGAATTGCCTCTATAGGAGCTGAGACTACCCGTGAAAATGAAATACTGGTCAGGTGTTAGTGAGGCAACAATTTCTAGCGTAAAGTGTATTCCCGCTAATTCAGCGACATATACGGAACAAGGAGCTTGAAGTTTACGATTGGCGCTATAAATGTCATTAAATATACCAAAGCCTGCTGACTCCTCTATCAATGATCCATCAGTGGAGAACGATTTACTGGAATCAACTTGGCCAAACTTTGCAGCAAATATCACAGGAGCTGAAAGAGTGTTTGAATAAACGTCTGCTGCCTTTCCTGAAGAAACACGGTTGTTCCGTACTGTTTTGGCCGGATTTGGCATCTTGCCATTACGGTAAAAAGGCCATGGAGTGGTACGCCGCCAACAACGTGCAGGTGGTTCCCAAGGACAAGAACCCTCCCAACACGCCAGAGCTCCGCCCAATTGAGAAATACTGGGCTATTGTCAAGCGGAACCTAAAGAAGACCAAAAAAACTGCTAAGGACGAGCAGCAGTTCAAGGCAAACTGGCTTTCTGCGGCGAAGAAGGTGGACAAGGTGGCTGTACAAAATCTGATGGCAGGGGTCAAGCGTAAGGCCCGGCAATTCGGATTTGGAAAAGCGGAAGCCTAACTGAATATTTTTCCTGAATTTTATACTAATTGAACTTGAAAAAGAAATTTAATTTGATTTTTTAAATAAACGATTTCACCGATTTACACGCGTTTTCCCTTGACCAAATTTTGACCGTATCACCCTTTA